>SJYX01016833.1:486213-550508 GCA_006410675.1 Oreotragus oreotragus
GGGATGGAGCCAAAGCAAAAACAATACCCAGTTGTGCATGTGACTGGTGATAGAAGCAAGATCCGATGCTCTAAAGAACAATATTGCATAGGAACTTGGAATGTCAGGTCCATGAATCAAGGCAAATTGGAAGTGGTCAAACAAGAGATGGCAAGGGTGAACGTCGACATTCTAGGAATCAGCGAACTAAAATGGACTGGAATGGGTGAATTTAACTCAGATGACCATTATATCTACTACTGTGGGCAGGAATCCCTCAGAAGAAATGGAGTAGCCATCATGGTCAACAAAAGAGTCCGAATTTAGATCAGTAATTGTTTATGAAGAAATTACCTAAGGCCGGAGAAAGGAAACTGCTGAAAGAACTAAAGTTAATACTGTTTGGCAGTCACACTGAGCTAGGAATAGTGCCTGTTTCTACTGACTAGGATGGAAAAAGCTCAAGATTTATAAGGCACTGAGTAAAGTAAAAATGAGTATTTCAATGGAGTAGTGGAAATAATTATTTCTAAACTGAACACTGTTCTAATCCCACCTAACAAATCTTAACAGGAAAACCCAAAAGGATCAAATGGTTTTCAGGTAACTTCATCCCAGAGCAAAGGTCAAAACGATTTATAGACATGCAGAAATATCAAGCACCAACAAGGAAAAAAAAATCACAATACCTGGCATCCAATCAAAAATTACCAGCTATACAAAGACATTGGAAAATTTAACTCAAAATGATTAAATCGATCAATCAAAACTGAACCAAAATTGACACAGATATCTTTATTAGTAGCAAATAAATTAAAACAATTATGACTGTATTCCATACATTAAAAAACTTAGAGACAGACGATGAAAACATCAAGCTAAATTGAATTTCTGGAGATGAGAACTACCATGTCTGATTAAAAATACACTGGAAGAGATTACTGGCAGATATCCAACTTTTCAGAAGAATCTGCTGGTAAGTGTAAAGACACAGAAAACCCAAGTATCCAAAATGAAATACCGTGAGAGAAGAGAATAAAATAAAAAAAAGAACAGAGTATCAGTAAGTTATCTGACCATGTCAAGCAGCCCAATATGGACATAATTTGAGTTTCTGAATGAGCAGAGAGAAGGGGACTCTGAAAAAACCTTTGAAGAAATAATAGCCAAAACTGTTTCGAATCTGATGAAAGCTATGAGCCCCCAGGTCTAGGAAGTTCAATGAATCCCAGCCACAATGAATGTGAAGAAAACATATCAGAATCAAATTGCTTAAAATCAATGATAGAGAGAGAATCAGAAAGCAGAGAAAGTCACAATATGTACAAAGAGACAAAAATGAAGATGGCAGATTTTGCACCAGAAACTGTGAAAGCAAGAAGATAGGAGAAAAACAGCTTTAAAAATACTAATAGGAAAAAAAAAAAGAAAAAAGAAAAAAAGACAACTCGCATCTCTATATCCAGTGAAATACCTTTCAAAAACTAAGGTAAAATAATGACTTTTTCAGATATACAAAAGCTCAAAGAAATTATCCCCACATACTATTACTATAAGTGATATTCAAGAAATTACTTAAAGCAGAAAGAAATTGATATCAGATGGAAATCTATATCAATACAAAGGAATGAAAAATGAAGAATCAGTACAAAGGAATGGAGGGTAATGTTCTTGTATACAAAGTGATGTTATTTGACAGTAGACTGTGCCATCTTTAAAGATGCTACAAACCCTAAATCGATCATTAAAATAACAAAGAGTTATATCTACTGAGCCCCCCCCAGAATGGTTAAATTAATCATTAAAAATACTCAAGGAATCCACTAGAGGACAAAGAACAGATTGACAAATAGAGAACAAATAGCAAGATAGTATATTTAAACCTAGTGATACCACATTATCACATGGAATAGAGATGTTTTAAGCATTCCAATTAAAAGACAAATATTGTCTGATTGGGCGAAAATGCAAGACACAAGTATGAACTGCCTGTAAGAAATATACTTTATAAATGTAAAGACACAAATTGGTTTTTATATATAAATGACATAAAAAAATACCTCGCTGGCAAAAACCATTTTGCCTATAAGATGATTATCACTAGCTGAGTTTATGCTAAGTTGTTTTATTCTTGTCTGACTCTTTGCAACCCTACGGACTGTAGCCCTCCAGACTCCTCTGTCTATTCACAAGGCATGGATTCACCAGGCATGAATACTGGACTGGGTTGCCATGTCCTCCTCCAAGGGATCTTCCTGACTCAGGGATTGAACCCACATCTCTTATGTGTCCTGCATTGGCAGGTGGGTTCTTTTCCACTAGCACCACCTATTAATTTCAGACAAAGTAGATTTCAAAGCAAAGCTCATTACCAGGAATATGGAAGATCACTTCATAATGACAATGGGGTCAATTCTTCAAGAAGACATAGAAATCCTAAATTTTGATGTACCTAATAATAGAGCTTCAAATTATGTAAACAAAAACTGATCGAACTGCAAAGAGAAACAGACAAATCCATGATTATGGTTGGAGATTTCAATACCCCTCACTCAGTAATTAATAGAGCAAGTTAAATACAAAATCAATAGCACTTAGTCAACTTGAACAATATTATTGATGAACTTAACCTAATTGACATTTATAGAATATTCTACCTAACAACAGCAGAATTTACATTCAAGTGCATATAGAACACCAAGGTGGAACATATTCTGGGCTATAAAATTATTTTCAAAAAATTTAATAGGATTCATGTCATGTGGAAGATATTTAAACTCACCACAGTGGAATTAAAGTGGAATTCAATAACACAATAATCTCTGGAAAATTCTGACTATTTGGAAATAAAATTACACTCTTCTGAATAACCCATGGGTGAAAGAATAAATGAAAAAGAAATTAGAATTTTGAATGGGATGAAAAATTTTTTAAAAATTATAATTTGTAGGATAATGTTAACATAACAACTATATGCCAGTAAAACTGATGACTTAGATGAAATGGACAAATTGTAAAAAAATACTAATTACTAAACTCATATGAGATAAAATTGACCACCCAAGTAGCCATGTATCCAGTTTTAAAAAATTGAATTTGTTCTTATAAAACTTTCCAGATCCGGATGGCTCCACCATGGATTTTGTAGGATATTTGTACAAGAGATAATATAAAGTGTATATAAACTCTTCCAAAATATTAGAGTTAATACTTTCCAAATTTCTATTTGAAGTCAGCATTGTTATTATTTCAAAAGTAGACAAGACATTATCCCCCCTCCCCAACAAAGAATATTATGAATCTATATCTTTCGTGATCATAGATGCAAAATTTCTAAGCAAAATGTTAAGCAAGTAAAATCTAATAATAGTTTTCGACGTGCAGTTGGTTAACTCTGCCAACGTGGAACCTTCATATACAGAGAACTGAGTACAAGCAACTTGAGCACCTCTGGATTTTGGTATCCCTGGGAATCCTGGAATCAATCCCCTGTGGATACCTAGTGACTATTTTATGTAAAAACGGTAGCTTATATGAGTATATTAAAATATGCATAAAAAACATTTGACAGAATGTGTTTCCCTGATGGCTCAGTTAGTAAAGAACCTGCCTGCAATGCAGGAGACCGGGTTCAATTCCTGGATAAGGAAGATCCCCTGGATAAGGAAATGGCAACCCACTCCAGTATTCTTGCCCAGAGAATCCCATGGACAGAGAAGCCTGGTGGGCTACAGTCCATGGGGTTGCAAAGAGTCGGACACAATTTAGCAACTAAACCACCACCAGAACATCCATTTCTAACAAACTATAAGCAAATTAGGTATAGAAAAGAACTTCCTCAACCTGATAAAGAGCATCTACACAGCTAACATCATTTTAAAGATGAAAGAGTAAATTAATTTCCTCTAGCATGAGAACAAGAATTTCAGAAACAACTTTCCCACCAGAGTAAAGGACAGGGATTCTTTGCATTCATCCCAATATCCCCCACCCTATTTTCCACACCACCTTGGATGTAGTTAATACTTAAGAACAATGTTTTTTTTTTTTTCTCTCTCTTCTGATGAGAACGTTTACAATCTACTCTGTTAGCAAATTTCAAATATGCCATACAGTATTATGACTGTAGTCACCCTCACCCTGCTGTACATCCCATCCCTAGGACTTACCCATTTTGTACCTGGAAGTTTGTACCTGTTGACTCCATTCACCCATTTTGCCCACCACATCTCCTCCCCTAAGGCAACCACCAGTATGTTTTCTACCTGGCTGAATTCAAAGTGTTTTTGTTGTTGCTTACATTCCACATAGAAGAGATCATATGGTATTTGTCTTTTTCTGTTTGCCTTATTCTACATAGCATAATGTCCTTGAGCACCATCTCTGATGTACAAGAAGCCACAAAAGATCTCTTGGCTTCTTGTTTGTGCTTCCTCCTCTGCATAATTCTGTTTGTCTTTATGTACTGCCATGTTGCTTGCTAAATTCTTAAGCTTTGTGCAAGGCTATATAGGAGGGGATAGGCCTTGAGTTTGGTGGCATATCTGCCCTGGTTTCTATTTACTCTGCCTTTATTCTCCTTCCTCCTGTGGACATCACTGCCTCTGTTGCTCATGCAACCTCTTTGCTCTGCTTTTAAAACCTCAAGTTTTTTCTTTTCTGCCTCTAGGTATCTGGAAGTTCCTTTGGGTTTTTATCCTTTTTTGATCATTTCTCTTTCTCCATTCACTGAATATTATGTTTGATTTGTCAAAAGAATCAATTCATTTAATCTGTGTTATCAGTAGGAATAGAGACTGAAATATCCTATCTTGTGTAAACCACTGGTCTACAGGGATTTCTTCCCCCTCACATAAATGAATAAATGTATTAAAGATACCCTGGGTACCTCTGGGGGGGATGTTTGAAATCTTCATTTTACTTTTTTCTTGCTCAGTGTTTCTAATTCATTTAATGTTGCCAACTCTTCTACATTTATACTCTGGTCTCATACCAATGTGCAAAACATAAATTGCCTGTGCTCCATCTGTAACCAAAACTTCTTAATTTCTTTTCCTTCTCTCCAACCCTATTAAAAAATTAAGGTAACAATACTATACAGGCCATTATTTGATATAGGAGTTAGTGGTTGAGATCATCAAGCTCCTCTATCCCAGCTAATGGGATATCCAGTGCCATTTGCCCAAGATGTCAGGTCAATTTAATTCTTTCATTTCGCAAACAACCTTGCCATTTGCACAGGTTGGCGCTGATTCACAGGATATAATAGCTAAGGTGGTGGTTCCTTCCATCTGAATTTTAAAAATGTAAATGTGTAAGACTCTGCAAGGCAGCAATAGGTATTAAAAGCTTTCTGAGTGTTAGAAGTGCAAAATGTAGAATGGTACCCAGATACTCATAATGGCCCTATACACTCCTGTTTCAGTAAAGGAAAATGGGAGACTTGAAGTGTTTACTCCCTCTCGAAACAGAAATGGAAAATCTGGGTCTAATGACTTCTCACTCACAGTGCAGTTCAGCTGGAGGAAAAAAAAAGCCTTATGTAAGAGGATTTTATTGTAAATAAAATGAATCACTGACAAATTTTTAAAAAGGAGGCAGAACAAAAAGATGTTACTAATCAGAAAGACAGAAAATTGGCTGTAAAGGTGACCTAGTTTTATTTAAAAGTGTATAAAAGTTATAGAGTATATATACTGTTTTCAATGCAGACAAAGGGCAAGAAGCATTAATTTACCATTAACCTGGTGGCCTTTTAGGTGTGTAATTAATGATTTATCATTATCTGTATCTCCGTGCACTATGAAAATTGAGATAACATCTGGGTTATTCTGGCTCTGAAGCAGTTTATATGAACTCTGCAAAAACTGAGGCAAGAAAGAATAATTTTGACTGGGTTGATATTAATAATTTTCAGTTCTTTATTTTACCTTGTGTGTGTAAACACTCTAACCAAGAGAGCTGAACAAAATACCTTTCTGGAAACACTAGTGGACTGAGAATACGCATTTGTATATTTTATATGGAAGAGTCATCTGATTTTTATATTCAAGTGTTACCAAAAATTTCAACCCCAAAGAGGAAAAGTCTAATTTGCTCTCATGTTCTTTATGATGAATAATTAAGGCAATTGATAGAAGTATGCTTTCTGAGATGATCTTTAGGCTGCTTCATGAAACGAGAAATTGTTCCAGAAATTTAGTAAACTAGAGCATCAAATAGGTTCTGTTCCTAAAACATGGGAAAACCTTGCAGTCCTACACTGCTCAACAAAGTGTCTTAACGTCTCTGAGTTTAGTTTTTGAATTGACGGGGAAGCCTGGTGTGCTCCTGTCCATGGGATCACAACGAGTCATACATGACTGAGCGACTGAACATTGGAATGATGTTACGGGGAATGTGGAGGATTAAATGAAGTAATATGGGAAAAATCCTGGCATGTAGTATTGTTTGATAGTTGTGACTGCTCTTATATAAACCTAAGGTAGGGCGGAAGAAAGAATGTTGTACTATTATATTTGGCCTTAGATACTTTTTATTTTAAATTTATTATAATTATTATAAAACTGAAAATAATGTTAATGTCTGCTGTACAGCAAAGTGATTCAGTTGTGTATATATATATATTTTCATTATGTTTTATCATAGGATATTTATATAGTTCCCTGATAGTAGGACCTTGCTGTGGCCCTAAATCCTTTGGTTCCTCTCTGTGTGGAATTGATAAATGGTGGTTAGGGTATGTATAGATCAGAGTTTAGGAAGAGTGAAGCTTTCTTTTAGGGACTCTGTCACTTACCCTCTCCTTGGTAGCAGAGCAGGCCAGTTGAAAATTTATTGCTTTTCCCTGTCAGGAATGCAGCTAGATTTCCTGGTCTCTCTAGCCCTTCATTTGTCTTGTATCTAATTTGATAGAGTGCATTTGCTTTTCAAGTCTGTGTTCTTTTCAGTTCTTTCTTATGAAAATGAAGGTTTCTCTCACTTTCTGAAAGTTTGGTTTATGCCACTTCATTTTTATGAAAGACCTGCTTTTGTTTTCTCTAACTAAAAGGAATCTGAAGAGTTTTGCTTCTAGGAAAGAAGGTGAAAAGCAATAATAATGACCAACATTTGTTTTACAATGAGCATGGGTTTGGACTGGGGTGGGGGGTGTTATATGCATATTTTTTTCAGTACATACATGGAGTACTACACAATCCTCAATTGGTTGAGTCTTTGGAGGTGAACAGTGGATACCGGGGGCTGATTTGACTTGAGTGTCTGTGGAGTTTGGTACAGGTTCTGAAATTGTTCCCCTGCCAATACTGAGGGGCTAAACTGAGGAAAAGTTCTTATGCAGTATAGCTCTCCCACATCACTGTATTTTTCTTCTGTTACAGCCCTTATGGAAGCATGCCTTGTGTCTTTATCCCTTGTGTACATGTCTGAATTCTCCACTAGATTGTAAGTTCTTTGCAGGCAATGTTGGTGTTTTGTTTGGTTTCATGATTTTCAGAGCTTAACACAGTGCCTGACATGCAGTATACAATATGTTTGAAAGTCTTAAACATTTTCGCGCCCTTTTAGCCTTCACTTGTAGCATTTTTTTCTTTTGAAAATAGCTAATTGCTATAATTTAGCTGCAAGGATGTTCATAGCTGGGTTGAATATTATGGGAAAAGACTTCAAACAACTTAAATATGTAATAAAATGAAAGTAGTTATGCAAATTATGTAAAGTAGTTATATAAACTATTTAAGATGTATACAATGAAATACATTTGCAGCTATTAAAAACAAAGGTGTAGAACCGCATTTATTAAGATAGATGTTCTCTATAGACTTAAGTGAGGAAAATAATTTCCAATTCCACTTTTATTATACATCTTTTAATTTATATCTGTGTGTATGTTTATAGGCTTCCCAGGTGGTGCTGGTGGTAAAAAACCCACCTGCTAATGCAGGAGATCCCTGGTTCAGGCAGATCCCCTGGAGGAGGGCATGGCAACCTTCTCCATTATACTTGCCTGGAGAATCCCATGGACAGAGGAGCCTGGTGGGCTACAGTCCATAGGGTTGCAAAGAGTTGGACATGATTGCAGCAACTTAGCATGCAAGCACATGTATATATACATGTTGAATGACCATAAACCAAAATCTTAATATAGTAGTACTATCAAGATTGCCGGGAGAAATGTCAATAACCTCAGATATGCAGATGACACCACCCTATGGCAGAAAGTGAAGAAGAACTAAAGAGCCTCTTGATGAAAGTGAAAGAAGAGAGTGAAAAATTTGGCTTAAAGCTCAACATTCAGAAAACTAAGATCATGGCATCTGGTCCCATCACTTCATGGCAAATAGATGGGGAGGCAGTGCAAATAGTGGCTGACTTTATTTTTTGGGGCTCAAAAATCACAGCAGATGATGATTGCAGCCATGAAATTCAAAGATGCTTATTCCTTGGAAGGAAAATTATGACCAACCTAGACAGCATATTGAAAAGCAGAGGCATTACTTTGCCGATTAAGGTCCGTCTAGTCAAGGCTATGGTTTTTCCAGTGGTCATGTATGAATGTGAGAGTTGGACTATAAAGAAATCTGAGCACCAAAGAATTGATGCTTTTGAACTGTGGTGTTGGACAAGACTCTTGAGAGTGCCTTGGACTACAAGGAGATCCAACCAGTCTATCCTAAAGGAGATTAGTCCTGGGCATTCATTGGAAGGACTGATGTTGAAGCTGAAACTCCAATACTTTGGCCCCCTGATGCAAAGAGCTGACTCACTGAAAAAGACCCTGATGCTGGGAAAGTTTGAGGGCAGGAGGAGAAGGGGACAACAAAGGATGAGATGGTTGGATGGCATCACCGACTCAATGGACATGGGTTTGGGTGGACTACGGGAGTGGGTGACGGACAGGGAGGCCTGGTGTGCTGTGGTTCATGGGGTCACAAAGAGTCGGACACAACTGAGTGACTGAACTGAACTGTGAGAGTATTGGTTCCAGGATTTGCTGTGGATAACAAAATTCTTGGATGCTAAAATCCCATAGTTGGCCCTTCACACCAGTGATTCAGCATCCATAGATTCAACCAACCTTGGATTATGTGTGTATTTATTGCAAAAAATACACATATAAATGGACCTTCACAGTTCAAATCTGTGTTGTTCAAGGGTCAACTGTACAGTTATTCTTTGGGTAACTACTGGAGATTTGTTCCAGGGTCCTCACCCCCCACCCCACAGATGCTCAAATTCCTGGTGTAAAATGGCATAATACAGTCGGCCTTTGTACCCATGGATTCTGCAACCCCAGATACTGAGAGCCAACTGTAGTGTTTATTATTGGGTGCTATAGTTGCATATGTTTTACATTTGCTATTATTGTGCTTATGCTATGTGTGTGATTTTTCTGAAGTGAATGTGCAGTAGTTGTGTTAAATTTGTTTCTAAATGAATATAGGAAGGTAGAAGAAATGCTTGAACAAATGAATAATTGCAAAATACTTACTGTTTTAATACTTTCATGCTGTTTCTATCCCTGAGGGTGCAAATGAGGATATGAATTTCAAAAAGTGTGATGGAGGTCATCCTATATTTTTCCACTTTAGGGAATGGACATAAAGCTAAGATCCTGTTTCTCATTTTGAAGAAATAAATCTTTATAAGAACATAAGTAAATAGGTGGTGCAAACGTTACTAACCATATTCTTAAGTAATTTTAAAAATGAGTGTTTCTCTGTTATTTGAAAATGCACAGTGATTTTTAAAAAGAAAAATATCCTTAGGTAACCAAATTGTCATTTTCCTATAGTAAATGTCTTTTTTCTTAAGATATGAAAGTCTGGTTTTAATATCAGAATATTTATTTAGAAACAATCAACCTGGCAATTTGACTCTGGCCTGCTCAAAACACATATATACATCCTTTGTTTGCTGAATGTCTTTGTAAAGATTTGAGGACTATTGCTAAGCCTGTAATAACGGTGCAAATTTCTTTATTAAAAGATAAAACTGCACTATTTCATTTTCCAGAAATACTACAGAATAACAATGTTTTAGCACTTCAGCATCTGCTTTAAAGCAAATCTGCATTAGTTCTTAAGAAGTGAGAGTTTCAAACAAATATAATTGCTACTGCCTGAGGGGAGATGGTTTATGATAAGGGAGGAAATGGAAGACACCTGTAGTGAGGAGGCTTGGAAGCAGAGAAGACTAAAACAACTGGAATCCTGCTATAATATTTATCTCTTCTGTAGAAGCCAGTGTAAGCTAGGTCCATCTGGATTTAGGTACTCGAGTGCTCAGTGGATTTTATTAAAAGTTGATTTGCTTATATAGTAGCCCCATAACAGGGACTTTAAGGACAAGTTAATATTTGGAAAAATACACATTTAGAAAACACTGTACTCCCTTTCTGCTTCCTTACATCTTTTCCTTTCTTGATGTCTTTCCTTTTTTTATAGGGCTTGATAATAATGACATTAGCCTCAATGGTTGTGTGGCTAACCATCAACTGTTGATAATGCTAAGAACATCAATGTGTATTTCCATATTAAGTAGCCTGCATAATCCAAAGTCTTAGGAAATCTATCTTAAAAAATATTTAGGTTTGAAACTGTCACATAATGAAAAATCTTCTCCTTGCACTATTGAAATTATCATGATAATTATCCTGTCTTACTATTTTTCAGGGCACTTACTACCTGCAGTCGGCCTTCCCTTGTGGCTCAGCTGGTAAAGAACCTGCAATGCAAGAGAAGTGGGTTTGATCCCTGGGTTGGGAAGATCCCCTGGAGAAAGGAAAGGTTATCCACTCCAGTATTCTGACCTGGAGAATTCCATGGACTGTATCGTCCATGGGATTACAAAGAGTCGGAAATGACTGAGTGAATTTTATTTTCACTTTCACTTGCTACCTCCAGTCAGATGCTATTAATTTTTAAAAATTTGTTATTGTCTTTCTCTTCCCACTAAAATATATATTACATAAACATGGGGAAATTGTCTTCTCTGTTGAATCACCACTACTTAGGAATTTCCTTGCACATAGTAGGTACACAATAAAATCTGTTGAATTACTTTGATTTCCCATGTTTTCTCCTATGGTTAGTAGTAGGGCTCTACTTATGCATGATTGGATCATTCTTTTAAAGTCTGTTCAATATATTACTATGATCACTTTTTAAAAATAATTTTTTAAAATTCAGGCTTAAATTGAAGAAAGTAGGGAAAACCACTAGGCCATTTAGATATGGCCCAAATCAAATCCCTTATTATTATATAGTGGATGTGATGAATAGATTCAGTGCATTAGGTCTGGTAGAGAGATTGCCTGAAGAATTTTGGATAAAAGATCATAACATTGTACAGGAGGCTGTGACCAAAGCCATACCAATGAAAAAGAAATGCAAGAAGGCAAAGTGGTTGTCTGAGGATGCTTTACAAATAGCTTAGGGAAGAAGAGAAGCCAAGGGAAAGTAAGAAAGGGAACGTATACCCCACTGAATGCAGAGTTGTAGAGAATAGCAATGAGAGATAAGAACACCTTCTTTAAGTGAACAATGCAAAGCAATAGAGGATAACAATAGAATAGGAAATAGTAGAGATCACTTCAAGAAAACTGGAGATATTAAGGGAACATTTCATTCAAAGCCGAGCACAATAAAGGACAGAAATAGTAAGGATCTAACAGAAGCAGAAGATATTAAGAAGAGGTGGCAAGAATACATAGAACTGTACAAAAAAGGTCTTAATGACCTGGGTAACCTAGAGCTAGACACCCTAGAGTGTGAAGTCAAGTGAGCTTTTGGAAGCATTACTAGGTACAAGCCTAGTGGAGGTGATGGAATTCCAGCTGAACTATTTAAAATCCTAAAAGATGATACTGCACTCAATAAGTCAGGAAATTTGGAAAACTCAACAGTGGTCACAGAACTGGAAAAGGTCAGTTTTCATTCCAATCCCAAAGAAAGGCAATGCCAAGGAATATTCAAACTATAGTACAGTTGCACTCATGATAACAAGATAATGCTCAAGAAAGACCAGTCCTACCCAAGGAGCTAAGAGTAAACATTATGGANACAGAACTGGAAAAGGTCAGTTTTCATTCCAATCCCAAAGAAAGGCAATGCCAAGGAATATTCAAACTATAGTACAGTTGCACTCATGATAACAAGATAATGCTCAAGAAAGACCAGTCCTACCCAAGGAGCTAAGAGTAAACATTATGGAATAGTAGATATTTGCACTGGGCCTTGGCTCCAATACTTTGGCCACCTGATGTGAAGAAATGACTGATTTGAAAATACCCTGATGCTGGGAAAGATTGAAGGCGGGAGGGGAAGGGCTGCTGTCTATGGGGTCATAGAGAGTTGGACACGATTGAAGGGACTTAGCAGCAGCAGCAGCAGAGCGACTTTCACACACACTGAAATACCTAGATAACAGTATCTGAGTAGTGTTTCTGGAGTTATTTTACAGATGTTAACATCCCCACCAAATGGAATAAGTTAAGTACTTGATGATCATGAACACATAGCCCCCAGACCTTCTGGTGCCTAAGGAATGATAATATCCATCCCTGTGACACTGCTCTGTTACCTTACCATCAACCAGTTGAAGAATTGTGCAAGAAGTGATAATTTACCCCTCACTTGACCTTTAAAAATGCTTTCCTGAAACCCATAAGAGAGTTACTGTGTTTTAAGCACTAGTTGCCCTGGACTCCTTGCTTGATGCCCTGCAATAATTCCTGCACTTTATTTCACCACAACCCAGTGTCAGTAGATTTACTTTATTGCTTGTGAGTCAGCAGACCCAAGTTTGGTTCAGTAACAACATATTTTGGGGTGGCAAATTCTGTTTCCCTACAGGCACAAGGCTGCTTAGATGAATGAAAAGGTAAAGGCACTTGTTGTCATTAAGGAGACAAATTTGTGATAACCAAGTGAAGTAAATGCTCTTCTTACAGAGATGTTCCTGGTGCATATGTTAGGGTAAGCATACTGAGTGAAACCGCCCACCCTGGCCAGGCACTATAGTACGCATTTGCATAGGTTGTTTTATGACAGGAGGTCCTAGTAAAGAACATGGAACTAATAAGCCACCACCAACCAGAAGAGTTTGGGAAAGGTCAAAAAGTGACACTGTGTGTCCAACCACCTCCCATAATCCTTCTCCCTGGCATCCATCTTGGCTGAGCAATGTGTGTGCCTCCAGGAAGGACTCTGAATCAGAATGATTGGCCAAAGACCACCTGGAAACTAATCCCATCACCATAAAACCTGAGACTGTGAGCCACGTGGCAGAGCAGTCCTCCTGGGTTCCCCTTACTCAACTGCTCTCCACCGGGGTGCCCCTTCCCAATAAAATTTCTTGCTTGGTCAGCAAAATGNCCAAAGACCACCTGGAAACTAATCCCATCACCATAAAACCTGAGACTGTGAGCCACGTGGCAGAGCAGTCCTCCTGGGTTCCCCTTACTCAACTGCTCTCCACCGGGGTGCCCCTTCCCAATAAAATTTCTTGCTTGGTCAGCAAAATGGGTCTCCTTGGGTAATTCATTTCTGTATTAGACAAGAGCCCACTTTCAGCCCTGGAAGTGGTCCCCTTTCCTGGAACACATGCTGCTGCTACTGCTACTAAGTCGCTTCAGTCGTGTCTGACTCTGTGCGACCCCATAGATAGCAGCCCACCAGGCTCCCCCATCCCTGGGATTCTCCAGGCAAGAGCACTGGAGTGTGCTATTTCCTTCTCCAATGCATGAAAGTGAAAAGTGAAAGTGAAGTCGCTCAATCATGTCCGACTCTTAGTGATCCCATGGACTGCAGCTTACCAGGCTCCTCTGTCCATGGATTTTCCAGGCAAGAGTACTGGAGTGGGTGCCATTGCCTTCTCCAGGAACACATAAACCCAGCCAAACAATTCTGAGGGAGGCTTGAGTTCATTATGGATGGAGTTAAATGGCTTATTTGACCCTCGGTCTCCTAATTCTCTTCCAGTACCTAATTGAACAGTCTATACTCTTTTGCTCTATAATTTAGACACACTTTCTAATATTAGAATGCTCTTACTGCTTTGTTTAGAGAATCCTACTAGGGCTATGAGAGGACCCAGGGTATTCATCCATCAGTCATCTTAAGTTATTCTCCTTAAAAATCCAGCAATAATGAATAATCTACATCATAGGCAAAACATATATCTCAGACTTTGAAGTGTAACAACCAGCATATATCTATAATGCCATGGACTTTTGTACCTGAAAACTGATATCAGTGTAGTAAAAAAAAATTAATATGGCACCAAAAATCAATTCAGTAATTCTACCTGAAGCCAAATCAGAGAATATGTAAGGGCATTGTCAAGTGGTAACTCCAGATTTAATTAATGGGAAAGGAATAGAAAATAAAGAGGGAGAGAGAAGAGAGAAAAATGAGTTGGAGGGAAGAGCTACCATGTTCAGGAAAAGGAGAAACTTTTCAACTTTGTCATAGGACAGATGATACAAGTTAGCTTAAAAATGTCCCTTTGAAGCAATAACCCTGTAGCTATTACTGATAGATTTCCCCCTATCTCTTCATTCTTACTGCCTCTTTTTGTAAGGACATGCTGAAGTGGAATATCACTGAGTGAAGGAGGCATATTTGTTAAAGCTGGAGGAGGAACAAGGAGAGAGATACTCTCCATCCTCCCCAGAAAGTGAGATGATGCCTCAGGTCTCTAAGGATTTGAAAGCCGCATTTATGTGGTATGGTTTGAATAGCCTTTTTTTGGCTGTGGAAGAAATGCTGTCCTCTTAACCAGATACTTTTCAGCTCATCTGACATTTATTACTTAGTCTGACATTATTTCAAATACCCAGATGAAAAGCTGAATGTGGGATCCAATTCACAAAGAACTCTTGGAGGAATGGAAAGACATTATGACCTTTTCCTAGACCGTTTTGGTGTTGATTTTCTCTTCTTTTAACTCAGCCTCTGGTTATTGAGCTCACTCTGCTCTCAGTAGAATGATTTATTTTGAATTTCATTAACAAAAATGACCAACAGTGAAAATCTCCAGTGCTTGGCTTTAGTATGGCAAAGCTGCTGGAAAGGGGGCTTGAGACATGGAGAAACCACATTGGAAAGTTCAGTGTGGGACTATATAAAGCAAACTGTTCATAACTCAAGTCCATGGCTCCCAATGACTGGATCGTCTCACTGTTGTTCTGTACTCTTTCCTAGACAGGCACTTGGTCATTTATTTGGTGAACATTTATTAATAAATGCTGATTGTTTATTAGGAAACTGGAGATACAGAAATGAATAATGTGCCACAACATCCCCCAAGAAACTGATAGCGTAAGAGGGGATATAGAGAAGGAAATCAGTAATTACAGTGCAGTAACATAAGAGCTTAGATAAGCATACTAAATAGGATTCTATGGAGATACATGGGAGGTCACTCTTTCCCATTAGAGGCTTAAGGATTAAGATTATGCTTGAGCTTGTAGGGAAGGAAAAATCGTTTTCCCTCTACCCTTCTAGGTTCTTGGCTGAGAACTACCCTGTAATATATGACAGATTAATGGGAGAAATACCAAGCAACATCTTAAATACCATCTCCTGCTAATGACAAAGATGTTATCTGAAGTTAACAGGAAAAGCTTAGCAAAGGAGAGTTTGACTGTTATAATGCAATTTAAGGTGGTGCTTGTGGTAAAGAATCCTGCCTGCCAATGCAGGAGACATAAGAGACTCATCCCTGGGTTCCATCCCTGGTTCTGGAAGATTCCTTGGAGGAGGGCATGACAATCCACTCCACTTGGCACTACAATCCCATGGACAGAGGACCCTGGTGGGCTACAGTCCATAGAGTCGTTCAGAGTTGGATATGACTGAAGTGACTTAGCATGTATGCTCTCCATAGATTAGAGTTGCTAGATTTAGTCATCCTTTTCCTGGTAAGGAAAGGGAGTTGCTATTTGGACACTAAGTCGTGTCCTCCCTTTTGTGACTCCATGGACAGTAGTCTGCCAGACTCTGTTGATGGGATTCTCCAGGCAAGGATACTGGAGTGGGTTACCATTTCCTTCTCCAGGGGATCTTCCTGATCCAGGGATTGAACCCATGTCCCTTATATTTCCTACTTGGCAGGGGGATTCTTTACCACTGAGCCACCTGGGAAGCCCTAAGAAGAGGGAGACACCTTGACAAGTGGAGATTTTTCCTTTATAAATATAAATGTCTCTTACAAACTAGTACCTCCTACTAAGTTTTCAGAACTTTTTCTGTCTACTATTTCTTTCTTTTCTTTTTTTTAATGGAAGTATACTGGATTTACAATATCCTGTTAGTTTCAGGTATATAGCAAAGTGCTTCCATTATACATATACACATACATATATATGTGTATATATATATATATATATATATCGTTTTCCACATTCTTTTCCATTATAGGTTATACAAGTTGTTATAGTTCCCTGTGCTATACAATTGGTCCTTTTAAATCTGTTTTTTATATAGTAATACCTGATGTTTCTTAAAACTAGTAATCCTTAAGCCAAAGACGTTTATTTTGCAGAGGTATAGTGTATTCCCTTCAAGATGAATCAAAAAATTCCGATTGAGCTGGATACTCTAGGCAGAAGAAACTACAAATGTAAAAGCATGGACATATACAGTGAATTGCCAATACATTATATGACTAGAGGGTAGGGGATGCCTTCAGGAGATGGATGGATGGAATTGAAGTCGGAGAGGTTGACAAGGGTTAGTTATATCATGGAATCTCACATATGCTATTCTTGGGAGTTTGAAATAAAAGTCACAAATCTGTTTTATCTCCAGTAGTGTTTCTTTGTAGGTTTTCAGTAATCTAGGCACCGTTTTTGTTTATTTTTTTTCCATCTAGTTTCCCCTGTAGCTGTTGCCTTTTACATAATAGTTACTTATTAAAGCTTCATACACTTTGAACTCCCTGGCAGGCCAGGTTGACTGAAACCATAGCCTTAAAACAGAGCAAAGATACTCACCAGGTTAATGAGGTTAATGAGTCTGGATTGGAAAATATCCTTTGTGTCATTAGTGCTAGGCCCCGAGAAGTAGGAAATCTACTATATTGAAGTTTCTGTCTAGAAATAGAATGTGCTAGTGAGAAACTGACTATTTCAGGCTAGGCTTCATGGATAAATGACCATCCTGGTGAGGCTACTGCAGATCCCGAGTTTGTGTCTTGGTTTTTCAGTATATACAGTCATTGTTATCAATTTCCCCATACTAATCCAAAATTAGACAACTGTCTAATTCAGATACACTTTTTCTTAGTTTATGATAAGAATTGTAACCAGCAGTATATCAGGTGTCGATTCTTTGCACAGGGCACACCCTCCTGGTTGGCAAGTTAACTCAAGAGATGAAATGGTATGTGAGAATATGACTTTGTGAATATAGAGTTAGAACAAAGGCATCTGATGTTCTCAGGGGACATTTCCCTCCAGCTATGGTGCTGTGACAGACTGTCCTTCTCCACTCCAGAAATAGTCCTCTCCAGAGAACTGGTATTTGTTTTTAGAATCAGAGAACCGATTCTCCTGGACAGAGCACATTGACGTTTTCTCAGAATTTGGCTCTCCCTAAATCCATGCAAACACTCTCCCACCCCCACTGTTATGACATTGCTTGTCACAGCCTAGCTTACATTAATCATAGTTTAGTCTGGATGGAAACTGAGATGACATTGGAAACTCATCAGCAGCACATTTGCACACCATCTCTTGGAAAGGAAAGAATTTTTGTAGGTGGCCTGCTGTATCCATTACTTTGTTTCATTTTCAGAAAGTAATTTCTAGTTGGACAGACGATCTTGGGGAATAGTCTCCAGTTTGAACCTATTGTATCCCTTATATTCTAGTGCTAACTTAGTCAATTAAAAGTCATGGATTGTTGGAGTTCTCTAGTGGCTCAGTGGTAAAGAATCCACCTGCCCACCTTGAAAGCGTGTGTTCAATCCCTGGTCTGGGAAGATTCCCACATGCTAAGGAGCAGTTGACCCCATGTGCCACAACTATTGAACCTGGGCTCCATAGAGCAAGAGAGCCGCAACTACTGAGCACAGGTATCACAACATGAGAAGCCACTGCAATGAGAAGCCCGTGCATAGCAATTGGAGAGTAACCACAACTTGCTGCTATGAGAAAAAACACCTGGGCAGCAACAAACACACAGCACAGGCAAAAATAAATAAAATTATTATTTTTAAAGAGTCAGGGATGTCAAAGAGGAAAAAAATTGGTGAGTTCCAGTTTAGTAATTTGTGAACTTTTTTCAGGCACTAACATTCTTTTTTGACAAATGGAATTGTAGCTGGAATACATATAAAAATATTAAAGCCTGCTTGTGAGGGAACACTGATCTCTTTTCATCATCTGCTCATTGTACAGATGGGGAAACTGATGTTCATAGAGGGGGAGTGATTTTCCCAGGATAACCCAGCTGCTCAGCATCTAGAAGTGATTCTCCTGACTCCTAGTCCATAGATATATTTACTCTATCATGTACTATTCATGAAACATGTAAAAACACAGAGATGGAAAAAGAAACTGATGCCTGTGTTGAATGACTTTTGCAAGTACTCACTGACAATTCTAACTAGAAAAGGCCCATTGAAAACTTTCAAACACTCTTGATGGGGGAAAAAAATGACCAATAGGAAGGATTATTTTTGCTGTTGGAAATTTCTACCAGTGTCTCTGTATACCAATACATGTTCCAATTGTTTCTGTTACTCAAACAGTCTAGTCTGGTGCCATTTATTGCAACCACATTCATGCTTTAAAAACTGTACATTAAATATTATCAACAGAGGCATAGAATATTTATAGAATATTATCAATATAAATATAGAATACCTCTGCCAGAAATCCTGGGAAATTTAATGTAGCATGCATGCAAGTATTAGTATAGGGAGTGGTTGTTGGAAGTAATGTCAGGATATTTTTATTGTTGCATGGGAACAGTTTTAGCTGGATGGTTTTTGATACTCTTTCCATGTCTTAGAGATTTTATTTTTCTTCAGATAGTATAAGTTGAGTTGTCCCTGATGTCCAAGTATCACTGACCCTAAAAGATAGATAGCATGTTCAGAGGAACAGTTTGGGGGTTCCCCTTGAGTGCAATGGTTATGTTACCCTGTCTGGCTATTAAAACAGAAGCTGTTAGATGAGTTCTTGGATATTTGGTCTGGGTGAATGAAATGTCTTAGCTCTTGTTTGGGGCTCCATGTCTGCCTTTGGAAAATGAGGCGAGGCTAAGATTAATCTCACAGGTCCCTAGCCGTTCTGATAATATATAATCTGTCATTCAGAATCTGTGACAAATGTAGCATCTATGCCATGTTACCACATGTGCTGACTTACTTCTCAGCCCAGGCATGGACTCTTCTCAGGGGCCCTACCCCTCTGATCTGTAATAACAACTACCTGTCTGTTCTCTATTGCATGTGTAGTTTCTGACTATTTAATCATCTAGCAAATTCTCTGTGACTACCTACTGAGGGTCACGTACTGTCCTACACATTGGAGTCACAAAGATAAAAGTCCCCATCCTCAAATGGAAGAGAGAAATAAGCAAACAGGTAGCTGGGCAGGGCCAATGCATTGTCATAGGTGTTCATGGAGTGCCTGAATATAGGGCTCCTGGGGATCCGGAAGAGTATACAGCCCCATGGGGGTTGAGGAGACATGGTCAGAGTTTTGAGAAGGAATTGAAGACCGAGGTAAACTTGGAAGAGAAAGTCAGCTGAAGTGAAAGAGGTGGGGTACTCTAGGCAGAAATTATAGCTCGAAGACTTGCTGTAAGACGAATGTGTAGAAGGACCTGTGTTGCTGTTGTTGAGTCACTCAGTTGTGCCCAATTCTTTGTGATCCCATGGACTGCGGCACGCCAAGCTATTCTGTCCTTCACTGTTTCTGAGAGCTTGCTCAAACTCATGTCCGTTAAGTTAGTAACGCCATCCAGCCATCGTGTCCTCTGTCATGCCCTTCTCCTCCTGCCTTCAGTCTTTCCCAGCATCAGGGTCTTTTCCAATGAGTCAGCTCTTTGCATCAGATGGCCAAAGTATTGGAGCTTCAGCTTCGGCATCAGTCCTTCTAATGAATATTCAGTATTGATTTCCTTTAGGATGGACTGGTTGGCTCTCCTTGCAGTCCAAGAGACTCTCAAGAGTCCTGTCTAACACCACAGTGCAGAAGCGTCAATTCTTCAGTGCTCAGCCTTCTTTAAGGTCCAACTCTCACATCCATACATGACTACTGGAAAAATCATAGTTCAGACTATATGGACTTTTATCAGCAAACTAATGTCGTTCCTTTTTAATACTCTGTCTAGATTTGTCATAGCTTTTCTTCCAAGGAGCAAGCATCTTTTAATTTCGTGTCTGCAGTCACCATCTGCAGTCACTGTTTCCATTGTTTCCCATCTATTTGTCATGAAGTGATAGGACCAGGTGCCATAATCTTAATTTTTTGAATGTTGAGTTTTAAGCTAGCTTTTTCACTCTTCTCGTTCACCTTAGTCAAGAGGTGCTTTAGTTCCTCTTCGCTTTTTACCATAAGGGTTGTGTCATCTGCATATCTGAGGTTATTGAGATTTCTCCCAGCAGTCCTGATTCCAGCTTGTGCTTTATCCAGCCCAGCATTTCGCATGATGTACTCTGCATATAAGTTAAATAAGCAAGGTGACAATATACAGCCTTGACGTACTCCTTTCCCAATTTTGAACAAGTCCGTTGTTCTATGTCTGGTTCTAACAGTTGCTTCTTTACCTACATACAGGCATACAGGTTTCACAGGGGACAGGTCAGGTGGTCTGGTATTCCCATCTCTTGAAGAATTTTCCACAATTTGCTGTGATCCACACAGTCAAAGGCTTTAGCATAGTCAATGAAGCAAAGGTAAATGTTTTTTTTTTCTGGAACTCTCTTGCTCTTTTGATGATCCAATGGATGTTGGCAATATGATCTCTGCCTTTTCTAAATCTAGCTTGAACATCTGCAAGTTCTCAGTTCACATACTGTTGGACCCTGGCTTAGAGAATTTTGAGCATTACTTTGTTAGTGTGTGAGATGAGTGCAATTGTTCAGTAGTTTGAGCATTCTTTGGCATTGCCTTTCTTCGGGATTGGAATAAAAACGGACCTTTCCCAGTCCTGTGGCCACTGCTGAGTCTTCCAAATTTGCTAGCATATTGAGTGCAGCACTTTCACAGCATCATCTTTTAGAATTTGAAATAGCTCAACTGGAATTCTATCATCTCCACTATGAGCATTCTTTGGCATTGCCTTTCTTCGGGATTGGAATAAAAACGGACCTTTCCCAGTCCTGTGGCCACTGCTGAGTCTTCCAAATTTGCTAGCATATTGAGTGCAGCACTTTCACAGCATCATCTTTTAGAATTTGAAATAGCTCAACTGGAATTCTATCATCTCCACTAGCTTTGTCCCTAGTGATGGTTCCTAAGGCCCACTTTGACTTCACATTCCAATATATCTGACTCTAGTTGATCACACTATCATGGTTATCTGGGTCATTAAGATCTTTTTTGAGTAGTTCTTTTGTGTATTCTTGCTACCTCTTCTTGATATCTTCTGCTTCTGCTAGGTTCATGCTGTTCTTTCCTTTATTGTGCACATCTTTGCATGAAATGTTCCCTTGGTATCTCTTATTTTCTTGAAGAGAACTCTAGTCTTTCCCATCTATTGTTTTCCTCTATTTCTTTGCATTGGCCACTGAGGAAGTCTTTCTTTCTTTCTTTTTTTTTTGTATTTATTTATTTTTTTACACGAACTCCTAAACATGAACCCCCCTCCCACCTCCCACCCCACATCATCCCTCCAGATCATCCCCATACACCAGCCCCAAGCATCCTGCATCCTGCATTGAACATAGACTGGCAATTCATTTCTTACATGATAGTATACATATTTCAATGCTATTCTCCCAAATCATCCCACCCTCTCCCTCTCCCTCTCCTTCTCCCTCAGAGTCCATAAGTCCGCTCTACACATCTGTATCTCTTTTGCTGTCTTGCATACAGGGTCCTCATTACCATCTTTCTAAATTCCATATATATGTGTTAGTATACTGTATTGGTGTTTTTCTTGAGGAAGTCTTTCTTAACTCTCCTTGCTATTCTTTGGAACTCTGCATTCAGATGGGTATTAAGGAGAAAACTCCTTTGTCTTTCACTTCTTGTCTTTTCTCAACTATTTGTATGGCCTCCTTAGACAGCCATTTTACCTTTTTGCATTTGTTTTTCTTGGGGATGTTTTTGATCACCACCTCCTGTACAGTGTCACAAACCTCTGCCCATACTACTTCAGGCATTCTGTCCATCAGACCTAATCCCTTGAATCTATTGGTCACTTTCAGTGTATAATCATAAGGGATTTGATTTAGATCATACTTTAATGATCTAGTGGTTTTCCCTACTTTTTTCAATTTAAGTCTGATTTTGGCAATAAGGAGTTCATAATCTGAGCCACAGTCAGCTTTCGGTCTTTTTTTTTTTTTTTTTGCCAACTGTATAGAGTTTCTCTGTCTTCTACTGCAAAGAATATAATCAGTCTGATTTTGGTGTTGACAGTCTGGTGATGTCCATGTGTATAATCGACTCTTGTGTTGTTGGGAGAGGGTGTTTGCTATGAACAGTGCATTCTCTTGGCAAAACACTTCACCCTGCTTCATTTTATACTCCAAGGCCAAATTTGCCTGTTATTCCAGGTATCTTTTGACTTCCTCCTTTTGCATTTCAGTCCCCAGTGATGAAAAGGTCATCTTTTTTTGGCGTTATTTCTAGAAGGTCTTGTAGGTCATCAAAGAACTGTTCAACTTCAGCCTCTTCAGCATTAGTGGTTGGGGCATAGACTTGAATTACTGTGATAATGAATGCTTTGCCTTGGAAACAGGGATCATTCTGTCATTTTTGAGATTGCACCCAAGTATTGCATTTTGGAATCTTTTGTTAACTATGAGGGCTACTCCATTTCTTCTAAGGATTTCTTGTCCACAGAAGTAGATTTAATGGTAATCCCAATTAAATTCACCTATTCTGGTCCATTTTAGTTCATTGATCTCTAAAATATTGATGTTCAGTCTTGCCATATCCTGTTTGACCACATCGAATATATCTTTATTCATGGACCTAACATTCCAGATTCCTATGAAATATTGTTCTTTATGGAATGGACTTTACTTTTACCACCAGACACATCTACAACTGGGCATTGTTTCTGCTTTGCTTAGCCTTTTCATTCCTTCTGGAGCTGTTTCTCTGTTCTTATACAGTAGCATATTGGGTACCTAATGACCCTGGGAGTTCATCTTTCTTTGTCATGTCTTTTTGGCTTTTCATACTGTTCATGGGGTTCTCAAGGCAAGAATACTGAAGGGGTTTGCCATTCCTTTCTCTAGTAGATCACATTTTGTCAGAACTCTCCACCATGACCCATCCATCTTGGTTGGTCCGACATCAGTTCAGTTCAGTCTGACTCTTTGTGACCCCATGAACTGCAGCACATCAGGCCTCCCTGTCCATCACCAACTCCCGGAATCACCCAAACCCATGTCCATTGAGTTGATGATGCCATCCAACCATCTCATCCTCTGTCATCCCTTTCTCCTCTTGCCCTCAATCTTTCCCAGCATCAGGGTCTTTTCCAGTGAGTCAGCTCTTCACATCAGGTGGTCAAAGTATTGGAGTTTCAGCTTCAACATCAGTCCTTCCTATGAATACCCAGGACTGATCTCCTTTAGGATGGACTGGTTTAGGATGGTTCAAAAGTTTCATTGAGTTACACAAGATTGTGAACCATGTTATCAGTTCGGTTAGTTTTCTGTCATTGTGATTTTCATTTTGTCTGCCTGCTGATAGATAAGAGGCTTGTGGAAACTGCCTAGTGGTAGGGACTGGCTGTGGGTAAAACTGTGTCTTGCTCAGATGGGCAGGGCCATGCTCAGTTCATTTCAGTCACTCAGTCGTTTCCACCTCTTTGTGACCCATGGACTGCAGCACACAAGGTTTCCCTGTCCATCACCAATTCTCAGAGCTTGCTCAAACTCATGTCCATTGAGCCGGTGATGCCATCCAATCATCATCTTCTGTTGTTCCCTTCTCCTCCTGCCTTCAATCTTTCCCAGCATCAGGGTCTATTACATTGAGTCAGTTTTTCGCATCAGGTGGCCAAAGTACTGGAGTTTTGGCTTCAGCATCAGTCCTTCCATTGAATATTCAGGCCTGATTTCCTATAGGATGAACTGGTTTGATCTCCTTGCAGCCCGTGGGACTCTCAAGAGTCCCTGCTCAGTAAATCTTTAATCCAGTTTTCTGCTGTGTTCCCTCCCTGTAGTTTGGTGTCAGGACAATCTGTGGTGGGGGAAACGGCAGTAATGACCTCCTTTAAAAGGACTTATGCCTGCACACTGTGGCTCCCAGGACTGTTGTATTTAGTGTCCCTGACCCCGCCGCAGGCCAATGTCAACACATACTCCCGCTGGAGACTTCCAGACACTCACAAGCATGTCTGGTTCAGTCTCTCGTGGGTTCACTGCTCTTTTCTTCTGGGTCCTGGTGCACACAAGGTTTTGTTGTGCCCTCCAAGAGTCTGCTTCCCTGGGGGTTCTCAGTCCTTTTGCTGGATCCCCAGCTTGGGAAATCTGATGTGGGCTCTAAAATTTTTGCAACAGTGGGAGAACTTCTTTGGTTTTAATTGTTCTCCAGTTTGTGGTTTGTCTGCTCAGGGGCTCTATGATGGGGCTAATGGCAACCTCCTCTAAGAGGACTTATGCCATATGCTGTGCCTCTCAGGTCTGCTGAAGCCAGAGTCCCTGTCCCCGTGGCAGGTCACTGCGGACCCATGCCTCTACAGGAGACACTCAAAGGCAGGTCTGGCTCAGTGACTTGTGGGGGTCACTGTTCCTTTCCCTTAGTCCTGGTGTGCACAAGGGTTTGTTTGCGCCCTCCAAGCCTCTCTGCAGGTCTGAGATTTTATTTTAACCACGATTGCACCCCTCCTATCATCTTATTGCACTTCTCCTTTGCTCTTGGACATGGGCTATTGTGTTTTGGTGGAATCCAACATTCTCTTTCGATGGCTGTTTAGCAGCTAATTGCAATTTTGCTCTTTTTGCAGGAGAAGATGAGTGCAAGTCCTTCTGTTGCTCCATCTTGATGGGAAGTGAGGGAACTGTAAGTGGCTTTTTGAAGTTATCCAGTTTCTGTAAATAGTCAGTACTTTGGAGTCCCTCTCTCTTATGCTTGATATTGGGGTGGTTAAAAATAACACAGAAAGTTTGTAACTCCTGTGGCTTGTGTTACAAAATTTTGTTTGTGAGTCAGCTGTTTGGAATGTGGAATGCATTTTTCCCACAGCAAACAATGGTCTCCATGGTAATTAGGTTCCCAGGCTAGCCTACAAAAGCCTATATAACCCATAATGTGAAGGATTGTGTTGTATTAATAATAGTATAGATGTTAATGATCATATAAAGCTGTGCTTCTGTGGGAAAAACCATTCCCTGTTTCAAATGTGGGTTCTAAAAAGCTGTCTTTCCCACTGAAGCTTCAGAAGTGTGTAAAGATAGCTTTGGTTTGTCATCCCTCCAGGTCATAAACCAGCTGGCCCATGAGTTTTTTCAGCTCTATGTCTCTTAGAAACTGGGAGAAGATATAGCAGGAAGAGGGATGGAGTTAAGCAGTTGCATAGAAAGCAAAAAGATATGCAGAAGAAAAGAGAGACAAAGAATCGACCATTGATGTTGGAGAAGAATGATCCAGGTCCCTGTCCCTTGTCCTAACTCCCCGTGTCCTCCCCTCCCCCCATGGAGGGAAGAAGGAAGCAAAGCTGGGAAACTGCATCCTTCCCAGCATTGGACTAGGGAAAGAGAGAAGGAATTAGCATTTAGTGAGTTTCATTGTGCCTCAAGCATTTAACACACATCTTCTAAAATCCAAAAAAGGACTGTCTTATTATTTCTGTTTCCTGGGTAGGAAACAGAGACGCTAATAAAAAACTTATCCCGGGTCACCCAGCTAGTAAGTAGCAGAGCTGAAAATCATTCTCCAATTCTATGAAGTTCCTACAGTGTACATGGGTTATAGATGTTATGCTACATGTAGAATATATGCCAGTTGCGTGTTTTCAAGGAACATCCACTGAGACTACTTTCATTTAAAAAAATTTTAAATTAATTTTTATTATAGTTGCTTTATGATGTTGCATTAGTTTTTACTATACAGCAATATGAGTCAGCTATATGTATACATATATCCATTCTTTTTTGCATTTCCTTCCCATTTAGGTCACACTAGAGCACTGAGTAGAGTTCTCTGTGCTGTATAGCAGGTTGTCATTACTTGAGATTACTTCAGGCAATAACAGTGCTTGAGCTCTGTACGTTTATGCAAGTGCTGGATACTGATTGCTAGGTCCTTAGTCTTCTCTTGGTTGTACCAGGAGTCCTTGGCCTTAAAGATCCTCTAATCATTAGAGAGTCCAAAGAGTCATGTTTGAAATATGATAGAAATGTATGAAAGTTATACATGCCAAATAGCAAAGGCCCCAACTATTTGCTTTGAAACAGAGTTAGGCCAAGAGATAGGAGAGTGGGCATTCTGAAAACTCACATGTAAGTGTCCCCTTGAGTGAGGGAAGGGACATTTCTTCCTCTGAGCTGGGTGGGTGAGAGGTAAGGAGGAGACCAGGAACAGATCAACTGGGGAAGGTAAGTTCTAAGATCATTTTTTAAGGAAAAAGAAGTGATTCTTTATTATAAATGTGAATAATTTTTCACCTTGTTGACATTTAAAGTTTTGATGAAATTTCTATTTTTTTTCTGGGGAGCAAAATTGGGTAATAAATATTATGCTGCATGTAGAATATGTGTCAGTGGCATATTTGAGAGATACATCCTCTGAGAGCTTATGGTTCTTGCTGAGTTTATTTTTTAAAATAAAGCATTTATTTGGCTGCACCAGGTCTTAGTTGCAGCACATGAGATTTTTTTTTTTTTTTTAGTTTTTGTATGGGAGATCTTTAGTTGTGGTATGTGAAGTCTTATTTAGTCATTGTATGAGGGATCTATTCCCTGACCATGGATTGAACCTGGGCCCTCAGCATTGGGAGCATGGAGTCCTAGCCACTGGACTACCAGGAAGTTCCCTCTTTCTGAGTTTATATGCTTTTACTGAACCTTTCTTGAAACAAGTACCTTTACTTCCTCATTGCTTTATTTTTCTTCAGCACCTGAAATACCATAGAGGCTTTCTGACTGAACAATTTCTGGCCTCAGACCTTTATTATTATTAAAAGAAAGACTGTTTTTCATGTTCTCCCAAGCACTGATGAACACAAAATCCTCTGAAATCCACTAGATTTATTCCATAGGAATCATAGGACTGAGATCTAGGCATCTGGAATGTTTTAAGCCTTGCTGTAAGTCTATATGTTGAAGCATTTTTAAATAAAGAGAGTTTATGTTTTAGAGGACAGAAGTCCTAGAGGTATACAACAGAAATGAAACAGCAGAAAGGATAGAGTGCCACATAGATCTGTTCATGTTATTTATATCCATTCATCTATTCATTAGTTTATATTATTAATGATTTATTTAATCTAGCTCTGTGCTACATTATTAAGAGCTGCAAGAGGCTGCAAAATAAACACATCTTCCTTATTCAAAAGGAGTTTATAGTTGGAGATATACATGTTACTTAAATAAGACTGTATGTCATAAGACAGGTATAGTTTGGAGAAGGAGGCATTGTTGTGGCTTAGAGTGGCTGGTAGAAGCTCTGTAGTTGAAAAATTTGTGCTGAAACCAAAATGTCCATTGAAAGATGAATGGATAATAAGATATGGTATATATACACAATGGAATATTACTCAGCTATAAAAAGAATGAATTAATGCCATTTTCAGCAACATGGATGGACCTGAGATCATTATACTAATTGAAGTAAGCCAGACAGAGAAAGAAAATATATGATATCATTTATATGTGTTATCTAAAAACATAATACAGATGAACTTATTTACAAAATAAAAATAGCCTCACAGATATAGCAAAGAAACTTAAGTTTACCAAAGGGGAAGAGGGTGGTGGTGGTGGGAGGATTAAATTAGGAGTTTGGGATTAAGAGATACACACTATTGTATATAAAATAGATATGCAACAAGGACCTACTGTATAGCACTGGGAACTATATTCAATATCTTATAATAATCTGTAATGGAAAAGAATATGAATCTATCTATCTATATATACATGCAACATTGTAAAAATTCTAATTCAATAACAAATTTTTAAATTAAAATTTAAAGGAAATTTTGTGCTGAGACTTGAGGAAAATATGAGGATTAAAATAAGGAACCCAGGATGAGTAAATATGCACAGCAAGACTTCAGGGGCCAGTGAAGAGACTGCATTGGCTCTAACAGAAGATTTGTGTAAAGGGGTGCATTTGTGCTAAGTCGCTTCAGTCCGACTGACTTTATGGTACCCTATGGACTGCAGTCTACCAGGCTCCTCTCTCCATGACATTCTCCAGGGAAGAATATGGGAGGGGTTGCCATGCCCTCTTCCAGGGGATCTTCCCAACCCAGGGATTGAACCCATATCTCCTGTGGCTGCTGCATTGCAGGTGGATTCTTTAGTGCTGAGCCACTGGGGAAGCCCATTTAAAGGGGTGTGTGCTGTGTGCTAAGTTGCTTAAGTCATTTCCGACTCTTTGCGACCCCATGGACTGTAGCCCACTAGGCTCCTCTGTCCTTGGGGATTCTCCAGGCAAGAGTACTAGAGTAGGTTGCCATTTCCTCCTTGAGGGGAACTTCCTGACCCAGGGATCGAACCTTTGTCTCTTAAATCGCCTACATTGACAAGCAGGTTCTTCACCACTAGCATCAGCTGGGAGTCCTGTGTAAAGAGGTGCATGCTAAGTCGCTCAGTCGTGTCGACTCTTTGTCACTGTATGGACTGTAGCCCACAGGCTCCTCTGTCCTTGGGGATTCTCTAGACAAGAATACTAGAGTGGTTTCCTTGCCTTCCTCCAGGGGATCTTCTCAACCTAGGGATTGAACCTACATCTCCTGTGGCTTCTGCAGTGCAGGCAGATTCTTTACCACTGAGCCACTAGGGAAGCCCTAAAGGGGTAGTTAGATACAGTTTTGTAAAGGGGTAAAGGGACAGTGAGAGACAATTTTGAAAAAGCTGATCAGGCCAGCCTATGGAGGGCCTTATATGTCAGACTGAGATCAGACTTTATCCCTTAGGCAGTGGGGAGTCACAATATCATGGTTTTACCACCTTATCTGTCAGACAGGGACTAGACTACAGATTAATTGTGTCTCTAAGTATGTATCATATCACAGAGCAGCAAGCACTGGTATTCAGCTCTGCAGTCTAAGTAAAATCTTGAAACAAAAGGCAGAGAGGATGGTACTATATGAGAAAAGGAATGAGAAAAAAAATCGTCATTAATATTCATACCCTGTCACAGTCACAGTTGCATTTCATTTCTTTGTTCTATTCTTAATCCACTTTAAATATTTTTAGCCTTAACTACACTATGTAAAGGATGCTAATGGAAAGTTAGGACCATTGTGCACTTGCTATCCAATTTCCAGACAAGATATGAATCCTCTTTAAATGGATCGGTTAAGAGGGAATGGTGCCTTTAAATTGTCGTAGCAGGATGACTAGTACCAAATTGAGGGCAAATTAGGTGAATCGCTATCATAAAAATCCAATCTCTTAGTACTGTAGCACTTATTTCCTCTTCAAGATCAGTGAGGCATCAGCGACTGGAGCCAAACTGCATGGTGTTTTGATGGGGAGCCTGCTCAATGATTTGGTTTCCCAGTAAGTAGAGTGAGGCTGTGCCTACACAAAGCTGATTTCTGTTTTATGCTGGCAAAAACAGAATTTTGCCCCAATATCCAGGTATCTCTGGATTGTTCTGCAAGTTAAATACCAAATAGGCAGCATTCTTGCTGAAAGGTTTTATTTGTTTTAGATGCTTTGGCATCCTGTAGACAAAATTCTGTTCACAATGAGAAAACTTTCTATGGATAAGTTTCTCTTGGAATTTTCTTCCTTCCTTTCTTTCTTTCTTTTTTTGGTGAACATTGAATCTTGGTAGAAATATATCATTGTTAAGGAACTGCTGAAAATTCACTTTTGCTCCCTCTCATTGCATCCTATTCTTTTTAAAATGCAGCTGTCTGTTAAATAGACAATGACATGTTATTCAAAAGGAAAGGCTCATGTGGACCCAAGAACAACGCGTCTTGTATTTGGCTCACTAGATTTATACCACCCTAGAAGGGAACCTACTTCCTCTCTGTCTGATTTGGAAAGCATAGCATTTGGTGTGGTAATCCAGAAGGTGACAGACTGTCCATGCTATATTCACAAGACGTTTTTTCCTCTTTAGAAAACATATATGATGAAGCCCTAGATGGGATCGTTAGAAATTCTGAATTTTGACTGTCATCACCTTGTGCCTTCTACTTGGAGTGTCAGAGTTCTTTTCCTATGCAAATCCCACGCATCATATAAGGTCCAGCTTGGATGTCCCCTTCTTTGGGAAGCTTTTGGTGACTAAACCAAAGGGAAGAGATGTGCCATCTTCCTCTGAATGGGTGCCTTTTAACAAACACTCCTCTGGCACTTATTACACATAATCTATACCAGACTAATTTGGTTCTGCTTTATCTGTCTTACAGGATAAATTCCTGAAGGACAGAGAACTGTGTCTCATTTATCTTTATATTTCCTCAAGACAGACACAATGCCAAGCACATAACAGCCCTCCAGAAAATATTAATACAGTCAATTCATGCATGATACGTATTTAACTTTTTTATGCATTATTTAGTTATATGAATTTTTAACTTTTAAGGAGAGAAATGATATTGTTAGGGTGTTAGGCCAGGCAGTTTTTAGAAAGATAATCTTATAATCTGCTAAGGACTTCTGTATTGAGTTCTACCATGAATAAGTTTGAGGATATATAACTGAGTTAAAGGGACGATCTTGCTTTGGAAGAGCAAGGGAAACCTAAACCTGCCTCTGAGATGGAAAAATCTGATGTAGTTCAGTAAACATAGAGTCTAACTTTCATGTCAGCTGCTATGTTAGTATTGGGAACAGAGAGATCAATAAGACAATTTCAGTCTTTTATTGAAATATAGTTGACCTACAATATTATGTTAGTTTAGGTATACTGCACAATAATTTGACCTTTCCATACATTATGAAATGATTAGCATGATAAGTCTAGTAACCATCTGTCTCCATACAAAATTATTACGATATTATTGACCATATTCCTTATGCTGTATGATATATCCCCATGGTTTATTTATCTTATAACTGGAGGTTTATTTCTCTTTATCCCTTTCAGCTATTGACCCCCCAACTGCCCCTCAAGTTCCTGTCTTTAAGATCCTCTCACTCTCAGTTCAGTTCAGTTCAGTTCAATTCAATCGCTCAGTTGTGTCAGACTCTTTGCGACCCCATGAATTGCACCACGCCAGGCCTCCCTGTCCAGCACCGACTCCCGGAGTTCACTCAGACTCGCATCCATCAAGTCAGTGATGCCATTCAGCCATCTCATCCTCTGTCGTCCCTTTCTTCTCCTGCTCCCAGTCCCTCCCAGCATCAGAGTCTTTTCCAATGAGTCAACTCTTCGCATGAGCTGGCCAAAGTACTGGAGTTTCAGCTTTAGCATCTCCATCCCCTCTCACTCTACTAATGTGCAATTAGGGGGGAATATTAAGTAAGAAATGGAAGGGAAAGTCATTCTAAGTTACTGATGCCAGTTAGTCTTTGAGGGGCAGCTAACATAGAAGGAGGTTCTGGAAGGCCCATTTTCCTACCTTCTTGTTGCAGGTTCTTGGCTGCTTGGCCATTGTCTGTCATAAGAACACCTTCTCTACTTTTTGAGTGTTTTAGTCGCATTCTTGACATTACACCTTATGTAGGGAGAGGTTACCAAAGCATAGCAGGTGAAAAAAATGTGACTTTTCTGACAAGAAATTCAATCTGTATCACCTTATGATAGCTGCTTGACATTTCCTGCTCTGTTTTAGTGTGCCTTTTGGTATCTCTCCCTATACAAGGTGCAATGTCAAGAATGTGGCTAATATACAAAGATGTTCTTTTGACAGAAAAAGGCCAAAGAGAACATCTAGAGTATATTTCTATTCTTGGCTTTGAAAACTCCCCTCGACCTACACATCCACACAGCCTGGGCCACAGGGCTTCACAAGCACAAACACATACACACCCCACATTTACATATACTCTGACACACACACACACACACGCACACGCACAGGCACACACACCAAGAAACATTTATACTTGCATGCTGGAAAGTCTTGAATCCAGCCACTGGCTCCTGCTGCTTTCTGTCTTTTATGGAATTGGGTGATAAGGTTATTGTATCTGGTTAAGTTCAGTGGCTCACCTCCTATCACCCCCACACCAGGGACACCTTTGTTTCAAGAATTAGAAGTATCAGTTCTCCCTAGGAATTTTACTTCCTGGAGTCTCAACACCCATCCCAAGGAGGGCCAGACACAACAACTTATTCCCTTCACCTCTTTAATATTGAGTGAGTTCTCTTTCATGGAGAGTGGTTTTTGTTTTTATCATGGGGAAATGTTCAAAAGGAACACAGGACAAATAGGTGCTGTGACATTGGCTTGCAAACATGCAGATCTCTGTTCTGTTCTTTATATGCTCCAAAGGAGCCTCAGGTCTCAGGTTGGTTCAGATTTTGAGTTTTTGCTTTCTAGTTTTTGTCAAATGGTGATGACTGTGTATCAAACTCATTGATAGCCTCATATCCCTTTCTATAGGGAGCATTCAGCCTGACTCTCAGGACAGAATTCACCTAGGAGCAATACTCTGGTTTGGATACTTTTAACTAAGGATGAGAGTCACAAAACCCCTTTTACAGGCCCAGAATTTAATGCATGTGCAACTGGGGAACTGGAAGTGTTTTATGAAAATCAATAATATGATTTAGATGCTTGCTGTATTTCAAATTAAATGGAACAGTGTTAATTGAAACCATAAACAGCTCTAAAGAAACTCAAATGTCAAAGATTTGAAAGGAGATATGAATTGAACAGATTTCCCCCTCCTCCCATACCAAGTAGCATTTTAGCTATTTTTAATTAGAGCCAGCTAAATATAGCTCTTATCTTTATAGAGGAGGGATGTGTTTGACATTTTGCTAAACCTTTTTAAAAAATACAAGGCTTATTAATAGGTGATGTTAATTGTTAGAAAAGAAGAAATTGGTCAGATTTGAGCTGACCTAGTTTTGAGGTCCAAGTCAAAGTAAAAGTTAATGGAAAGCCACCAAATTGAAAAACACGGGATTTGTTGCTATCTTGGTAATAGCCTGAGATGAGAATGAGAGAACTGGAGGCGTCACCATGACAGGAGATTTTTGAGAAGTAATTACAGAACAAAAATAGCAATAAAGAATCTCAGTAAAGAAAATCAATCAGAATTACTTGGAGATTACCAACGAGGATGAGATGGCTGGATGGCATCACTGACTCGATGGACATGAGTTTGAGTGAACTTCTGGAGTTGGTGATGGACAGGGAGGCCTGGTGTGCTGTGATTAATGGGGTCTCAAAGAGTCGGACAAAACTGAGTGACTGAACTGAACTGAACGATGTTATGTTGGAAACACTGAGGTTTAGTTTGCAACACCCACAATTGGCAGCTCTCCTAACCTGAGGGGTCAGGCCAGAAATAGGTTGTGTTACCACATCTCTGACAGGTCTGTCTGCCTGGCCTCTGTGGTTTCCTGCTGTGAATCCAAATGCTGGCCATGAACTCTCAGCTTGGCCTGATCATGAAGAAGTTGACAATCATAGTTGACCTGAGGATCAAGTCACAGGCTGTTTACAGCTTTGACAGTGAGTGAATCCCAAAGACTACATTGGGGGTGTCATTGGGGGTGGCAGGCAGGTTTCATGGGGATAGAGTGGTGGCAGGCAGGAGGTGTCATCGGGGGTGGCAGGCATGTTTCATGGAGAGAAAGAGTGATGATTTTCTGAATCAATCTCAACATTGTATGAAATACTGATCTCCATGCTAATTTTAAGCCATGCCTTAAGATAAGCCTGTGTTATCTTGACTTGTTTGCTTTCCAAAAGGATAATGCTTTTGGATGAAATTTAATTTTTCAGATTCTCTAAAGGCAGATAACGTGCATAGAGTGTAAAACCTCTCCATGTGATTGAGTATTTTAAAATGTATTATTAGAGCATGTATTATAACCCTCACCCCTCTTTCTTCCTTTCATTCATCAGCCACCTGCTAGAGATTAATGAAACATTATAAGAAGTTCATTTAGTTTATAACCTTTTTATCCCACAAGTGATACTTGCATGTTGTAGAAAAATCAGATGATGTAAATAAGCAAAACAAGAGAAAAATAATGCTCACCCTTAATGGATACCCAGAGGTAACCATTGCATTACACTCTGATTTTCATGCATATACATATGTGTATATGAAAATATAGATGATCATGAAGAACTTATATTAATATATAATGTATTAGATGTATAAAACAAAAACTAGACTATAATTCAATACACACAATATAATGTGTGGGTATATATACATATTATGTCTTACTACATGTTTTAACTGAACATGCTATTTTATGATCTATTTTGGGCTTTTCTCTTGGCTATAGATTCTGCTTCCAGCCAGATGTTCAGCAGGTGTGCCCCAGTACAGGTGTATAGATGTTTATAACTGGGGTCTGTTGTGTTCTTTGAGGGCGGTACGCATTCTTACTGCACAGTGCCCATGCCATGTTGTTGTTGTTCAGTTGCTAAGTTGTGTCTGACTCTTTTTGACCTCATGAACTGCAACACCCCAGACTTCCCTGTTCTTTACTATCTTGCGGACTTTGTTCAGACTCATGTCCATTGAGTTGATGATGCTATCCAACCATCTCATCCTCTGTCATCCCCTTCTCCTCCTGCCCTCAATCTTTCCCAGCATCAGGGTCTTCTCCAATGAGTCACCTCTTCTCATCAGGTGGCCAAAGTACTGGAGCTTCAGCATCAGTCCTTCCAATGAATATTCAGGGTTGAGTTCCTTTAGGATTGACTCGTTTGATCTCCTTGCTGTCCAAGGGACTCTCAGAGTCTTCTCCATCACTACAATTTGAAAGTATCAATTCTTTGGTGCTCAGCCTTCTTTATAGTCCAACTTGCACATCTGTACATGACTCCTGGAAAACCCATAACTTTGATGACCCGAACATTTGTTGGCAAAGTGATGTCTATGCTAATACTGGTTGGTAAATATTTGACCATTATCCCTGAGAGTCACAGGCAATCTCAAACTTCTAAGGATTACCATTCTGCTGTTCAAATTAGGCTTTGGGCAGCCTATCAAAAACCTGCCATGTGCTGGATGTCCATGGGAGATGTGGGTGTTTAGATATCCCTGCCCCACAAAGAGCTTACAGAGAGCTTAGTAGTCATGCAGTACGCGTAAGCTAGGATGGGTAACAATGCCGCTTCTCAATATGGATTAGGTTCATTACCAAATGAGTAGCGTGTTCTGCAGAGATATTAGAGTTCAGAAGTCTGTGAGAGTTAAATAAGGCTTCACAGAGGAGATAATATTTGAGATAAGGGGAAGGCAATTCAAATGAAAGGAATAAGAAAAACATATGATAGTACATCTGGGAAACAATAAGAAGCCATGTTTTGCTTTTAGAGTCATCCTTTGTCCTTCCCTTGCTCTGTGACGATTTTGACCGGGACAAATTAGATTTCCTCTATCTCCTCATCAAATGGCTTCTGGTTGCATTAGACCCTAGTCAGAGATTGAAGGCGGAAGAATGGGGGAAGCCATGGTATCTACTCTTTTCCTCTACTTTTATTTGGGTTTCTTTCCGTGGGCAGTGCCTTCTCTATGGCTCCAGGTCTTACTTGGAAGCTCCAGTGTCCCAACTTCTGTTGAGTGGCTCTTCCTCCAAGGTTCCAGCTACTCCCTGGTGTTCCTGGCTTGTGGTTCCCAGGCCTGGTAATATTACATCCTGCCTTTGTTGGTCAGCCCTAAGGGTGGGAGCAGCTTCTTGCAGTTCCTAAGCTGTAGGTAGCTTCTTCTTTCCCCCATTGCTCTCTCTGCTCTTCTCACACAGTTGTCTCTTGTTTTCTGTATTAAATTCTCTCCATGGAGCTGGCTGGTGTGGGTTCGCTTTCCCTGCCTGATCCTGACTGAAGCAGTCTGGAATAGGAAGTGAAAAGAAGAGGCTGGAAAGATGATTGGGGTCGGGTTGGTGAATGACTGTTTCTTGACTAGGTAGGCAAGCTGCCTACACCACAGAACCTCCAAAAAGGGGGGGAGGAAATATATTCAGTTGCTGAAAGGTCAGTGTTGGTCTCCCACAGATTGCAGGCTATTTCCCAGAGGTCATTTTTAGCAGAAGTGTGGAAGTGACCTGAACTTCTCTTCTTCACTTGATGCGGTTAATAGACACCTACAATAGAGGAGAGAATGAAAATGGAGTGGAATTCAGTTTCTTTGTGATGTCATGGAAATAGAGACATACTCTAGGCAATGGAAACACTGATCCCTATATCTGCCTTGGGAGATAGAGAAGCCTATTAGGAGGAGGTGATAGGTGAACTAAGCCCTAAAAGTAAGCATGTTAGTTTCCTATTGCTGTTGTAACAAATGCACTATATTGTGCAATCATAGTGCCTCAAAATAACACAAATTGTTTATCCTACACTTATGAAGGTCAGAAGGCCGATACATGTCTCACTGGTCTAAAATCAACATGTTGACTTGACTGCAGTCCTTTTGGAACCTCTAGGAGATGATCATTCCCTTGCTTTTCCCAGCTTCTAGAACTACTTGTATTCTTTGGCCCATGGTCCTCTTCCTCCATCTTTTTTTTTTTTTTAATCTTAGAAATCAGCAGCTGCAGAGCATCTTCAAATCTCTCTGTCTGGTTCTAACTATTTTGTCGTCCTTATAATGACCCATGTGGTTCCATTGGACTCTATTGGAAAATCCAGGAGAATTGTCTCATCTCAAGAGGGGAATCACATCTGAACAGTGTTACGTAAGGTAGCATTCATAGATTCTGGGGATTAGGATATCTTTGTCAAGGAGGCATTATATTGCCTGCCACTTTAGGGTAGAAGTTCATTAGATAAAGGAAGAAGGGAAAGTACTAATATATTTTCCTAAGAAGGGGTACTATGTGCTTGATAGAAGCAAAGGATGATGAAGCACATTATATTCTATCACAGATAAGTATTATCACTGTCATTTCTCCAGCAAAAAAAAAAAAAGTATTTTCACTATGACCTCAGGTGCATGCACTATGCCTCACATCCCTACAAGCAGAAGTTAATTGTTTAAGCCAATATACAGATTATCCTAAAACTTAGCTGACTATTACCTTTTAGCAAGGTGATAAAAAGGACTTTAGATAGGACTTGGAACGTGGAGTCTGATGGTCTCCACTAGCCTATTTCAGCTTTGCCATCTGTCTTAGTCCTTTAGGGCTGTTCTAGGAAAAATGCCAAAGAATTGATGCCTTCAAACTATGGTGCTGGAGAAGACCCCTGAAAGTCCACCAGTCAATCTTTTTAAAAAAATTAATTCATTTATTTTAACTGTGGGCTAATTACTTTACATTATTGTGGTGGTTTTTGCCATACATTGACATGAATCAGTCATGGGTGTACATGTGTCCTCCCCCTTCCCAAACCACCCTCCCATCTCCCTCCCCATCCAACCCTCCAGGTCATCCCAGTGCACCAGCTTTGAGTGCCCTGTTTCATGCATCAAACTTGGACTGGTCATCTATTTCACATATGGTAATACATATAGGTTTCAATGCTATTTCCTCAAATCATCCCACCCTTGCCTTCTCCCACAGAGTCCAAACATCTGTTCTTAATATATATGTCTCNACCAGCTTTGAGTGCCCTGTTTCATGCATCAAACTTGGACTGGTCATCTATTTCACATATGGTAATACATATAGGTTTCAATGCTATTTCCTCAAATCATCCCACCCTTGCCTTCTCCCACAGAGTCCAAACATCTGTTCTTAATATATATGTCTCTTCTACTATCTTGCACATAGGGTCATCATTACCATCTTTCTAAATTAAATTACATATATATATATGTTAATATACTATATTGGTGTTTTTCTTTCTGACTCACTTCACTCTGTATAATAAGCTCCAGTTTCATCCACCTCATTAGAACTGCCTCAAATACATTCTTTTTTATAGCTGAGTAATATTCCATTGTGTATATGTACCACAACTTTCTTATCCATTCATCAGCCAATGGACATCTAGGTTGCTTCCATGTCCTAGCTATTGTAAACAGTGCCGCAATGAACACTGGGGTACATGTATCTCTTTCAATTCTGGTTTCCTCGGTGTGTGTGCCCAGCAGTGGGATTGCTGGGTTGTATGACAGTTCTATTTTCAGTTTTTTAAGGAATCTCCACACTGTTTTCCATAGTGGTTGTACTAGTCTGCATTCCCACCAACAGTGTAAGATGGTTCCCTTTTCTCCACACCCTCTCCAGCATTCATTGTTTGTAGACTTTTTGATGGCAGCCATTCTGACCAGCGTGAGATTGTACCTCATTGTAAAACCAGTCAATCTTAAGGGAGGTGAGCCCTGAGTATTCACTGGAAGGACTGATGCTGAAGCTGAAGCTCCAGTATTTTGGTCATGTGATGCTCACAGACGACTCATTAGAAAAGTCCCTGATGTTGGGAAAGATCAGGGGCAGAAGCAGAAGGGGACAGCAGAGGATGAGACGGTTGGATGACATGAACTTGGGCAAACTTTGGGAGATGGTAAAGGACAGGGAGGCCGGGCATGCCACAGTCCATGGGCTCACAGAGTTGGACACGACAAACTACCGCACGATTGCACTCATCTCACACGCTAGTAAAGTAATGCTCAAAATTCTCCAAGCCAGGCATGCGAAGAGTTGACTCATTGGAAAAGACTCTGATGCTGGGAGGGATTGGGGGCAGGAGGAGAAGGGGACAACAGAGGATGAGATGGCTGGATGGCATCACTGACTCGATAGATGTGAGTCTGAGTGAACTGCGGGAGTTGGAGATGGACAGGGAGGCCTGGCGTGCTGCGATTCATGGGGTTGCAAAGAGTTGGACACAACTGAGCGACTGAACTGAACTGAGGAGCTCTTTATGTATTAGGCTAATAAACCTCTCATCTGTAATATGACTTGCAAATATTTTAAAAAGCACATATTCTGATGAGTAAGTTCTATTACTGTATTATCATTGATATTAGCAGTGATTTTCCAACTACTTTTATTCTCACAATTAGAACCAGTGTATGTTACCGTATATCTTATAAGTGATAAAATATCAAATATTTTAAAGATTAGCAGCTTCCATTTTCTCTACATTATTTCTTCTAATAAATTTAGATTTTAGGCATGATACATAGAAGTTTTCCTCTCTATCAGTCAAAAAAAAGATATGTAATCAGGACTTCATCAAATGAAGCTTCATAGGATTTTAGATCTAGCATATTATTTTTAAGAGCTAGCATTTTTCTAAATTGAATATGATACTAGAGATTTTAGCAAAAAATAGTTTTTGTCTTTTCCACAATTGTAAAATCGAGTTTATTTAACTCAACCTCAGGTTATCCTATGACACTCAATATATCAATGAGAAAACACTGATAAACAACAAAAAACTGAATTCTAATTTATTATAGTAATTCTGGTACAATGTCAATTAAATATTGATCTCTATAACTGTATCTCTAGCCAGTAAAGAATGAGCTGGTCTTTCAACCCAACATATCTACAATGAGGACTCCTGTGCCAAAGACGGATTGTCATTGCCTCTCCCTTCAGTTTTCCCTTTATTGATAAATGTGATAAATATACATACAGAGAGAAAGAAAAGAGAAGGGCAGGAGAGAAGAGACAGGGGGGTGAAAATTTTATATGACTATCTAAATCTGTGGTTTCCAATCATTTTTGATTGCATACCCACATTAGCAAAAAGTTTTCAGTTTGCATCTCCAATATAAAGTTTATAAAATTATATATTAAACATATTTTATCTAGTTATAGAATGTTAATACAATAGACTCCCTTTCTTCAGCTTCTGATAAATAATGAGAAGTTCTGATATTCTCTCATTTCTAATGAATCTTCTTCCATATACTCTAGAGGATAAACATCATACATGGAAGGAGTTGTAATAGAGAACAGGTCCTTTCATAAAATCCAGTCTGTAACAGCAGAAACATACAATCTATTTGGAACTTATGAACAGAACAAGAAAATAGCATATAATCAAAAGTGAGAGATCAATTTTTTTTTTCTTAAGACTGACAGAATTAAAGAGGTTTAAAGATGTTCAAGGTGTTTAGCAGTGTTCACAGGTAAGATGAGTTTCAAACTAAGCTTTGAATGAGAATAGATAGAATAAAGGCAAGAGTAAACTAAGCAGATTTTGCTGAATTGAAAGTTTCTGAATATGTTTTTGTACTATATACACTAGAGTGACAAGGGTTAAGGAGAGAAATGGGAACAAGGTGTCATACACATGAGGCTAGCCTGATGGTATGAAAGCATAAGTGACTAACCTCCCTTTATGTCTACAACATCTGCATATGGTGCTAAGTACTGGCACAAATGAAATTAAAAGATGCTTACTCCTTGGAAGAAAAGTTATGACCAACCTAGATAGCATGTTGAAAAGCAGAGACATTACTTTGCCAACAAAGGTCTATCTAGTCAAGGCTATGGTTTTTCCAGTGGTCATGTATAGATGTGAGAGTTGGACTGTGAAGAAAGCTGAGGGCCGAAGAATTGATGCTTTTGAACTGTGGTGTTGGAGAAGACTCTTGAGAGTCCCTTGGACTGCAAGGAGATCAAACCAGTCCATTCTGAAGGAGATCAGCTCTGGGTGTTCTTTGGAGGAATGATGCTGAAGCTGAAACTCCAGTACTTTGGCCACCTCATGCGAAGAGTTGACTCACTGGAGAAGACTCTGATGCTGGGAGGGATTGGGGGCAGGAGGAGAAGGGGATGAGAGAGGATGAGGTGGCTGGATGGCATCACTGACTCGATGGACGTGAGTCTGAGTGAACTCCGGGAGTTGGTGATGGACAGGTTGGCCTGGCGTGCTGTGATTCATGGGGTTTCAAAGAGTCGGACATGACTGAGCAACTGAACTGAACTGAACTGGCACAAAGAAAGTCCTAAAAAGCAGGCTGCTGACTCTTCCATGTGTGTTAAAATCACCTGGACATATCATTTGGTAAAGTGATATATAATCACTTTATAAAGTATAAAATCACTTGGTATAAGGCAGATTCTGAGAGCAGATTGAGGTGGGGTGTGAGATTCAGTGTTGCTAAGAAGATCGTAGGTGATGACAATAATGCTGGTCCACAGACCACATTTTGAGGACCAGGTCCATAGAAGTCAAATCCCCCACAGGCCTTATTGTGTGACTTATTTTAGTAGGATTTCAAAGTTATAGAAAAATGTCAAGGGTATATACTATCAACATCCCTTATCCCTGTTGATGGGAACTGTGATCATGGAGCTGAGGTAAAGTTTCTCAGGTTTCTTCCCTGTCAAGTTACTCTTTTTGCCTTTTCTCCATAACTCTGCCCTTTGGAAGGATGTCTCTCTTTTCAGCTCATAGTTTAGGAATGAAGAGCTGTGCTCTCCTTCAGAGGATGAAGTATGTACAAAATTATCTGAGATCATCAAGCACATTAATTTGTCCCATTTATGTATTTATTTCATCATTTGCTTTTAGCACTATAGACCTACAGATATTCATTTTGTATTTTGAATTATAACCCTCACTGCTGTTTTCTATTGTTGAACTTGTTTGGGCTTTGGCCATTGAGAGCTCTTTCAGTTGCCTTACATTTCCCTCTAACATACTTTTATCATTGTTCGCTTCTGCTTTTAAATGCTTCCTTCTTTTCTGGCACTACAAGATTCTCCAGGCTCATCTTCTATATACCTTGCCCCAGTTCTAGAACTTGCTGTTTCTCAAAGGAGCCTTGGTTTCTTCTTCCAGAAAATAGTATCAGAAACCAGTATCTTGGTACTAGATGTGCTTATCTGCATAGCTGAGGTTGTTGGTATTTCTCCTGGAAATCTTGATTCTAGATTGTGCTTTATCCAGCCTAGCATTTCACATGATATATTCTGCATAAAAATGAAATAAGCAGGGTGACAATACACAACCTTGTCCTACTCCTTTCCCAATTTGGAATGTCAATTGTTCCATGCCCAGTTGTAACTGTTATTCTTGACCTGCATACAAGTTTCTCAAGAGGCAGGTTAGGTGGTCTGGTATTCCCATCGCTTGAAGAATTTTCCGCAGTTTGTGGTGATCCACACAATCAAAGACTTTAATCAATGAAACAGAAGTAGATGTTTTACTGGAACTCCCTTGCTTTCTCCATAATCCAACGAATGTTGGCAATTGCATCTCTGATTCCTCTGCCTCTCCAAAGCCTGGCTTGTACATCTGCAAGTTCTCAGTTCACCTACTGTTGAAGCCTAGCTTGAAGGATTTTGAGCATAACCTTACTAGTGTGTGAAAGGAGCACAACTGTATGCTAGTTTGAGCATTCTTTGGCATTGCCTTTCTTTGGGATTGAAATGAAAACTGACTTTTTCCCATCCTGTAGCTACTGCTGAGCTGTCCAGATTTGCTGGCATATTGAGTGCAAGATGACACCACCCTTATGGCAGAAAGTGAAGAGGAACTAAAAAGCCTCTTGATGAAAGAGGATAGCGAAAAAGTTGGCTTAAAGTTCAACATTCAGAAAACGAAGATCATGTCATCCGGTCCCATCAGTTCATGGGAAATAGATGGGGAAACAGTGGAAACAGTGTCAGAGTTTATTTTGTGGGGCTCCAAAATCATTGCAGATGGTGATTGCAGCCATGAAATTAAAAGACGCTTACTCCTTGAAAGAAAAGTTATGAACAACCTAGATAGTATATTCAAAAGCAGAGAGACATTGCCAACTAAGGTCTGTCTAGTCAAGGCTATGGTTTTTCCTGTGGTCATGTATGGATGTGAGAGTTGGACTGTGAAGAAGGCTGAGCACCAAAGAATTGATGCTTTTGAACTGTGGTGTTGGAGAAGACTCTTGAGAGTCCCTTGGACTGCAAGGAGATCCAACCAGTCCATTCTGAAGCAGATGAACCCTGGGATTTCTTTGGAAGGAATGATGCTAAAGCTGAAACTCCAGTACTTTGGCACCTCATGCGAAGAGTTGACTCATTGGAAAAGACTCTGATGCTGGGAGGGATTGGGGGCAGGAAGAGAAGGGGACGACCGAGGATGAGTTGGAGATGGTGATGAACAGGGAGGCCTGGTGTGCTGCGATTCATGGGGTCGCAAAGAGTCGGACACGACTGAGCGACTGAACTGAACTGAACTGGGCAACTAAACAACAACAACAACAAATGCCATAGACTGGATAGCTTATAAACAAGAGAAATTCATTTTTCATAGTTCTGAAGATTGGGGAATCCAAGATCAAGGGGCTGGCTAGTTTACTGTCTGGTTATTGCCTGAGTCCATAGACTCCTGTCTTCTCATCTTGTCCTCACATAGATAAATGGGCATGTGAGCTCTCTTATAAGAACACTAATCCTATTCATGAGGGCTCCACCCTCAGGACCTAATCACCTCCCAGTGTCTCACCTCCAAAGACCATCACAGTGGGTGTTAGATTTTAACATATGAACTTGGGGCAAGACAAATATTCAGACCATAGCAACCATTAAATGGTTATGTAGTTTTGAGAGTTACTTTACCCTCTTTTAGCCTTAGTTTTCTTCTCTAAAATGGGGATTGAGAATCCCATCTTGTGCGAAAGGGAAATAATTCAAGACACTTCCTAGCATACAGCCTACACTTCTTTAAGAAGCTAAGGACAAATTCACCATTTTTAGAGGCTAGAGAGCCTGTGGTCTAGTAATCTGTGGTCAGATGCACTAAGGGTGGGATGGAAATAAGACTGGAAATACAGAACTGGCAAATGATACTGGAAAATTGTAGAAAAGACAAAGTAAACAGGAGACTAATTTATGGGTATTTCAGAAAAGAACAGATATGGTACATGGGTCAACTGGGCCTAGTGGGAAGCCGTCTTTTAGGGAGCCTTTATTCAGAGTAGAAAAGGGCCAGTGTGAATCCCACAGATGCTGGGGCCTGAATGCCGGTTGTTATTTGCAACCTTAGGCCATCTTGCAAGTGTCCAATAAATTTATAGACAAGCTTGAAAGGGTCAGCCCTTACTCAAAAACATGTTGGATAATGACACAATAATCCTGTCACTACTTAAATTCACAGTGTTCCAGATTTCAGCAGTTAGGAATAAAGGATTCTTAAGAATTATGTTTCCCATCTCTGGTGCAAATACTACATGAAAAGCAGACATCAGGCCAGAATTGAGTAGTGAGTGAGTGTGATGGAACTAAGCATTTGTATGTCCACTGATTTTCCACTGCTGATAGTCACTGGCATTTAATGAGCACATATTGCATATCAGGTGATCTCCCCCAATGACCTTCTGAGGAAGGTGGTATTAGAATACCCATTTTATAGGTTAGGAAACTGAGGCTTGGAGAACTGAAGTGACTTCCAAAGTTGGTAAGAGACCCAGTTAGAAACTGATTTTGACTAATACTTCAAAATTCTTCTCTATAATAGTGGAAATAAATCTTGGTCTTTTCTTGTTTTTTTTTTTTTTCTCTCGGTCTGATTCCTGTAGTCTGCTCTTCTTAGGTTAGACTTTCCCTAAGTTGGTTACTCTGTTTCTCTACTCATTTCTATCCTGTTTCTCTCCCTAAGCCAACCCATCCGCCAGGCAGTGTAGGACTAGGGGAAATGGGATAGAACTGTAAATGAGCTGTGTGATCATGGGGTAGAAAATTCTCTAAGCCCTTGTCTCATCCATAAACTGAGGATAATACTGGGTTGAGCAGAAAGTTCATTTGGGTTTTTCTGTAACATTTAATGGAAAAAATCCGAATGAACTTTTTGGCCAACCATGGACTATTGTCTCTTTCTTGGAAGATTATGTAAAATATGTTTCAGTCTCTAATATTTTGAAAATCAATGGAAAAATCCCTAGCATTTTATAAAATATTATTTCCTTTCTTCTTTCTACCCCACTGTAGTCTCTCGACTCATAGCCATCTTCAAAGGATTTGTCTCAGGAGCCAGACTAACCAAGTTTGGATTTAAGCTCTGTCACTTGCTCACTGTGAGACCTAGGGCAGTTGCTATGTCTTGGTTTCCTAATCTACAAAATTGGAATTATGACAGCACCAACCACATAGGGTTGTTGTGAGATTTAAAGAGATGTAAAGTAAAATATGATTTGGCCCATAGAAAATTTTCCATAAACATTAGCTCTTAAGTCTCCATAGGCACCCAGGGCTTGCTAAAGTCTTAAATACACCTTACTCCTTTACTGTTCCTTATGAAATACTGATATAGTAATAATAATCAAAGTCCTAAGAAAAATTCAGTCTTCTGAGCCTAAGTTTCTTCATCTATAAAAAAGGAACAACTATAGCACCTCCTTCATAATAATATTTATGAAGATTAATTAGGTGTAAAATATTGAAAGTGCCTAGCAGTGCATGGCAAGGTAAATTTTCCATAATTATCAGCTACTATGATGATTCATTCGGTCAACAAATATTTATTGAACACTATATACGTGGTATTGTTGCAGTAACTGGGGCTATAGAGTGGTGAACTCTGTTGTCATAGAGATTACATTCTAATGGGAAATAGAGATGTAGTGACAATTGCTATGAAGAAAGTTGGAGAGAGGTAGCGTGGTAAGTACTCTCTGAGGACCTTGAATGAATATGATATTGGAATATGTTAATAAAGAGTCAAAGAAAGGCCTGGTTTGGCAGATCACAGCATCAACTATTTGTGCTGGGTGCTGCATTTGAAGCTGAGAATGGCAGATAATCAAAAAGGCTGGAGGGTGCTGACTACAACTTTGGCAGCAAGCCCCATTGACAATTAACCAAAGTCAGCAGTAAGGCAAATAGAATGTACTTTCTCTGTGTAAGTCTGAGGCTGTATTAGACTCTTTTTTTTTTTTGGCCTGTTCTGGACAAACTGGTCCAAATATTCATGTTTTTTAAACTTTATAAAACTGTTTATTACCTTTTATTAGCCCCTGGTATGAGTCCTAGATTGCTTCCTAGAGATTTCAGGAGATGTGTGGATCTTTATGGGATCTCATTTATTCACTGCACGAAACATGCTGATGGTGCTTGCAGAAATGTTAGCAATATCCTGATGCTGAAATGCAGGCTGGTGAATGGTAGATGTGAAGATAACTGGTCCTTAAGTCTAGCAATATTTCTGTATTCAACCCTACCAAGGCAGCCTTACTACTAAATGTATTCTGCTTTGGATTTACATGGAGATGCTGCCTTCTGTCTTCTATTTGAGGGGCTAAATACTTGCAGACTTTTCCATTATGTCAAAGAGATGTCGACAGGACCAGAAATAGTAAGACACTCAAAATTTAAACTTGACTTCCATTTGATAGCCTCTTTGGGATTTTACAGGAGGAAAGTGCTGACAATTAGGGGAGAGTGACAATGAGAATAAATGAATCCTTGTATCACATTCAATAGAAACAACTCAATTGGATAAGTCTTTCACACTAAGCTTAACTACCATTCAGATAATGGACTTTGAGGGCTAAGGTGTCACTAAAATGCCATTCAACCTATCGTATCTCAGGTATTTAAAAATTCCCACAGCAAATCTCAGCATTTTGATAGAACCAGAAAGAATAGTGGCATTGAGTTTGACATTTTAGAAAATTAAGTTACTGGGCTGCATTGACAGATGAACAGAGCAGAGTGATAACATTCCACTGGGAGGCAATGTTCAGATAGACTTACAGGCTGCTGGGCAATGAAATCTTATCTTTTTAGATAACCAGGCCTTGGTTATTAGAAGGCATTAAGGAGTAGGCTCCCAATCTCAGGACAGGACCCAGAAATAATTCAATTTTTAGTCACAGGTATGTCATATTTACTGAATGCCTGTACTGTGCCAGACACTGGATGAGACACTTGGGAAATAATTAGCCTTGTTCTGTAGAATCTCTCCCGCCAGAGGGAGAGACAGATAAGCGATGTAGTACATTATGTCCAATGATAATAGAGCAGGGCACTGTCGGGACACACAAGAAGGAGCTAAAGCAAAACTAGGGGCGGGGGTGATGATTAGCTAATACCTAACAATCAAGAATTTTGTGAAGGAAAGGATAGGATCCAAAAGCCTGAAAGACTTAGACTTAATATCTAATGGGTTCCACGGTTCAAGTAGAACAAGTGGAACAAGATGGGTAGAAGTTCAGCCATTCTGGCCTAGTGGTCACCTGTATCTGTACGCAAAGGTTTTGGTGCACCCAGGTGTTATGCCAACCATTTCTCTTTCTGTGAATGATCAAACCATTGTTTGCTTTATACTGAAAATTTCTTTGATGAATTTCCTGCCCATGCTTTTAATGAAAATTAAATCAATCTCTTTCTCTTCAGATATGTATATTTTCCCCCTCTTCTTTGTGTAATTTTGATAATTGAAGAAATTAGAGATATTGTTCTTTATCGTTTGAATTTACCTGTTTGTGTGTGTGTGTGTGCATGCTCGCACGCTTTCTTGGAACTTATTCCTCTAATCCTTATAGTTCTGAAAACTGGAATTTAGAACTAAACCTTATTGGACTGAGGGCAAACATTTTTCATCAGATTGTTTCACTGATGAGGCTGTGTGTTGCAGATTGTATCACACTGAAAATTGTATAATGTCTGGTTGACTCTGTATTAGTGAAAGGATCCCTGGGTTAATGGGATGCCAGGGTTAATAGGATGACTGCCAGCTTGCTCTGGTGAAAAGTTCACCTTTACCCCCTTTTCATCTAGGAGTAATCCATCTGGGTGATCCTTTGACACTATGTAGATTTGGAGTTACCCATCAACCTATCTATCACCTAATAGTTTTCATTTTCCTTCAGGGTCCTTGCCCAAATCAATTATTTCATTGGGGATTTCATTGCTGTCTATCTTTATACATTTTGAATGGAGAAAGTAGTTTTGCTGAAATCTTTGCTTGGTTCAGAGGCTTATAAACTTGCTGTGTCAGATTATACATGTATTATACATATATAGTTTTTCCATTTAAGCAGTAAACCATATCTCCTTTCATTGCTGTTGATTACACTAAATCCAGGGGTAATGGGTAAAGGCACAGACATTAAGTGATTTTAAATAAGGTGTGAGTCAATTCTTTGGGAATATAGTTTTCAGTAAGGAGTATTGTTGGGATGGGGGTAGGAGCAGAAAGTCAAAAGTCAGGAGTTGCCAGTGATGGAGGGTTATTGAGATCAGGAAAGTGGCAAGAAAAATGTCATTGAAATTTACATCACAATTAGAATGGAATGAGATTTCATGCTGTCTGAGAGTGTGGCTAGACCATGGGTCACAAACTCAAGTGCCTACAGAAACTGAGGGAGTAAAGCAAGCTGGTTGTGGGGAACCCAAAGGCATGGGGAGGCCAGTGAAACAATAGAAGTCCTGTGTCCTGTCTAAAGAGAGCTTCTACTATTTAGCAACAGCTAATTGTTGTAATGTGGAAAAGGGATCTAGTGTTGCCAGATCTTTTGATATTGCAAGAGGAGCTGAAAGTCTGAATCATAAAGAGAAACCTAAAAATATAAAAACAGGAACAACCAATTTGAAAAGTAAATAATAATATGTTCAGTGTAACAAATCTGTTCTTGGGCCTCATTTGGCTTATGGGCCATCATTTTGCAAAATTTGGTCTGAAAAGCCTTAAATTTGTGTTTACTCTGTAAGTAGATTGAAGGTATAGAGAAGGGATCTGGAGCCCAGGATGTTTACCAGTCAACTCTGATCCTGATTTGGTTCTTTCATATTTGTTTCTACAACCTGTTTCCTAATCTGAGTCCTCTAAATGTTTGTACTTTTGTCTTTTTATTTCCCCCACAGCTTCTTCTATGTCACCCTTCAAATACTAGGTCCTTGAAAAGGGGATAATGGTGATAAGGAAGATGAGGACTTTTTTCTATCTAGTAAAAAATCAATGTAAGTTATTCCATGTTGTTCTCATCATAGATAAGCAAGAATGATGAATTTTCTGCATAGCCTAAACTGCTGCAGCATTAATCTGCAAAGTGATTTTGCCATTTAATGTTATTTTCAACAAAGCCTTCATAAAATTCATGGCTGCAGCTGTTCTGCATTATTATGTTCTCTTTTGCAAATTTTCTTAACTAAAAGCCATTTCTCATTTTTACATTGTAATTTTTGAGAAAGTAATGAATGATTAAGGTAATCAGGAATACATGAAGTTGGGGGAAAGACACATACATATATATGTTTAATCATATTTGAAGAGTAGTCCTTAAATGATAATGCACTAACTCATTCACAACATCAGGGAAATTTATATTGTATGCCTGGTCCAGCTCCATTTTCTGGAAAAATAAGTTCTTAATATGTCACATCTATCACCCGGCTTCCAAAGTCACAAATCTAAACTAGAAATGGGAATTTTTCATGTTCCATTTTCCCCCACACATTCTCTGATCTCTCTTTCTCTCTCTCTCTAACCAAATACCAATTTAAAGACAGAAGGGCATAAAAGGGTAGTCTAAATGTAGGTACTAAAAGCAAATTACATATTTTACAACTTTGGCTAGGAATGACTTCTGTTTAAGTGAGTAGCTCATTAACCCAAAGTAGTGAATTTTTAATGGTGGCACTTTGGCAGAAAGATTTTTTAATAATAATTCCAATTACTAAATGTCTTCTATGTGCCCAGCATTGTAATAACTGGTTTTAGTACCAAGTATCAGATTATTGTCTCAAACTTTTACTATACCCTGCAAGGAAAGTAGTATTAGCTTCAGTTATAGATGAGGAAACCAAGGCCCACAGAGTTGTCTCGTCCAATGATAAGTATATATAATAGATACTGGAGCTAGGAGTAATACCTGGGTCTGCTGTAAAGCTTATATTCTTGCCTTATACCATATTGCCTCCCACTATTGTTAAATAGCAGTCTTAAAAGATAGGGAACTTATATCCATGTTACATATTTATATAGTCCTTAACCTCCAATCAAAATAGATATGAGTTTTGCCTTGGGAATGGCATGATATATAACCAGGATGCCTTTAGATCCCAGTAGTTTGAAAAAGAAAAAGCAAAACCCATGCTTTTCATTGACTTTGGTTGGTTGACCAGATGGTTCTCTGTTGTTTTCATGGGAGAAGGGATTGAAGGGTAGAAGAACTTAACCAAGGTCCTGGCTCATTAGAGGGATCTGGTTCCCCTTGACTCACATGTGTAAGAACTTTGCTTCGATACCACCACAGTTTCAGTCCCCTTCTCTGGGATTTCTTGTATTTTGGGGCACTGCTAAAGATGTGGTCCAGGAGTTGGTGATGGACAGGGAGGCTTGGCGTGCTGCAATTCATGGGGTTGCAAAGAGTCGGACACAACTGAGCAACTGAACTGAACTGAACATATTATCCAAAACTCCAATACTTTGTCCACCTGATGTGAAGAGCTGACTCATTGGAAAAGACCCTGATGCTGAGAAAGATTGAAGGCAGGAGGAGAAGGGGATGATAGAGGATGAAATGGTTGGATGGCATCACCAACTTGATGGACGTGAGTTTGAGTAAGCTCTGGGAGTTAGTGATGGACAGGGAAGCCTGGCGTGCTACAGTCCATGGGGTTGCAAAGAATCAGATACAACCGAGCAACTGAACTGACTGACTGAGCATGTTATCTCAGCAGAACAAGGATGAGAATTATCATTCCTCTTTAGCATTATAAGTGTGCATTGGCTTAGGCACGGAGCCTTCTTTGGGGCCAGTGAGTTTTTATGAAACAAACAGCCATCAATCTTTAGTATTTAGTATGCAGCAGACAGTGCTCAAAAAGCTCTCTTTCATGTCTAGGATATTGATTCAAGTATTTTATGAACACAACTTTTCCTATATGTAGGCAGCATCATTTTCAAATTCCTTTTGGCAAATGGAAGGGCATCACTAAAATGTATACTTGCATAGGTCCTGAAATTCTCACTTTCATCATTTCTTTGTTTTATGAATGTCAACTCTGATGAAATGAAACCTGGTCACATTAACTCTTCAGCATATAAAAGTTTATCATATTAACTAAGATGATATAGGAAGTGAGTAGAGGGTCAAGGTTAGGTTTATTGAGGGTCAAGTTCTATGGTTTATTGGGAGATAGCTATGGTGGGGATATCCTGGCCACAGCATGTGGGTACAGGAGTTGAATGATTCTCTATTGATGGTAGATTTAGAAGTTGCTTGGGACATTCTCAGTGAAAGACAATACATGATAGTGTTTTAGAGGTGAGCTTTGGAATCAAGCAGACCTGATTTGAGTTCTAGCATTTCCACTTGCTAGGTGCAGCTGCTATGAGCTTTGGCAGCACTTACAAGCCATCTTAATATTTCTGTAAATTCCAGGGTATTTAATATTTAAACCAAACTATTTCTGATTGTCTAGCCTATGGAAAAATAGTTTTACTAAGTCAATGAAGAGTGGAAATTAGGAATCAATGGCTTGGGGTATAGACATGGTTGTAAAAGGACACACATTCTGAATCAATAAATACATGGTGGGAACAGGCTATGTTTAAACTGTTTGTGGGTACCCACTGGATTTAGTGAAAGTACGCTGTGGAAGGACCTTTTGTATTTGCAGATCCTTGGATCAGAAATTAGATTATGATCAGGGCAAGGAGCAGGGCAAAATTACTGAGTGGCAGGCTTTGATGGAATCCAATCATTCTAATCAGGGACTGAGGTAAATGAGGCTCTTCCTTTTTAAGCTGGCCTAGATGGTCATCACCAGCTCAGATGCAGAAGCAGATCTTATTGTGAAATATCAGGGTCTACATCCTTATCTTCCTAGCTTCCTCCCATATTATCACCTATGGGTAGTGCCTCATCCTCTGGCGGACTTTTGGATGTTTTTTCTGTGGTTCAGATTGGAATTCTTGCAAGTTCATTTCTTACTCTGGTCTTAACAAATTTGTACCTTTGGGTGCAGCAGGGAAGAGCAACAATTATTGGATTATGCTTTTGTTCTTTGTTACACATCAAATGAATAAGCTGTGTTTTTTTTTCTTTAATTAATTATCATTTGACTGAAGTCTTACAGAGAACATTAATGAATAAAACTGGTATTTTTCATTGTAAAAACATCAGACTATCCCTTTCTTTTATGTATTTCCAGGGACTAAATTCAGTTGCTGTGATTTAAAGAAATGAAAGTATAAATAAAATGATAAATAATACTATATTAGCTTCCTATTGCTGCTGTAACAAACTGCCACATACTGATTAGCTTAAGACAATGCAAATTTATTATTTTACATTTGTAGAAGAGCCATGTGTAGGAGAGCCATGTGTCTCACTGGGCTAAAATCAAGATGTGGGTAGGGCTGCTTTCCTACTGGCAGAGTAGGGGAGAATTTATGCCTTGCTTTTTCCAGCTTCTAGAGGCTTCCAGCATTCCTTGGCTCATAGCACTCTTCTAGCAATCATATCACAGACCTCTGCTGTGGTCACATCCCTTTCTCTGACTCTCTCAAAGGTACTCCTGTGCTGATGTTGGACTCTGAAAATTCAGAATAATCTCCCCATCTCCATATCCTTAAATTAATCACATCTTCTATGTCCTTTTTGCTGTATCAGGTAACACACACAAGGTCTAGTTATTTGGGCATGGATCTCTTGGGAATGGTCGTTATTCAGCTACCACAAAGAAACTTAGTAATTATTTTTTTCCTGTTACCACAGGCACACTCTGAATAATTTTTTATCAAGCAATTATTTGAAAACTGAACTCTGGATTGCTATTTTACTTTCATTTTGAATTCAGAAATATATATACATATATATATATATATATATATATATATATAACTTAAAGGCATGGTAGAAAGAAACGTTAGGAATTCTCATATTTCCTCCAGAAACATCTTTCCCTTATCACTGCAGTTCATGTGCATTTGATGTTTCCATTTAAATCCTACACAGGCCATTGGTCAAACAAATAGTCTTTTATCCTCCTTAATCTTTTACCCTCCTTTCAAAAAGCACATTTGCATTACAATCTATCACCCAGTTATATCCCATTGAAACTTGTGATGCCAGACTTTCGGGTATTTGGAGGAACTCTGTGTAATATGGGGCTTCCTAGGTAGGAGGTGGTGGTTTAGTCGCTAAGTCATGTCCAACTCTTGCGATCCCATGGACAGAGGAGCCTGGCAGGCTATATAGTCCATGGGATTCTCCAGGCAAGAGTACTGGAGTGGGTTGCCATTTCCTTCTTGAGGGGATCTTCCCAACCAAGGAATTGAACCCGGGTCTCCTGCATTTACCAACTGAGCTACAAGGGAAGTCCTTGGAATTCAATCCCTGGGTCAGGAAGATCCCATGGAGGAGGAAATGGCAACTCCCTCCCGTATTACTTCCTGGAAAATTCAATCAGCAGAGGAACCTGGTGGGCTAGGGTCCATGGCGTGGCAAGGAGTCTGACATGACTGAGCAGTGTATAATGTTAGGATACTTTTAATGACATGGTAGGTAGACATTCATGTGTCCAAGACAGTAAAGATGTTATTTTCTCATCAAGTATATTTGACCAGCTACTAATTACTATTAATTAATCCTGTTGAAGAAATGATTGCCAGAAAGGTTTATTGGAGAAGAATACATTTCAAAAATCGCCTTAATTAACAAGGGAGTCTGCAGTACCATTAGGCCAATGCTTCTGCACCGAAGGGGTCTAGAATATGCCCTGGCGGAAAAAGCATCATTTTGAGCTGAAGACATTTGAGAATCAGCAGCTGCAGGAGGAGGCTTTTTCTAGACTCCTTTTATCTTCCTGAAAGCTAAGCCTCCACAAAAAATTCAGTTGTCAGAAATCACCCTCTCTGTGAGTTGCAAAATCATTGACTCCTAGTCACTAAAGAGCAGTCAACACATATCAGCACCTGGATAAGAAATCACCTGAACAGACATCATTGTAAAACTATCATATTCCCATGTATTCTCCTAAGGGTCCATTTATTTTTCCTGAAAGTCTTTTGTTTTCCCAGAAGTTCTCCCTATCTCCCCTTCCTCATACCCCTTTAATATGTTATTTCTGAATCCATTTTTACTGCCTGTTGAGTCACATTTCTTTGGGTGTTTAACAAGCCTACATCTGTAATTAAATCTTTTTATCTGCTTGCTAATCTATCATTTGTCAGTTTTATTCACAGCCCTCCCCATTACTGAACACCAAGAAAAAAAAAAAAAAAAAAACCCAGGATAAGGGTTTTCTCCCTGACAGTGCTTATACCTATCCATGCTAACATACACAGTTTTCAGAGTGATATGAGTCATTTGACTCAAATCACTTTTTCAGTGTAATATAAGGAGAAATAAGAACCTGAGTATTTTATTTTGACTCTTNAAAAAAAAAAAAAAAAAAAAAAACCCAGGATAAGGGTTTTCTCCCTGACAGTGCTTATACCTATCCATGCTAACATACACAGTTTTCAGAGTGATATGAGTCATTTGACTCAAATCACTTTTTCAGTGTAATATAAGGAGAAATAAGAACCTGAGTATTTTATTTTGACTCTTTAAGAGTGAACACAAGAGATATACTCATTTTACTTTCATTATTATTCTCATTTACTTTTCATTATTATTTACTTTCTGGTCTGTGGTGAGATGCTCTTTGTTGGAAGGTATAGTCACTTTGTGGCTTCTGTGATATCTCAGCAGGTAAAGAATCCACCTGCAATGTAAGAAACACAGGTTCGATCCCTGGGTTGGGAAGATTCCATGGAGGAGGGCATGGCAACCTACTCTAGTATTCTTGCCTGGGAAATCCCATGGACTGAGGAGCCTGGTGGGCTACAGTCCATTTGGTCACAAAGAGTCAGACTCGACTGAGCGGCTAAGCACATATGTTAGTGTGGTTTGAGGCTTGATATAACTCTTTGGTCTACAACCTGAGCTCTGTGTGTCCCTAAGTTTATATGTGCCAGAAAGTATACATAATCTAGTTAGATAATCATCGTCCAATTTGGGTTTTCCCTATTGGGCAGAGTTTCAAATAAGCCACAAGTGTTTGGCCTTTCCTGTGTCCAAGCCATATATGGTTGCCTGTGACCTTAGCACCAGTTAATAATTGGAACCAACTGTGCATGCAAGCTAAGTCATTTAGTTGTGTCCAACTCTGAGCCACCAGAGAAGCCCAATTGTCATACTAGACAGGGCCTATAAGTGCTCGGGAGCAAAACTTACCACCCCAAAATATCTTCTTGGTATTTGAATTATTTTGAGCTGGAAACAATCAAGCCCCAGAAGACTCAGGATGAACCTTTGTCCTTGCCCCAAACTGCCTAAAAGAATGCAGTTGGAGGACTTGTTCCAGGAAAAGGCATGACCATTGATAACTATAGTATGAACTAGGTGCCATGGAGAGGGAAGAGCCTGGCAAATTTAGTGTGTTCAAATTCCTCTCTGTGTCCCATTGTCTCTGCCTGGCCCGTCAAACATTTGTTTAGCATACATTTGCTTTTCCATCTCCATGTCAGTTGTTTTCCTCACCTTTCAAGTCCAAAACTCCAGCCTTTAACATCTTCTTTGGTCTTTAGCCAAAAATGGTTTAGCCATTTTGGGGAGTTTCTCATTTCTCCTGGGTCTCTCCCAAGTAAGTATACATGTTAAACTTTTTGTGATTTTCTCCTGTTATTATGTCTCATGCCAATTTAATTCTTAGACTGACAAGAAACACTTAGAAGGGTAGAAGAAAATGTTTTCCTTCCCAACATGAGCCATGGCAACTTTATGCCAAAAGAACTCTCTCAGTCTACTGTACTCAAGAGTTGGGGCTATACTTCTGGCAAGGAATTTAAGCTTCACGAACTGCTTTTTGTTATACTGAGTATACTCAAAATGAGTTGGGGCTGATTTAGTTAGTAGTCATTAAAAACTTACAATGGCACCATGCTGGGCCCTTGGTTATGATGTTCTCATGGACTCTAGTCTATACTCATCTAATCTGTTTATTCACAGATTATTAAATGCCAGGTGAAAATTACATATTCTGATACTTACCAGCTTTGTGATCTTTGACAAATCAATTTTCTTTTCTGAGCTTTAATCCTTCATTGCTTCAATTTGGCCCCCAGGTGTAAAAGGGCTTATGAATTGTAAAATAATGTTCAAATGTATGTTGTTAATAATCTCCTGGATTCTTTTACTGTTAACACCATGTGTAAAGGATACAAAGGTGTCGAACATGTTGTAGCTTATAAGGTATATTTGATCTTACTTGTGATCGACTGTAATAAATTTCATTTTATGTTTTCCAGTTTATTTCCTCACCATAGAGGAAATGTACACAATGTGCCTGTACATAAAAGTGAAAAGATAAGGTTATGTGAAAATCATCAACGTGAATAGTCTTCAAGTATTTTTAGGGACATTGTTTGAAATTCTTTGTGAATAATACCTTTAAATACTGGATGATGTTCAAAAGGAGTAGATTTGAATGAGTGATGAAAAAACACAGTGAAAACTGAGGAGAAAGGAAGAAAAAAGTATTATAGAAGAAGAACAGCCTTATATACTCTATGGTTAAGGCTGCTGAAGAAAGAATTTAAAGGCAAGTCTTAGTAGTATGGAGCCCTAGAGAGGAAGGAAAAAGCTCAGAGGGTTAAGAGAACACTATTCTCTTCAAGTCCTTTATGCTCAAGGTAACTTGGAAAGATTTAAAATAGGTAATTAATACCTGTCCGCTTTAACTTCTTTTAAGAACAACGCAGGCGTCTAAATAAATAAATGTAAAATTATTGCCTGTACTCAAAATAGTAGCTGAGGAAAAAAAATGGTATCATGGGACCAGAAAGTTTGAAAAGGGCTTGAGACAGCCTGTAGGTGGGAAAAAGCTAAGCCAACATTTTAAGAAGTAGGAGTTACATTAGGTTAGTCATAAGTACTGTACTTGAGTGTTCCTTTGCTTCCCAGCTTTTGCTTTGCTGTAGATATTTTGCAATAAGTTAAAGTCAGTTCAGTGGTATATGTGAATTAAGATGGCCATGCTTTTTTATAAAGATCTAGGGCAGATTTTTACCTGCATATCTCTTCTTGTCTCCAATCCCTATGTCCCCAGTAACTTTAACTTCCTCTGGGTCACTGCAGAAAGGCTTCACACTGTAGCAGATTTCTAAGGTCTTGTAAGATTCAGGACCACCCTAAAATTTACCCTTCTATTATTTGATTGGCCATAGACTTCATTCAGTTTTTCCCATTTCAGCATATGGAAAAAACTGAATGAATTTATTAGCCAACCCAATATTTTAATTTTTAAATCATCCTAATTATTTCCCTAATATATTTCATTAGGATGAACTATTAAATGTTGAGAAGGTTTGAATTGATTATGGCTTCATCGTTGGAGACTTCCTTTTATACTAATGGAGTGAGAGCATGAGCTGGTAAAAAGCATGTGTATCTTAGCCCTAATAAGTTTCATTTTGAGAATTAGAATATTTTCAATGTAATATGGCAGGCTTAAGATTTATATTGAAAGGATCGTGTCACCATAATGACATCTTTTTTTTTTTTTTTTTAGGCCTTTAGGAATAGATGACTAGACTATTGAGCCAGCCTGTCCCCTGGGGAGTGCATTAATGCATTTAGGCCACAGAGTCGATTAGTAAATTGTGACTGTGATGCACTTACTCACCTCCCAGGGCCTAAAGAGTTACTGCACCTCAGAAAGCCCCTGAGAGTAATTTATATACTGAAAGGATTTGACTGAATAAGTACAGTCTGATGTGTTTTAATGGGCTTTGATGAGCATCAAAGACCAACTTTTAGAGCAGCATTTGTTCTTTGTAGAGGTGGGACTGAGGGCTCTGCAATTTAAAATTTCCATCTCTTCTTTTGAAATAGAATGAAAATTGTGTTCCTTTGCCCTTTTCGAGGAGTAATTTGTTTTGCAGGCTAATGTTATTTCCCTGTGTTAGATGGCTCCATCACAATGGAGAAAGAGGCAGAATGGGCAATCAGTCAAGATACAAAGTGTTGAAAATGGCAAATGTTCAGACTGATTAAATCAGGAGACACTGCTTATGCTAAAATCTGCTAAATGGAATTTTATAAACACACAGTATTGCCCTGGTTATACTGTAATCCTATTATACCACTCTTCTCCTTAGAGGCAACACTAACAGAAGGTAGGCTCAGTGGTTTGCCTGTGTTTTACATTAGAAAATATCTTTTAGACCTATCTGTACAAGAATTTCATCCTGGGTTTATTCATTCAATAGCCTCAGAAGCATCATGTATTTCTAAAAGTGATATTTTACCCTTCATTAAACCTTGTATTCCAAGAAAAAGTGTCTTTGTGACATTTAACAACAGAGATCTTATAATGGTATTTAAAGTCTAGAGACAGGCTTCACAATGAAATAATATGAGTTCCTTGTTTAATGAGTAAATTTAAATCGGCACTCAGGAAGGGAAGTGTGTTGAGCAAAAAAATTTCAGGATGGACACAAAGGCTGCAATATCTCCATCACTAAATTAATATAAGGGCTAAAATGTTAGTCTCATGAATGTTAATTCATTCTCCCCAGAGCAGTGCTTCTCAAAGGCAGGTCTATGGACCACCTTCATCACCATCACCTTGGCTGCTTATTTCAAATGTAAATTCTTAAACCCTACCTCAAACTTACTGTGAATCAGAATTTCTGAGTTTATAAGTAGGAACCTTGTTTTTAATTTCCTCTTTGAGTGATTCTGTTGCATTCCTAAAGGCCAGCAGGATATGTTCATAGGAAACCTAGTCAAAGCTTTGACTCACAACTGCCATGGAAACATTCATTCATGAATAGTGAGCTTGTGAAGGGCTTCAGAGATTCCACTAATGCAGGAGATGCAAGAGACTTGGGTTCCCGCCCTGGGTCCAGAAGATTTCCTAGAGAAGGGAATGGCAACCTACTCCAGTATTCTTGCCTGGAAAATTCCATGGGCAGAGGAGCCCGGTAGACTACAGTCCATAGGGTCGCAAAGAGTCGGACATGACTGAGCGACTGAACACACACACAAACAAGCTTGTAAAACCAATATTCAGCATTTAAGCTGGACGTTTGATTGGTCAGAATAAGGAATGCCAACCATATACACAAGAATCACATTTAGGAGAAGACTTAACCTTTAGGATACTGGGAGAAAAATGAGATTAAAATGAACGGTCACTGGTCAGTTGTATATACACAGTAAGCATATGAGAGGAGGGGAATGGTGGAAAGGATAAAGTGAAGGTTACAACAGTCACAGCTATTTGTAAGGCCTCCCCAGACAGCCATTTTGCTTTTTTGCATTTCTTTTCCATGGGGATGATGAAGATCTTTTTTGTACAGTTCTTCTGTGTATTCTTGCCACTTCTTCTTAATATCTTCTGCTTCTGTTAGGTCCATACCATTTCTGTCCTTTATTGAGCCCATCTTTGCATGAAATGTTCCTTTGGTATCTCTAATTTTCTTGAAGAGATCTCTAGTCTTTCCCATTCTGTTGTTTTCCTCTATTTCTTTGCATTGATCACTGAGGAAGGCTTTCTTATCTCTCCTTGCTATTCTTTGGAACTCTGCATTCAAATGGGTGTATCTTTCCTTTTCTCCTTTGCCTTTAGCATCTCTTCTTTTCTCAGCTATTTGTAAGGTCTTGTCAGACAACCATTTTGCCTTTTTGCATTTCGTTTTCTTGAGGATGGTCTTGATCCCTGTCTCCTGTACAATGTCACGAACCTCCATCCATAGTTCTTCAGGCACTCTGTCTATCAGATTTAATCCCTTGAGTCTATTTGTCACTGCCACTGTATAATCATAAGGGATTTGATTTAGGTCATATCTGAATGGCCTAGTGGTTTTCCCTACTTTCTTCAATTTAAGTCTGAATTTGGCAATAAGGAGTTCATGATCTGAGCCGCAGTCAGCTCCTGGTCTTGTTTTTGCTGACTGTATAGAACTTCTCCATCTTTGACTGCAAAGAATATAATCAATCTGATTTTAGTATTGACCATCTGGTGATGTCCATGTGTAAAGTCTTCTCTTGTGTTGTTGGAAGAGGGTGTTTCTATGACCAATGTGTTCTCTCTTAGGAAAACTCTATTAGACTTTGCCCTGCTTCATTTTGTACTCCAAGGCCAAATTTGCCTGTTACTCCAGATATCTCTTGACTTCCTACTTTTGCATTCTCCTCCCCTATGATGGAAAGGACATCATTCACAGAAGACTGAGTCAGACCTGTGTTTGAGTCTCCTGTGGAGGTACGGGTCAGCAGTGGCCTGCCACAGGGGCAGGGGCTCTGGCTGCAGCTACCTGGTCACACGGCCTGTGGCATAAGCCCTCTTGGAGGTCACCATTAACCCCACCATGCAGCTGCAGAGCAGATGACCCACGAACTGCAGAATAATTATACCAAAGAAATCATTGCACTCTTAAGAAAGTTCTAGGACCCACAACTGATTTCCCAACCTTGGGATCTGGCAAAGGGACTGAGAACCCTCAGGGTATTTAACTTTGGAGGCCCATGGGATTTGATGACAGAACTTACACAGGACCGGGGAAACAGACTCTTGCAGAGCACAAACAAAACCTTGAGTGCACTGGGACCAAGGGGAAAGGAGCAGTGACCCCCACAAGAGACTGACCCAGACTGGCCTGTGAGTGTCCAGGAGTCTCCAGCAGAGGCATGGGCCAGTGGTGGCCTGCTGCAGGGTCGAGGCCACTGAGTACAGCAGTGCATGCATGGGACCTTTAGAAGGAGGTCGCCATTATCTTTATTACCTCTGCCTTAGTTTGGTCTCAAGTCAAACAGCAGGGAGGGAACACAGCCCTGCCCATCAACAGAAAATTGGATTAAAGATTTACTGAACATGGCCCCAACCAGCAGAATAAGACCCAGTTTCCTCCACAGTCAGTCTCTCCCATCAGGAAACTTCCATAAGCTTCTTATACTTATCCTTCAGAGGAAGACAGAATGAAAACCACAATAACAGAAAACTAACCAAACTGATCACATGGACCACAGCCTTGTCTAGCTCAATGAAACCATGAGCCATGCCATGTAGAGCCACCCAAGATGTACGGGTCATGGTGGAGAGTTCTGACAAAACGTGGTCCGCTGGAGAAGGGAATGGAAAAATACTTCAGTAGTCTTGCCTTGAGAATCCCATGAACAGTATGAAAAATCAAAAAGGACACTGAAAGACGAATTCCCCAGGCTGGTTCAGTTCAGTTCAGTTCAGTCACTCAGTCGTGTTCGACTCTTTGTGACCCGGTGAATCGCAGCATGCCAGGCCTCCCTGTCCATCACCAACTCCCGGAGTTCACTCAGACTCGCATCCATCGAGTCAGTTATGCCATCCAGCCATCTCATCCTCGGTCATCCTCTTCTTCTCCTGCCCTCAATCCCTCCCAGCATCAGAGTCTTTTCCAATGAGTCAACTCTTCACATGAGGTGGCCAAAGTACTGGAGTTTCAGCTTTAGCATCATTCCTTCCAAAGAAATCCCAGGGCTGATCTCCTTCAGAATGGACTGGTTGGATCTCCTTGCAGTCCAAGGGATTCTCAAGAGTCTTCTCCAACACCACAGTTCAAAAGCATCAGTTCTTGAGCACTCAGCCTTCTTCACAGTCCAACTCTCACATCCATACACGACTACTGGAAAAACCATAGCCTTGACTAGACGAACCTTTGTTGACAAAGTAATGTCTCTGCTTCTGAATATGCTATCTAGGTTGGTCATAACTTTTCTTCCAAGGAGTAAGCGTCTTTTAATTTCATGGCTGCAATCACCATCTGCAGTGATTTTGGAGCCCCCCAAAATAAAGTCTGACACTGTTTCCACTGTTTCTCCATCTATTTCCCATGGAGTGATGGGACTGGATGCCACGATCTTAGTTTTCTGAATGTTGAACTTTAAGCCAACTTTGTCACTCTCCTCTTTTACTTTCATCAAGAGGCTTTTTAGTTCCTCTTTACTTTCTGCCATAGGTACCCAATATGCTACTGGAAAAGATTGGAGAAATAACTCCAGAAGGAATGAAGAGATGGAGCCAAAGCAAAAACAACACCCAGGTGTGGATGTGATGGAAGTAAAGTCCGATGCTGTTAAGAGCAGTATTGCATAGGAACCCAGAATGTTAGGTCCATGAATGAAGGTAAATTAGAAGTGACCAAACAGGAGATGACAAGGGTGAACACTGACATTTTAAGAATCAATGAACTAAATTGGACTGGAATGGCAAATTTAATTCAGATGACCATTATATCTACTCCTGTGGGCAAGAATCCCTTAGAATAAATGGAGTAGCCCTCATAGTCAACAAAAGAGTACAAAATGCAGTATTTGGGTGCAGTCTCAAAAATGACAGAATGATCTCTGTTCATCTCCAAGGCAAACCATTCAATATCACAGTAATCCAAGTCTATGCCCCAACCAGTAATGCTGAAGAAACTGGAATTGAATGGTTCTATGAAGACCACTTGAAGTTACAAGAGTGGAAATGTTGTTACTCCAGGGTGATTTCTTTTTTGTACTATGATTCTTAGGGAGAGGAAGTGAAATTATAGTGCTGTAACATCAGTATGAATGTCAATCCATACAGCTTAGAATCAGACTTCTCTAAATAAGAGAAACATATTATAAGTCTTTTCCTTTGGTTCTAAACCTTCACATAGAAAGCTTTCAAAATAAATCTATCTGTTCTTCCAATCATTGCACTCTTAAATGCTTATATGAGTTATCATTGTCCTACCAACAAAAGTTATCTTAAGTCCCTTTAACCTAATTCTGAGGTGATAGAGTTTTCACTTTTATTATGATTACTCTTCTCTGATTGCACTGAACTGTGTCTGTGTCATTCTACAACACATGTTCTACCCCATCTCTCACTTCAACAAAATCAATGCTATAATTGAAATGTGATTAATCAGCAGTGAATAATAAGGATCTGTTCACTTGTTCTAAAGCTGCACTATAAGTATTATAGCTGTAAGTCACATGTCCAGAGAAAGCAATGGCACCCCACTCCAGTACTCTTGCCCGGAAAATCCCAGGGACGGAGGAGCCTGGTAGGCTGCAGTCCATGGGGTTGCTAAGAGTTGGACACAATTGAGCAACTTCACTTTCACTTTTCACTTTCATGCACTGGAGAAGGAAATGGCAACCCACTCCAGTGTTCTTGCCTGGAGAATCCCAGGGATGGGGGAGCCTGGTGGGCTGCCATCTATGGGGTCGCACAGAGTCGGACATGACTGAAGTGACTTAGTGGTAGCAGTAGCAGTCACATGTCACTGTTTAACTTAAAATTAAATTAAATTAAAAATCATTTACTTGGTTGCACTAATCACATTTTGTGTTCAGAGGCCACATGTGGCTAGTGGCACTGTGCTGACAGTACAAAACTTACTTCCATGTGAGTAACACTTACTTCTATTTTAGTCAACATAGAAAGACTAAAAACTTAGCTTCTAGAATCAGGAACAAGGCAAATATTCAACATAGTACTAGATATTCTAGCCAACGCAATAAGATAAGAAAAATTAACAAAAGGCATAGTGGCACTGTGCTGACAGTACAAAACTTACTTCCATGTGAGTAACACTTACTTCTATTTTAGTCAACATAGAAAGACTAAAAACTTAGCTTCTAGAATCAGGAACAAGGCAAATATTCAACATAGTACTAGATATTCTAGCCAACGCAATAAGATAAGAAAAATTAACAAAAGGCATGGAAATTGAAAAAGAAGAAATAAAATTATTTCCGTTTCCAGATGACATGATCTTTTTTTTTTTGACATGATCTTATATTTAGAAATTCCTAAGGATGTTACAAAAATACCTGTTTGAACTAATAAATTCAGCAAATTTGCAGAAGATAAAATCAACATTTAAAAATCAGTTGAATTTTTATTTTTATTTTTATTTTTTTATTTTTTTTATTTTTTTTTCTTGATATAAATGGATTTTATTGAGAATTGTCTTTTTTTTTTTTTTTTACACGAACTCCCA
>SJYX01016834.1:0-14243 GCA_006410675.1 Oreotragus oreotragus
AAAACAAAAACATTCTGCAGCCCAGGCAAAAGCAAATACAGACACAGAACTAACTGTCCATTAAGACTATTTACAAGTGTTTCCAGGCTTGAGAAAAAGGCAGCCAGCAATTTAAAACTCTCTGGATTAAATGAAAACCAGGACAGAACTAATGAGAATCTAAGTGCATGGTCACAGTGAAATTCCAAATCAGGAGACTGATGGTGGAGCACAGGCTAAGCGCAGAGCAGTCGATCTGGAGTTAAAAGCAGATATTTCTAACGCGATGCAAGCTTGACCACTAAACGGAACCGGCTTAGCCACTTCCCTGTATGGTGCTCTGGTCTCTTCATTCAGAGGATGGACAGAATACTACTGGATTGGAGGGCTGGGAGCGGAGAAGGAGATGAGATACGCAGAAGCAGTTTGGGCTCTTGGGAAATAAAGCGCCATTAAAATCCAAGTCTTTACTATCACCATTACCGATGTGATTCACTGTGTTCTTCGGTAGACTTACCCACGTGGCCTTGGGGCAGGATCTGGTGGTGCTGGGGAACTCTAACTACCCAGTTATCTGCTGGAAAAGCAATACAGCAGGCCACAGATCATCAAACAAGTTCTTGGAAGGGGACAGGGGAAATCGCTTAGTACAAAAACAGAGGAAGGACACAGTGTGGCTGTCCTTCACTGGCTCCTTAGAGAACAAGAGGAATTAGTTGCAGATTTAAAAGTAGAGAGTCCGTGGTTAAGGCAAGCAGATTTAAAAGTAGAGAGTCCGTGGTTAAGGCAAGCACAGACCGACAGGAAAACAGTAAAGAAGGGGCATCCAATTCAACAAATTCCATTCTACAAATATTCAGCAAGCATCTACCCTATGCAAAGCACCATGCTAAGCATTGCAGGGGGGAATAAGAAAGAAAAGAATTTCAAGACAATGAGATGTGTGTCAGAGAGCAACTTTTTTAAAAAAATAAGCACAAAAGAAAGCCATCCTGTTGGTGAGAAAAGAAAAAAGAGAGCGGCAAGACCCTGTTGTCTGTTTTTTTCTTCACACTTTAAACTATATTAAAAATGTCAAAGTGTAAATAAAAATGTAAAGGGAATCATTACAGGCCTAAGAGAAAGAACAGTTTGAGCAGTGGAGAAAAAGGTTAAAGGTTAGTTTAAAAACTGCACCATTTTGTTTAAAATCAGAGCATTCTAAGGTTTCTCTTTTTACTAAAAATAAAACTATGAGAGAAACGAGATATTAATAAGGACATGCTGATACTATGAATGATTAAACCCAAGATAAGCAAACACAGGCAGTCCCCTAATTCCCCAGTTCTGACCGATACCCACCCAGACAATGCCAGCTACAAGCAGGCAGGGAGCCCACCTAAGCAACCCTGGAAATGACCTAAGCTTTGAAAGCCTATGCTCCAGGATGATGTGAGAGGTCCCATCCACTGACTTTTAAAACTCACTTCCAGAAGGGAAGAGACAATTAGGGAAATGCCAATCCCTACACCCTCAAACCCAGAAAGCAAATCTTTCCTAATAATGCTCTTCAGGATTTAAAATCCTCTCATAAAAGACCAACCCTCTTAAGTGAGGTTTCAAGACAGGCACCCACCCATCTCTTCCGGGATTTAATTCCCACATGGGAGTGAACGGCTGTGCTGGAGTCCTGGTTGATCTCCAAGCTGAGCTGGCACTGTCAGCATTTTTATAGAGCTGCTAGCATTCGGATCTGCCAGGCCCCTCGCCAGCCTGTAACACACACCTGATGCCCTGGCTACTAGCAGGGGAGGGGGCAGGGTGCTAAGTGTGGGCAGGTGAGCTGGAGAAGGGAGGGAGGTTTTCTCTGCCAGCTGCTTGAACCTGCCCTGCCCTCCCCACAGCTCTTCTCTTCTCCCCAGACTTCCCTGAGATGATGCTAGCTCTAGGACCAGACCAGTGGGAGGAGGGAAAGGAAGCGGTCCCTCCCTATACTTACTGATGGGGAGGACAATGATGGGTATGTTCTTGGGCCGCTTGCTCTCCCTGTCGATGAATTCCCCGGTTACCGTTTTCTCCCTCTCCGTCACACGACAGTTGTATTTGCCGCTGTCCTCCTGGCGGAGGTGGTAGATCTTCAGCACGAAGACACTGTCGCTCTCCTTGACCACTTGGAGCTCGCCCCTGGCCTCCCGATGGGCGAATTCACTGTTGAGGACTGGCACGGCGTTGGGCCCCATGCTGGCGATGAGTGAGCTGTTGAAGGCCCAGGAGACAGCAAAGTAACGGTCGGGAATGTTCTGCGCCTCCAGGATGCACCTGAACTCCATCGGCTCTCCCACCGTGTACAGCCGCTTTTCCGTCTCCAGCCGAACGGTGAACTCTTTGTCTGAGAAAACAAAGAACAAAGTGGATGCATTCTAGGTGACCAAGGGCCCCAGCGCTCCAAGCTGCATCAGCAAATTCCCATCGTCGCCACCTTCTCAACAAGCTGACTACTGGGAAGGCACTGCCACACCTGTCTTAAGAGAAAACTCTCGAGTATCTCAGGGGAAACTCAAAGGTAGCCAGACCCAGAAAGTTTAAGGGTCTTGTTAATCCCAATCAAAATGATGAAGCTCTGTCTGCAGCTTATAATGCCTTATATTTCACTCCCAGAGTTCAGCAAGCAATATCACTCCTAATTTCACTTGCACAGCAGATTACAAAGGTCCAACCTTGATCTATATGCCCAGAACTCCATCAAAGCATCAGGAGTACAAATATTTTCAGTAGATATTATAGACATTACCCTGCTAGACTTGTGAGACAAAATTATCCAGTGGCCCAGGTGCTGACCCCAATCTTAATAAATATTCTTTCTCTCAGTCTATTTATCTATCTGGAGAGAGAAAAAGAAATGTCTGTTTTTCTCAGTCTATTTATATATATAGAGAAAAATGTCTTCCACCCTCATGTGAATACTGGAAATAAAAAGACAATCCCTAATAAGATTGCAAAGGAAAAGTGAAAACTAATGTTTTTTCACTAGTCCATCATCCATCGGATCAAATCTCTAGAAAGATGGAGGGGGCAAGTGCCTACTTCCGCTGACAGCCACGTGACCTCTAAAACAGTCAATGAACCCAAGCACCCTTCAAAGAACCAGAAGCTTAATCAGGGATGGGGGGAGGGGGCAGGGCAATGATCAAAGAAGGGCTCACTGCCACTAACTGTCCCGTACACCATGTAATGGTGTGTCTGTCAACGCCATGAGACAATTATTGTGTCTCATGGGCACTGGTGGCAGGGGACAAAGGAGTGAAGGGCTGGAGAAGCTTCTGGAAACAGAGTCACAGAGCCTTGGGTAGGGGAGGCTGTAGCTTCAACCACTGCCCAAGTTCTTCTCTTCCCAGTTCCAGCTCTGTTCCTCTAAAGAGAACACAGAAGGGAGAATCTCATCACAGGGATGTTTTAATTCCTTGTAGAATCATAAGCTCCAATCTCAACTGTCTTCCTTACACTGTCATTCCCAAGTCTTTACCTCTATTATTAGGGCCTTTGCCTCATTCTTTTTTTTTTTGGCCACCCTGTGTCACATGTGGGATCTTAGTTACCATGCTGCTGCTGCTGCTGCTGCTGCTGCTAAGTCGCTTCAGTCGTGTCTGACTCTGTGCAACCCCAGAGACGGCAGCCCACCAGGCTCCCCCGTCCCTGGGATTCTCCAGGCAAGAACACTGGAGTGGGGTGCCATTTCCTTCTCCAATGCATAAAAGTGTAAAGTGAAAGTGAAGTCGCTCAGTTGTGTCTGACTCCTAGTGACCCCATGGACTGCAGCCCACCAGGCTTCTCCGTCCATGGGATTTTCTAGGCAAGAGTACTGGAGTGGGGTGCCACTGCCTTCTCCAATGCATGAAAGTGGAAAGTGAAAGTGAAGTCGCTCAGTTGTGTCTGACTCCTAGTGACCCCATGGACTGCAGCCCACCAGGCTTCTCCGTCCATGGGATTTTCTAGGCAAGAGTACTGGAGTGGGGTGCCACTGCCTTCTCCAATGCATGAAAGTGGAAAGTGAAAGTGAAGTCGCTCAGTTGTGTCTGACTCCTAGTGACCCCATGGACTGCAGCCCACCAGGCTTCTCCGTCCATGGGATTTTCTAGGCAAGAGTACTGGAGTGGGGTGCCACTGCCTTCTCCAATGCATGAAAGTGGAAAGTGAAAGTGAAGTCGCTCAGTTGTGTCTGACTCCTAGTGACCCCATGGACTGCAGCCCACCAGGCTTCTCCGTCCATGGGATTTTCTAGGCAAGAGTACTGGAGTGGGGTGCCACTGCCTTCTCCAATGCATGAAAGTGGAAAGTGAAAGTGAAGTCGCTCAGTTGTGTCTGACTCCTAGTGACCCCATGGACTGCAGCCCACCAGGCTTCTCCGTCCATGGGATTTTCTAGGCAAGAGTACTGGAGTGGGGTGCCACTGCCTTCTCCAATGCATGAAAGTGGAAAGTGAAAGTGAAGTCGCTCAGTTGTGTCTGACTCCTAGTGACCCCATGGACTGCAGCCCACCAGGCTTCTCCGTCCATGGGATTTTCTAGGCAAGAGTACTGGAGTGGGGTGCCACTGCCTTCTCCAATGCATGAAAGTGGAAAGTGAAAGTGAAGTCGCTCAGTTGTGTCTGACTCCACGTCTCTGTTAGTTACCATGACCAGGGATCAAACCCTCGCCCCCTGTGTTGGAAGCACAGTCTTAACCACTGGACTACCAGGGAAATCCCACCTTGCCTTGTTCTTATCCCCTATCCCATGCACTATTCAAGCAGATGAGAATCCCATTTCCCTAAAAACACAGGAATCACAAGAGCACTTGCGTCCACATTACCCTTCTCGTTTTGTACCCACCCATTCCTCAGGCTCTTCACCTCTTCCCTTCCCACCGGAGCCAGGGTCTTGCCCCAAATACCTATCTTCTCCAGCAAATCAGCCTCTTCCTTTTATTACCCAAACTTGCTGACAAAGTGAACTAGACCCAATGACTGTAGGGTCTCACTTCCAAAGTGACACCTGTTGCCCCCGCTTCCCCTGCCAAAAGACCAACCTGAAAGATGTGGGTTTCACTCTGCCAGCCTCTGTCTAGACACACACACCCACATGGGACTGAACCCATGTCAGCTGCCAGACACTAGCTTTCTGGTCAACCACATTGCAGTAACTTATAACTCAACATCAGTGATTTACACAAACAACAAAAAAAAATCACCCCTTCCACAGAAATGCCACCAAAGACTTACAAACAGGTCCCCCAGACCTCAGACGTCCCACTTCCTCAGAGTGAGGCTGGTTGCAACTGTGGCAGTCTTCCTTAGAGTCTTCTGATCTCATGGGATTCCCCCTCCTGGCATGGTGAAGCCTTCACATTGCCAGGTTAAGATGAGATTCCTCCTTTCTGCCCAGCAACTTGCCCTTGTTCTTCCCCAGTCAATTAAACCTCCATACACTGATTCATGCTTTTTCCAATCCCCTCTCCCNTCATCTTCAAACAAAAAGAGTTCCTGGAAGTTGGAGCGTCACATTTTCTATACAACTTGCTCATTTTCTCCTTTCTAGCCACTCCACGCCCATGTTCCCCCAACTCACGTCAGCAATGCAGTGCTCTAGGAAAGCTATTTCTTCTTTTTTTTTAAAAAAGAGTTGTGGTAGAGAGAAACAGCAGGGTCCTCAATTTTTTAGTAGGTTTAATTTTCATATAACTCATGTGTCAACATGTGTTCATGGGCTAGAAGCTGTCTCTTATACACATCTCCCGCCCATCGCAGCCGAAGGCTTAGGTTCTAGCCTCCGGGCCAGCTCTCCTGCTTTGTCTCCATACCAGTTTCCTTCCTGCTTCTTGCCAACTGGCCTGACCACTCTGTTTCTCTGTCACGGGGACTTGCCTCCTTGACCACCTCTCACTGCCACAGTTCTCCTGGGTCCTTTCCCAATTTCATCCCACGGGCTTCTCCTGGGGCCTCATCAGTCCCAAGTTCAACCTCAAACTGAGCTCTATGTCTGTACATGCTGGCGGCTTCGCACACAGAGCATCTCCAGGAGAGTCTGCTTGCAGGATGGCCTCCTTGACCAAAACTGACAAGAACAAAAGAAAAGCCCACCAGTGCTGCCACCAAAGGGGAAGCAGAGGCTTTCAAGTCTGACTTGGCACATTATCTCATCCCTCCTTATCACAGTTCAAGGCACCACCCTGAGCCCCAGCCTCAGGGCTCCCAACAGCTGGGTGCCTCCTTCCCTAGTACTCTCCATTCTGTTTGCCCCTGGCACCCACTGCTCCCTTCCCAGGTCAGTGCCACTGACCCAGCCCATCCGTCCCTGGTCTCCTGACTTCAGATCCAACCAGTCAGGTCAACCCTAGGTGGCCTCCATGGTTTTTCCTTTCTCAAACCCAGTCTGACTGTGCCACTGATGTGTTTACAAATCTCTATTCCCTCCTCCAAGTGTCTACAGCAGTGGTTTTCAGACTTTGCTTGGGCAGAGGTGGGGGGAGGTCTTCCTTTCCGCATACAAAGTCTTTTGTTGCACGATATAGAAAACATTTGGTTGCGGCAAGGAGGGGACACTGTAGGCCTCACATGCCTTCCTTCAGCACCTCCCACCATGGCGTCTACCCACGCACACCAACGCGCACACACACACATATGTCCACCCACAAAGCGACTGCTCAGGCACCTCTGCGGGGCTCCTGCGAGTTCAAGGAGAACAGCTTGAGAGATGCTTGGACCAGAGAGTCAAAGCCGAGCTCACATCACAGCAGATGGGGCTTCAGGCCATCTTTCCTGTCTCCCGTCTCTTCTCTCTCTCTACTCCTATCTGGAACTCAACACCTGCCTACCCTTGACATGGCAAACAATTCTGTGCCTTTACGCTTCTCCTGACGCCTGCTCAAGCTTCAAGCCTCAACTCAAAGTCACCAAATGTGTTGGTTTTCCCGACTCTGCTTGAACGACCCCATCCAGGGAAAACACTGTTGTCAGAAGAATTATTCACTGTGTGCCCAGGGCAGCCCATCCACCACACCATCATCACACTCGCTGCCCTCCACTCAGCCCCTGGCTTCCACAGCTGCAGTTCCCTCAGGCAGGGACCTGCCTATCACCGCAGCTGCAGTGCTGCCGAGACTTACTACGTGTGACTGAAATGAAGGAAGAGAAGGCCAACACCGGGGCTACAACCGCTGAACCAGAACATCACCGGGACACGGAGTGAAGGCATCGGCTGTTTGTTTTTGTCACCTAGTTTTCCCTTTGCTTAGTCTGGATATATTTGCTGAGCAAATTCAAAAAAAAAAAAAAAAAAAAAAAATCCTCATTCCAAATTGGCAAGATTAAAATAAAGAAGATTAACTGATGCAACCTAATTTAAAAGCATTAAGACTCGAAATGTGGCCCAGACTTTTGAAGCTGCTCTTAAAACCAGCCAGGAAGGGAAGGGATAAATATGAAATAAAGCGCCTTCTGTGGATTTCTTAGTACCAGAAGTTTCAGAAGCCGCTAAATACTCTGGATCCTACAGAACAGATAAAGTGCTCCCAGTCCAGGAGCCTAACCCTCCTTGTAAAGTTCTAACACCCATTAGGCCGCCAGAGAATCGCTTCTGCCCTGTTGGTTCTAGAGCTGTGCTTGACAAAACGTCGACTGTGTACACTAAGTGTACTGAAAACTCAGCTTCCCAGGTCCCAGCCCGGAAGCCTGACTCAGGAATCTGTACTGCCCAAGCCTGGGCGTCTGTGCTGGAAGCCAGAAGCACAGCCCCAGAATGACAGAACAAATGGCAAGAGAGCTATGCAGGGGCCAAGAGCAGCACCAGTGAACTGGAGCAAATGGGGCAGGAGCGTCAAGGACAGGTGCTGAAGAGAAGCGCCCCCACAGCTGGTGCTTCGGGCACTCCAGCTCAGCTCCCACAACCACACCTCGGACTGTCCCGACAACGGCAGCCCTCAGTAGAGGTGAGCGGCAACGCGAGGACCCGTGGGCACTTCCTGCATCTCCATGCCGGCACAACCAAAACCAGTGGACTGAGTGCCCACAGGACGCCTGCCCCCAGCCCAGCTGAAGCGGCCACCAACAGCTGTCAGCTCTAATCTGAAGCCCAGCTGGACTCAGGGGCTGGGAGAGCGCAGTGAGAGAGGGTCAGGGCTTGGGATACCTGGCCCCTAGGGACCCAGAGTACTCGCAGAGTCATCAAAGGAGTCTGCACCACCTCCCGCCAGACAGACTCACCGGTGGGCTGGACGTTGACCACGGTCCCCTCAGAACGCTTTCGGGTCATGGGGTACCACGAGCCGTCCGGGTCCTGGATCCACTCAGTGGCCTCGCAGTAGAACTCGCCCTGGTCGAAGGGCTGCAGGTGGAAGATGGTGAGTCGGAAGGTGGTGCCCCCCAGCTTGTCCAGGCGCACTTCCCCCAGGCTCTGCCTCTGCGCATATTCGCTGCTCGACTGCAGCACAAAGTTCCGGCTCAGGGCGATGACCTCCACCGGCTTCTCGCCACCCCGCTGCCGGAGCCAGGCCACTGACACGTGGCTGTGCTGCAGCGTCTCCGTGGATGTGTCACATGTGAGTTCCAGGCGGTCCTGCTCCACTTTGTGCAAAGTCTGGGGCACAGAGGTGGCCTGCAGGGTGTCCGGGATCACTGCAACACAGGAACCACCCCAAGCATGGTCAGTAGGCCACAGATCTTACACTCAAGGGGCTGAGTACCAACCCACCCGGGCTTCCACAGTTCTGTGGGGCCACGGAGGACCCTGGGCAGCACAGAAACAGAACGAGACTTCTGCCTGGATTTGGACTGCTACTGTTTGGCACTTACACTTCCTGTCTGGTATTTCAATAACACTCGGATAAAAAGTGGGTTGGGAGCAGAGGGATAAACTGGGAATTTGGGATTAACAAAGACACACTATATATATAAAATAGAAAACAACAAGGGCTTACTGTATAGCACAGGGAACTATATTCAATATAAAAGTACATATATATTTATATGTGTGTGTGTAAGTGAATCACTCTGCTGTACACCTGAAATATGGTAAATCAACTACACTTCAATTAAAAAATTGATAAAATAATGCTTGCAGACATTGCATTTCATTTTACACAACAAATGAACTCACTGAAAATAACATGTCAAAGACATTTTATGTCAGGTGAAATAAGACTTTGTTGTTCAAGGTGAAATTGCTTTCAGAAACTTTAACTTGGCTACTGACTCATCTTCAAACAAAAAGAGTTCCTGGAAGTTGGAGCGTCACATTTTCTATACAACTTGCTCATTTTCTCCTTTCTAGCCACTCCACGCCCATGTTCCCCCAACTCACGTCAGCAATGCAGTGCTCTAGGAAAGCTATTTCTTCTTTTTTTTTAAAAAAGAGTTGTGGTAGAGAGAAACAGCAGGGTCCTCAATTTTTTAGTAGGTTTAATTTTCATATAACTCATGTGTCAACATGTGTTCATGGGCTAGAAGCTGTCTCTTATACACATCTCCCGCCCATCGCAGCCGAAGGCTTAGGTTCTAGCCTCCGGGCCAGCTCTCCTGCTTTGTCTCCATACCAGTTTCCTTCCTGCTTCTTGCCAACTGGCCTGACCACTCTGTTTCTCTGTCACGGGGACTTGCCTCCTTGACCACCTCTCACTGCCACAGTTTTCCTGGGTCCTTTCCCAATTTCATCCCACGGGCTTCTCCTGGGGCCTCATCAGTCCCAAGTTCAACCTCAAACTGAGCTCTATGTCTGTACATGCTGGCGGCTTCGCACACAGAGCATCTCCAGGAGAGTCTGCTTGCAGGATGGCCTCCTTGACCAAAACTGACAAGAACAAAAGAAAAGCCCACCAGTGCTGCCACCAAAGGGGAAGCAGAGGCTTTCAAGTCTGACTTGGCACATTATCTCATCCCTCCTTATCACAGTTCAAGGCACCACCCTGAGCCCCAGCCTCAGGGCTCCCAACAGCTGGGTGCCTCCTTCCCTAGTACTCTCCATTCTGTTTGCCCCTGGCACCCACTGCTCCCTTCCCAGGTCAGTGCCACTGACCCAGCCCATCCGTCCCTGGTCTCCTGACTTCAGATCCAACCAGTCAGGTCAACCCTAGGTGGCCTCCATGGTTTTTCCTTTCTCAAACCCAGTCTGACTGTGCCACTGATGTGTTTACAAATCTCTATTCCCTCCTCCAAGTGTCTACAGCAGTGGTTTTCAGCCTTTGCTTGGGCACAGGAGAGGTGGGGGGAGGTCTTCCTTTCCGCATACAAAGTCTTTTGTTGCACGATATAGAAAACATTTGGTTGCGGCAAGGAGGGGACACTGTAGGCCTCACATGCCTTCCTTCAGCACCTCCCACCATGGCGTCTACCCACGCACACCAACGCGCACACACACACATATGTCCACCCACAAAGCGACTGCTCAGGCACCTCTGCGGGGCTCCTGCGAGTTCAAGGAGAACAGCTTGAGAGATGCTTGGACCAGAGAGTCAAAGCCGAGCTCACATCACAGCAGATGGGGCTTCAGGCCATCTCTCCTGTCTCCCGTCTCTTCTCTCTCTCTACTCCTATCTGGAACTCAACACCTGCCTACCCTTGACATGGCAAACAATTCTGTGCCTTTACGCTTCTCCTGACGCCTGCTCAAGCTTCAAGCCTCAACTCAAAGTCACCAAATGTGTTGGTTTTCCCGACTCTGCTTGAACGACCCCATCCAGGGAAAACACTGTTGTCAGAAGAATTATTCACTGTGTGCCCAGGGCAGCCCATCCACCACACCATCATCACACTCGCTGCCCTCCACTCAGCCCCTGGCTTCCACAGCTGCAGTTCCCTCAGGCAGGGACCTGCCTATCACCGCAGCTGCAGTGCTGCCGAGACTTACTACGTGTGACTGAAATGAAGGAAGAGAAGGCCAACACCGGGGCTACAACCGCTGAACCAGAACATCACCGGGACACGGAGTGAAGGCATCGGCTGTTTGTTTTTGTCACCTAGTTTTCCCTTTGCTTAGTCTGGATATATTTGCTGAGCAAATTCAAAAAAAAAAAAAAAAAAAAAAAATCCTCATTCCAAATTGGCAAGATTAAAATAAAGAAGATTAACTGATGCAACCTAATTTAAAAGCATTAAGACTCGAAATGTGGCCCAGACTTTTGAAGCTGCTCTTAAAACCAGCCAGGAAGGGAAGGGATAAATATGAAATAAAGCGCCTTCTGTGGATTTCTTAGTACCAGAAGTTTCAGAAGCCGCTAAATACTCTGGATCCTACAGAACAGATAAAGTGCTCCCAGTCCAGGAGCCTAACCCTCCTTGTAAAGTTCTAACACCCATTAGGCCGCCAGAGAATCGCTTCTGCCCTGTTGGTTCTAGAGCTGTGCTTGACAAAACGTCGACTGTGTACACTAAGTGTACTGAAAACTCAGCTTCCCAGGTCCCAGCCCGGAAGCCTGACTCAGGAATCTGTACTGCCCAAGCCTGGGCGTCTGTGCTGGAAGCCAGAAGCACAGCCCCAGAATGACAGAACAAATGGCAAGAGAGCTATGCAGGGGCCAAGAGCAGCACCAGTGAACTGGAGCAAATGGGGCAGGAGCGTCAAGGACAGGTGCTGAAGAGAAGCGCCCCCACAGCTGGTGCTTCGGGCACTCCAGCTCAGCTCCCACAACCACACCTCGGACTGTCCCGACAACGGCAGCCCTCAGTAGAGGTGAGCGGCAACGCGAGGACCCGTGGGCACTTCCTGCATCTCCATGCCGGCACAACCAAAACCAGTGGACTGAGTGCCCACAGGACGCCTGCCCCCAGCCCAGCTGAAGCGGCCACCAACAGCTGTCAGCTCTAATCTGAAGCCCAGCTGGACTCAGGGGCTGGGAGAGCGCAGTGAGAGAGGGTCAGGGCTTGGGATACCTGGCCCCTAGGGACCCAGAGTACTCGCAGAGTCATCAAAGGAGTCTGCACCACCTCCCGCCAGACAGACTCACCGGTGGGCTGGACGTTGACCACGGTCCCCTCAGAACGCTTTCGGGTCATGGGGTACCACGAGCCGTCCGGGTCCTGGATCCACTCAGTGGCCTCGCAGTAGAACTCGCCCTGGTCGAAGGGCTGCAGGTGGAAGATGGTGAGTCGGAAGGTGGTGCCCCCCAGCTTGTCCAGGCGCACTTCCCCCAGGCTCTGCCTCTGCGCATATTCGCTGCTCGACTGCAGCACAAAGTTCCGGCTCAGGGCGATGACCTCCACCGGCTTCTCGCCACCCCGCTGCCGGAGCCAGGCCACTGACACGTGGCTGTGCTGCAGCGTCTCCGTGGATGTGTCACATGTGAGTTCCAGGCGGTCCTGCTCCACTTTGTGCAAAGTCTGGGGCACAGAGGTGGCCTGCAGGGTGTCCGGGATCACTGCAACACAGGAACCACCCCAAGCATGGTCAGTAGGCCACAGATCTTACACTCAAGGGGCTGAGTACCAACCCACCCGGGCTTCCACAGTTCTGTGGGGCCACGGAGGACCCTGGGCAGCACAGAAACAGAACGAGACTTCTGCCTGGATTTGGACTGCTACTGTTTGGCACTTACACTTCCTGTCTGGTATTTCAATAACACTCGGATAAAAAGTGGGTTGGGAGCAGAGGGATAAACTGGGAATTTGGGATTAACAAAGACACACTATATATATAAAATAGAAAACAACAAGGGCTTACTGTATAGCACAGGGAACTATATTCAATATAAAAGTACATATATATTTATATGTGTGTGTGTAAGTGAATCACTCTGCTGTACACCTGAAATATGGTAAATCAGCTACACTTCAATTAAAAAATTGATAAAATAATGCTTGCAGACATTGCATTTCATTTTACACAATAAATGAACTCACTGAAAATAACATGTCAAAGACATTTTATGTCAGGTGAAATAAGACTTTGTTGTTCAAGGTGAAATTGCTTTCAGAAACTTTAACTTGGCTACTGACTCATCTTCAAACAAAAAGAGTTCCTGGAAGTTGGAGCGTCACATTTTCTATACAACTTGCTCATTTTCTCCTTTCTAGCCACTCCACGCCCATGTTCCCCCAACTCACGTCAGCAATGCAGTGCTCTAGGAAAGCTATTTCTTCTTTTTTTTTAAAAAAGAGTTGTGGTAGAGAGAAACAGCAGGGTCCTCAATTTTTTAGTAGGTTTAATTTTCATATAACTCATGTGTCAACATGTGTTCATGGGCTAGAAGGAAGCCATGAAATGGGGGTGAGTCAGGCAAGCGATAAGATTACCTCTGTGGTCACCTGGTCATCATTTTATTCTGGAGACTAAACACCATCCTCTTCTCTGATTTGAAGGGTGGAAATTTTGATTTCCAGTTGTTATTATCTTAATTAAGCCTGGAAGTTATGACTTGGACAGAAAAACAGAATGGCCTTGATATTTCTGACCCTCCACATTGGGAAACACTGTGGCCCAGAGCCAACCACACGGAAATCTCCCTCCCCCCTCCATCCCTCCCTCCTCCAGCTCCCTCCATCAGCTGGGGAGCACAGGGGTAAATGGAGACTGGTGCACAAAGAGCTGGCGCACAGTTCCTTACTCTGACACCAAAGGACACACAGACCCACTCCAGGTCTGAGCAGAGTCCTGCAGCCACACTTGCTTCCTGACACAGCAGCACTTCTGGTGGCTCACAGGCGCCATCTAAAGGCTCATCACTTCCTGGAGGTTTGAGCTCTTCCTGCAGATGACACAAGCTTCATCTTCCTCATCAGTTCTTCAGCTTATCAACCACAAATGTCCTTGCCTTATATTTTTATATCCCCTTTCATCAGTTAGAGAGGGTCAGTTAACCTCCTCTTAAGTTCTTATCATCTGCATTAGATCTTCTTTAAGTTGCAGCTTCAACCTTCTATTTACACGTGAACACACAAAACTTGCTTCACCTATGCTACTTCAGTTCAGTTCAGTTCAGTCGCTCAGTTGTGTCCGACTCTTTGCGACCCCATGAATCGCAGCACGCCAGGCCACCCTGTTCATCACCACCTCCCTGAGTTCACTCAGACTCATGTCCATCGAGTCCATGAAGCCATCCAGCCATCTCATCCTCGGTCGTCCCCTTCTCCTCCTGCCCCCAATCCCTCCCAGCATCAGAGTCTTTTCCAATGAGTCAACTCTTCGCATGAGGTGGCCAAAGTACTGGAGTTTCAGCTTTAGCATCATTCCTTCCAAAGAAATCCCAGGGTTGATCTTCTTGCAGTCCAAGGGACTCTCAAGAGTCTTCTCCAACACCACAGTTCAAAAGCATCCATTATTCAG
>SJYX01016834.1:14553-52136 GCA_006410675.1 Oreotragus oreotragus
TTCTTCCAAGGAGTAAGTGTCTTTTAATTTCATGGCTGCAGTCACCATCTCCAGTGATTTTGGAGCCCCCAAAATAAAGTCTGACACTGTTTCCACTGTTTCCCCATCTATTTCCCATGAAGTGATGGGACCAGATGCCATGATCTTAGTTTTCTGAATGTTGAGCTTGAAGCCAACTTTTTCACTCTCTAATGGAGACAATATATACATATATATATATATATATATACATACATACATATAGGGCTCACGTACAAGTAATGGTAATGGTCTCTAGAAATGAGACTTTGTATTGATATGACCATGATCATCAAAAGTGAGACAGAAACTGAACTGTGATTATGTAACCAAATGTAAATCTACCTGTTAGAACATGAGGAACACGATACATTTTCCATATCTAAAAACTCTATTACAAGGGTGGGTAATTTATCCTCCTGCAATGAGTTCAGATGTAGCATCCACAGGTCCATTACTGTGATATATTTCAGTTTTCAATAACATGTGGTTTCCTTTTTGAATCAAAACTTTTCATTTGACCTCATTTTCATGTATAAACATGTGTACATCTATTTGGGCTAAAGTTTTCACAAAGGTAGGAAGGAGAATACCATTAGAAACTATGTCCAAAAGGTTAGAAAATTCTAACTCAGAAAAAAAGATTTACCAGTCCAGTGCCTATAACTTGTCTATGAGTGAGGTCTATTCTGACTTTGTCACAGCTAACTAAATTTATGGTACAGGGCATTTATTAAAGTGCTTATTACTTCCTCTGGTGAGTCTTTCAGCTAGTGGAATTTTAAAAGACATGTAACCTGAAGGATTTGCTTAATTATATTCTGTGTTTGATTTTAATGGAGAAACCAGTCATTACAGCGCAGTAAGCCATGAGATAGAAATAACATAACCATCCTTTAGAGGAAAGCTGGCACCCTTTTATGTTTAACTTGGTAATTTTCTGACAGCCATGCCACTTTCTGCCTCTGTTGCTTTTCATTAATTTGGAAGAAATTTCCTTACTATTGGTGGACAGCGTGAGGATGAAAACTGCTCACCTCGTGGGAACATCCAGAGTATTTTATTTAGCCTTTCTACCAAGAACTCACCCCCGCCCCCAACTCAGATGAATGAATTCACAAATTGGAATGCACATGCTTTTTCTGAAAAAAAAAAAAAAAAATTAAAAAAAAACCACAACTCTCCAATTTAGTCAATTAGAATGAAAATGATTGCTCTTCATTTCTTAATACTTGCTCAGATGCTCAGTTGTGTCCAACTCTTTGTGACCCCATGGACTAATTCTCACCAGGCTCCTCTGTCCGTGGGATTTCTTAATATATCATCCTAAACTTCTGTTACAACCAGTGTCCTAAAAATCTCCTTGATGTTCAGTTGAATATAAAATCATAAAGACACACCTGATCCAAAAGAACAGTTAAACACATTGCCCTCCACATCTTCTACTTTAAAAAGACGTTAAAGCTTAACATTATACACATAGCTGACAGATTCCATACCTAGTCATCAGTTGCTATTTCCTAAAAGTAAAGCCACTGGGATGGCATATAACATTTCTTCTTGTTCCACTGCAGCTCCTTGCAACTGTTGAGAAGCTTTTCCTATCCCTATATTTGCTTCCAGCACTGCACACACTTTCTTCTCAGGCTTAAAAATAAATGTCAAGTTCCTGATCTTTTGTTAAAGATTCATTGCCAAAGATGGTTTCACAGCAGGAGCCTTCCTAGGGGAAGAGTTGGCTCACATTCCTGCTAAGAATGTAACCTGGAATGATGGGAAAATAATTATAATCAATGTCATAGAGCATATGGGTTTCTACCCAGACGTCTGCCAAATAGGACCTGCACTAATCTTTTCCATCCACTCTCAGTCGGTTGACTCTGGCACATAAATTCCTCATATTTGGGTAAATGAAAGCCCAAAGCTCACACATATTTCTCCTATATCTGAGAGGTTTCTGAAAGAAACCAGCAAATGCCTTGCATTTCTTAAGCTTAGTTTCCATAAAACTACGGTTATTGTGTTTTGGTGTCTCTAAACATAGAACTGCTTTATTTCCACTTCATCCTTCATCTTGGGTGATCCATGAGGTCAGTCCATAGCTAGTGAAAGAACTGGGGAGAAATAGATACACACACATTTTAAAAGCATTGTACTTGGGAGTGGGATGAATTGGGAGATTGGGGTTGACACACACACTATTGATATTATGTATATGGGCTTCGCTGGGGGGCTCAGATGGTAAAGAATCTGCCTGCAATGTGGGAGACAGGGGTTAGATCCCTGGATTGGGAAGATCCCCTGGAGAAGGGAGTGGCTACCCACTCCAGTGGGTCCTGGAGAATTCCATGGACAGAGGAACCTGGTGAGGTACAGTCCAGGGGGTCGCAAAGAGTTGGACACAACTGAGCGACTAACACTTCACTTTCACCTACAGTAGATAACTAATGAGAACCTACTATTCCCTTGTAGCTCAGTCGGGAAAGAATCTGCCTGCAATGCTGGAGACCAGGGTTCGATTCCTGGGTAGGGAAGATCCCCTGGAGAAGGAAATGGCAACCCACTCCGGTATTCTTGCCTGGAGAATCCCATGGACAGAGGAGCCAGGCAGGCTACAGTCCATGGTGTCGCAAGAGTCGGACACGACTTAGCAACTAAACCACGAGCACCACTACATAACTCAGGGAACCCTCCTCAGTGGACGGTGGTGACCTAAATGGGGTGGGGAACCCAAAAAAAGAGGAGCTATAGGTATTGCTGATTCACTTTGCTATGTATTAGACACACAACATTGTAAAGCAACTATTGTGCAATAAAAATTAATTTAAAAAATAAAGTAAAAGCATTGTACATGTTGATGTGTGTTTCAGCTGGATACACCCCAACAGAGTGTGTCGTTTCTAAAAGGGAGCTAATGCTGAGCTGATTAAATAGAAGCAGAAACACCTGGTGCGTATCATTGTGGAATAAGGTCCTGGGTGATTTAATTAAGATCTTTATTGTTATTTTTCCACTGAGCTTATATTTCACTCTACCATCCACCCTGCTTTGCTCCTCTTAGGATATGTTCCAGGTGGTATACAGTTCTTTTAGGAGAGATTTTTTTTTTTTTGTCTATGGAAACTCAGAACACAAGGAAATCAGAGGCAGATTTTAATTTTCCTTACAAGCTTCTGTGTTTCAAACATTGGAAGGCTTAGAACAGTTTGACTCTTTCCTACACAGCGGAGAGAGAAAATCCAGCCTCTCTTAAACTAGCACTCTTTTAAATTTTCTAAGCATAAATAAATAAACATAATAAGTATGTTGTATGCTTTCTTGTTACACAAAGCAGAGTAGACCAAAGAGGGACATTCCAATTAAATATTGGTAGCTTTTGTTTCCAATATTTAGGACATTTTAAGCAAAGAGAAAAATGAATTGAAAATGAGGTTGCTATTTGCCATTATGATGCTCCTTTCACTGATCGAGCACTTAATTACAATAAACTAGGTGCCGCTTCTCTGTCCTAAGGCCCCTCCGCTCCTATGGAGACATTCAATACAATTGTCTCAGTGTTCGTCACACTCTCAAATGAAGATTTCTAGACAGGAGTTGCATATTAATATTGTGAGTCCCCCCAGGCACACAACTCAGCTCTAGGTCTGACTGCTAGAGTTATAAAGATGCAATGACTTTTCCCCCCACGCAGCGCTGTCATCTTTCAGAAAGACTTACATCTCACTTCTTCTTTTTCCCCCAGCATACATCTGTAAAACCTTACCAGAACTCCAAGATGGCCCATATCCTTGAAATCGGTTGGGTACAAGTATTAGTCAGCCATAAAAAAGAATGAAATCATGCCATTTGCAGGAACAGGGATGGACCTAGAGAAGTAAACGTGAAATAAGTCAAACAGAGACAAATACCATAGGATATCACTTATATGCACAATCTAAAATACGGCACAAATGAACACAGCTATGAAACAGAAACATACTCCCAGACACAGAGAACAGACTTGTGGTTGCTAAGGGAGGGACAAGGAGGGAAGGACTGCGAGTCTGGGATTAGCAGATGCGAACTACTGTGTATGGGATGGGAAAACAAGGTCCCCGCTATACAGCGCAGGGAACTAAACTGAACATCCCGGGAGAGACCATAATGAAAAAGAATGTATATATATATATATATATATGTATATATATCTGAGCCACTTTTCTGCAGAAGTTAACACTGTAAATCAATTATGCTTCAATAAAATTTTTGAAAAATCAGCTGGTTGCAATTCTGTATTTGTCGAGTCCAGTGAGTCAGGAATGGACAGTCTCACACAACAGCTGTTCAGAGCAGGATGGAAAGCAGAACTCAGAGACGTAAAGCGTTTTGCCTCAGGAAAAGTTCTAGCTCTATTTTCTCTGTAATTGGTTTGAAAGAACCTAGAAATCAAATTTGCCAAATACCAGTCTCATATGTGTTATGAGGATACCATGTATAGCATCGAAATGCTTCATAATTTGATTTATGCTTAGCCAGATAAGATTATGAGTTTTATTTTACTAAGTAGGGTGTGCTCTGCTTATTAATAATAAAAAACATCTCACCCACTCGTCCACTCTAAAGACAGGCTTCAACGCCCTAGTGAATTGTGTTCCCAAGTTTATTACTTAGTTGGTTGGTTAGAAATTCAAATGTTTCCCCCCACCCCAGGCCTAATAGTGTAAGTGGCAATTAAATTCCAAGCATAAACTTCAAATCTGATTGACCTCTAAGTCACAGGAGCAAGACCAGCCTGGGTTCCGGCTGCTAGAAGACGAAGTCTGTGCTGATTATTCTCCATACATCACCTGCTCTGTGCTCCGGAAGACTGGGCTACAAACGGATTCGTTTCCCTGGTTCCCTGGCCAGACTTTGGCCAAGGAGGGGCATGACTCAGAGATAAAAGAGTAGGAGAGAGAGGACGGGATGTTTCTTCATGGGTTCCTATCCCACTTTGCTGCCGTCAATCTGGCAGTGGCTGTGTCCCTCCAAGATGACATGTCTAGCTGGGCAACCCCTCCACAGATTTAGTTCTCACTGGGCTCTGGGCACATCATTTATTCATTTCCCTCCCCTGTCTGCCCTCCCTACCCCGTCTCCTCCCCTTGTCTTGAGGGTATAAACCTCTCCCTGCTCTTCCTAGTCTTTGGTATCTCACCATCCTAGTTCTTTTTTTAGAAAAATATTTATTTATTTGGCTGCACTGGGTCTTAGTTGCAGCACGAGGAATCTTTAGTTGCAACATGTGGGATCTAGTTGCCTGATCAGGGATCGAACCCGGGCCCCCTGCATTGGGGGCAGGGAGTCTCAGCCACTGGAGTACCACGGAAGTCCCCATCCTTGTTGTCTTAAGCCCAACCAGGCCTCAGGTAGAAAATCTCTTCGTTAACATTTCTTCATTTGTACCATCTGAGTGGAATTCCATCCATCAAGACCTCGGCTGAGAGAACGAAGGAAGAAGAGGAAGAAGTTTCTTATTTCTTTCTTGGAATTTCTGAACTCTTCAGAATTTCAGGCAGGATCCTTCATGTATCTAAGAGATATTAATTCATGTTCCTCCTGCATGCCTGTGTGCTAAGTTGCTTCAGTTGTGTCTGACTCCTTGTGACCCTATGGACCACCCTCCAGGCTCCTCAATTCATGCTCCTCCTACATGCTACCAATTGTGAATAAAAAAGATACAGTTCCTGCCATCAAGGAATGTACGTTCCTAGTTGGGAAAACTTGGTAAATACACAAATGAATAAACAAAAGAGCTATATGTTCTGGGAAATATTAGATAGGAAATAAACAGGGTACATTGATACAGGACCATGGCAATTTTGGATAGGGTGGTCAGGGGAGGCCTTGCTGAGAAGGTGACTTCTTTTTTTTTTTTTANGCATATCTGAGGTTATTGATATTTCTCCCAGCAATCTTGATTCCAGCTTGTGTTTCTTCCAGTCCAGCGTTTCTCATGATGTACTCTGCATATAAGTTAAATAAGCAGGGTAACAATATACAGCCTTGACGCATTCCTTTTCCTATTTGGAACCAGTCTGTTGTTCCATGTCCAGTTCTAACTGTTGCTTCCTGACCTGCATACAGATTTCTCAAGAGGCTGGTTAGGTGGTCTGGTATTCCCATCTCTTTCAGAATTTTCCAGAGTTTATTGTGATCCACACAGTCAAAGGCTTTGGCATAGTCAATAAAGCAGAAATAGATGTTTTTCTGGAACCCTCTTGTTTTTTCCATGATCCAGCAGATGTTGGCAATTTGATCTCTGGTTCCTCTGCCTTTTCTAAAACCAGCTTGAACATCTGAAATATTTGGGGAGCTTTGGATTCTTCTTTTAAAGTCAAATGCTCTATTATGTGCTCTGTTGCTCAGTTGTATCCGACATTTTGTAGCCCTGTGGACTGTAGCCTGCCAGGCTCCTCTGCTAATAGAATATTCCGGGCATGAGTACTGGAGTGTGTTGCCATTTCCTAGTCCTGGGAATCTTCCCAACCCAGGGATTGAACTTACGTCTCTTGCGTCTCCTGCATTGGTAGGCAGATTCTTTACCACTAGGGCCACCTGGGAAGCCCTCAAGAGTCAAATAAAACTGTAGTATAAAAGAAGTGACTTAGTGTTATGGACTCAGTGTTTGTGCTCTCCCCTGTCCCCCAGATTCCTGTGTTGAAACCGAATCCCCACTGTGTCGGTATCTGGAAATGAAGCCTTTGGGAGGTGATTAGGTCATGAGGATGAAGTTCTCATAATGGGATTAGTGCTCCTTTAAAAAAATGTTTTGGCCGCACTGCCTGGCATGTGGCAGTTCCCCTACTAGATCCTTAGTTCCCCAATCAAGGATCTAATCTGAATCCCCTGTATTGAAAGCATAGACTGCCAGGGAAAAAGATTCAGGGATTGGTGCTGTTATAAAGGGACCCCAGACAGCTCTCTTGTTCCCTTTCTGCCACGTAAGGAGACAAGAGAAAGTTAATACTCAGCAATCCCCATGAGGGCCCTCCTCAGAACTGACCACACTGGCACCCTGATTATCCAGACTTCCAGCCTCCAGAACAGGGAGGAATAACTGCTTGCTGTTTAAGCCCCCAGTCCAGTCTATGATAATTTACTTTAACAGCTCACACTCACTGCAACACTCAGGCAGAACACCAGCCGCATGGACACAGTCGTCTCCTTACCCACGACGGTTGTCTTGGCGCTGTAGCTCCCGAAGTACCGATCGTCGGTGCTGGGCGTGTGGCACTCGTACACCCCGGCATCCCGGGTCTGGAGATCGATGATGTGTAATAAGGCCAAGTTCCCCTGGACCCTCTCCACGTAGATCTGCCTGCTGCGGACACGCTGCGTGTAGATGGCATAGGAGAAGGTGTCGTCCATGGTGCTGACAATCTGGATCTCACGTTCCGGGGCCTTCGGCATGTAAATGGACCACTGGAAATTCTGCTCAGAGGGCCCCTGGAAGCCGCTCACGTTGCACCAGATGGTGATGTGAGAGCCCTCCGTGCGGTACAAGGGTCCCTCCTGGATGCCGACTTGCCGCTGCGCTGACACGACACCTGTGGGGGAGACACACACAAGGGGCTCTCTCACTTCTCAGACTAAAATGCAAAGCAGGCAGCAATCTGCAAAGGGTTTGTTATTCAAGTGGCATGATAATAATGTAAGTAACTTAGCGGCCCTTTCTGAGGCGCTCTGTGATTTATAAATATTAATTAAAACATTCCGTGGTAAGGCACTGTCCCTAATTTGCATATATGAGAATGTGATCGTGCAAGGACATGGTCCTGTTATTTATTCAATGGCTGACCCTTGGGAATTTCATTTAGTCTCTCTGTCATTTAGGCGGCAGCTTTATATCTACTTATTAGTGCTGTTTATAAAGTTTTTTAATAAAATGAGCACAGAAAGTTGCATCCTTGGCACAAATTCAGAGGAGAACAAAAGCAACCTCCTTGCAATCTGCCTGAAATTAAATGCTCCTTTCTTGATTGGAGAGCTGGAAGGAGGGAGTCCTGGGTCCTTTCTTTGGTTCCATACCCTTATTTGCAAAGGTAGCTACTCCCAGGCCACCATGGACACATTCCTTACACCCTCTTGCCTCCACACGTGGAAGTGGAGCTGAGCTCCTAAAGGCTGCTGTTCACATGAACGGGAATGGAAAGGGCTAATGCAGAACCCTGTTGCCCAGATGCCCACACACCACCGATGGGGGCAACTGTCAGTGCCACCCCAAGTCAAAGAAGTTTCCAGGCTGCCCTGGAAACTGGGCTCTGGTTCACCAACGGCTGCCCCGCGTCCTGGCTGAGATCTGCTTCTCCAAGTGGCCTCTGCCTGCCTTCTCTATGCTCTTAACATGGTCTCCCCTTGCAGACTTGGGGACAAGAAAGATAGTGAGTTTGCTTTCTCATTCCACGCCAGCAAAACTGACTCTGCCTGAGCCACTGAGAAGGCGGCAGGGGACATGACCCTGTGGCAGGTAAGGGCTAGCTGCAGCTCTGCCGGGATCTGGAGATGGTGGTACCATCTTGGACAAGCGGCTTTTCCTTTCTGGACCTTGATCTCTTCATCCACAAGATGATTTCTAGGAAGGCTTTGGAGGGGACTAGCATTGTGACTAGCTTTGTCACTTATTACCTGTGACCTTGGATAAGTGACTTAACCTCCTGAAGCCTATTTCCTCATCCATAAAATGGGGATAATCATGTGTGCCTCACAGTTATCAAAAAGACTGAATAAGACAAGATCTGTAGTGCCCCTAGCATAGGGCCTAGCCCATAATTAGTCCTTAAAGAAGAGCTGCTTGATCAAACCAGTCTATCCTAAAGGAAATCAACCCTGAACATTCATTGGAAGGACTGATGCTGAAGCTGAAACTCCAATACTATGGCCACTTGATGTGAAGAGCCGACTTATCAGAAAAGACCCTGATGCTGGGAAAGATAGAAAGCAGGAGAAGAAGGGGATGACAGAGGATGAGATAGGTGCATGGCATCACCAACTCAACAGACATGAGTTTGAGCAAGCTCCGGGAGTTGGTGATGGACAGAGAGGCCCGGTGTGCGGCAGTCCATGGGGCTGCAAAGAGTCAGACAGGACATAGCAACTGAAGAACAACAAAGGAAGAACTGCTAACACGGGCCTCTCCTGGCCGGAACATTCTATGGCTCTGGATCCACAGGGAACAGGATTTTGGCCAGTGATCCCTCAAGGTCAGGCCAATGGCCTCTTGACAATGACAACATCTCTAGGCCACCCAGTTCCACCCACAGCTGCAGCCCATTCCCATTTTCATGAAAACTTCCCCCACAACCCCTCTGAAAGGCAATCACGGCTGCCCCAGTGTAAACGTATCTGAAGTGGATCCAGCTGGGGAACAGCTGGGATGGCTCAAATCCTAGTGGGAAGCAGCTCTAAGCCCAGCCTGGGGGATGCTTGGGCCTTCAAGCAAACTGATCTAATCTAAAACAGACCTTACAAGGAAAAGCCTGTGGCTTATAAACTTTTATTTATGCAGAATCTTTTCTCCCAAACAAGATTTTACATGGATTCCCATCTTGGCTTAAGCAGCAGAAGCAAGGAAAGTGAAAAAGGGGGTAGGAGTGTGGCAAGTCAAATCAAAGTGGTATGTGGTTTCACTTGGCATATTCTGGCTGACAGCATTTACGACTGTATTCAAGATCGTTGACAAACAGCTATCTTCAGTATGTTAAAATGTAGTGTGCTGCATTTTACTATGTGCACTCTTTCTCTGACCATGTAAACAAACAAACAAACTATATGCATATCTATAGGCTTCCCTGGAGACTCAGTTGGTAAAGAATCCACCTGTAATGCAGGAGACCTGGGTTTGAGACCTGGTTGGGAAGATCCCCAGGAGGAGGGCATGGCAACCCACTGCAGTATTCTTGCCTGGAGAGTCCCCATGGACAGAGGAGCCTGGCGGGCTCCATGGGGTCGCAAAGAGTCGGACGTGACTGAGCGAGTAAGCACTATATATACATAGTGACACCTGAGCCAAATGTTTGAAGTACTCCGCAGATGGAGAACTTTGAAAACAATATAACTACATTCATAACATTTAGGTCTCCCTGCATTTTCGTGTTCTATGACAAAATAGCCACAACCAGTCCCCAGCTGCTACAAAGAGGACTGGAGGCAGGCAAGACAAGCCAGCATCTTTCTTTAAGGCAGGACTTAACCTTAGACCTGCACTGGAATCACCCAGAGCTTTAAAACATAACAGGGCCTGGACCCCACCCCAAGTAACTGATCTGGTGTGCAGAAACCTGGGCATTAGGTTTTGCTTTAAAACTCAACACAGAGCAGTGTCAAGATGTCTCTACTGATAGAGTGTCAGCCAGGGGCTCAAACGAAAGACCAGATCCTGATTTAAGGCTCTCAATAGCTTTGAACTCCTGCCTTCACCGATCTGGGTCAAGAAAGTTTTATTCTCCTCCAGTGAATGGGCAACAGAAAGCAGCTGAGGCCCATCAGATACTGGCTGCGGTGACACAATGCTGAGTCCACGCAGCATGCATTTGTTACAGGCCTTACAGAAGCAGTGCATCAGGGAATCATACACATTATTCCCCAGAAAGGTAAACAGTGCTAAGTGGCCTGAATGAGCCAGGGCACCAGGGTCAAAACGACCTGTCTCCTGTCGGAAGCTGGTTATAAACAGTCCTGACAAACAAACAAACAGAGAGCAGACTGTACTTTCACCACACACATTCAGCGGCACCTGCTTATTAAATATCTCCTTAACTTCCCTCCCACCGCACAAAGGGCCTTTGAACCCTGAAAATAATGCTGTTCTTAGGAAGTGGGCCTTAGCATAGAAATAGAAATGAACTTTTCCTTCTCAGTGGTCTAATTCCCCCCTTCCACAACCCCCACCTTCCCCATTTCCTTCTCCGGGCACTGCCCCTACTATCCAGATCTCATTTTCCTAAAGCTGTGCTGTGCTAAGTCACTTCAGTCATGTTCGGCTCTTTGCAACCCTATGGCCTGTAGCCCACCAGCCTCCACTGTCCATGAGATTCTCTAGGCAAGAATATTAGAGTGGGTTGCCATGCCCTCCTCCAGGGGATCTTCCCAATCCAAGGATCGAACCTGCATCTCTTATGTCCCCTGCATTGCTAGGCAGGTTCTTTACCACTAGCACCACCTGGGAAGCCATTCCTAAACACTGCTACCTTCAAAAAGACCCAGGTTCCCAACCCTGGCCAAGGCATCCCTTAACTTCCACTGCACCTTTTATCTTCCCTCAGCCCACAACAGAAGGTTCTTCCAGGCTGGGATCACCTTTTTTTTAAGTAATATTTTTCTTTGGACATTTCTGCACTCTCTGAATTATTTTGCAATAAGCAAGTATCACTTTTTAAATTAAAACAATCCCAAGTATTATATATAACTGTATAAAAAGGACTAGACAGACACAAAAGACAGCAGAGTGGGAAACAAAAATAGGAACAAAAAACAAGGGCAACAAAGACTATTAATGAAGATGATAGATATTAATTCGACTAAATCAATAATTGCTTTAAAGGTCAATAATCTAAATGTACCAACTGAAAGACTGAGATTGTCAGAGTGGATTAAAAACACGACCCAGCAATACCGTGCCTACCCTAAACATAAAGACATAAAGATTAAAAATAAACGGGTGGGACTTCCCTGGTGGTTCAGTGGATGAGAGTCTGCCGGCCAGTGCAGGGGACACAGGTTCAGTCCCTGGTCCACAGGCCTCAGGGCAGCTAAGCCTGGGCACCAGAGCTACTAAACCTGTACCTAAAGCCTCTGCCCTGCAGCAGGAAAAGCCACTGTGATGAGAAGCCCCACTCATTGCTACCAGCTAAAGGCTGCACTCAGCAATGAAGCCCAGGGCAAACAAGAACAAGAAAAGTCACTGAGTGGAGAAAAACATACCATGTTAATACTAATCAAAAGAGCCGCAGTGGCTATATTAATTTTAGACAGACTTCAAAGTAAGGGAAATTATCAGCAATGAAGAAGGACATTACATAGTGATTAAAAGAGTTAATTCTCCAAGAAGATATAACAGTTCTTACTGTGTATGCATGGAACAACAGAGCCTCAAACTACATAAGGCAAAAAGTGAGACGGCTGTAAGGAGAGACAGACAAATCCACTATCATAGCTGATGACTTCAACACCCTTCTCTCAGAAATGGACAGAATCAGCAAGCAGAAAGTCCATAAGGAACAAAGCTGAACTCAACAATATCTTCAATCAACTTGATACAATAGACATCCACAGACTTCATCCAACAACAGCAGAATACACATTCTTCTCATGCTCATAGAACAGTCACCAACACAGACCACATTCTGGGCCATAAAACACCCCTTAACAAAAAACTCGTAATAACTTCTTTCCATTTGTCTATTTATTTGGCTGCACTGGGTCCTAGCTGTGGCACATGGGGTCTTTCACTGCAGCTCACAGACTCTGTAGTTGCAAGTGCCTGGGCTCAGGAGTCGTGGCATGTAGGCTCTCTACATGGTGCAAGGGCTTAGTTGTTCCGAGGCATGAGAGATCTTAGTTCCCTAACCAGGGATCGAACCCATGTTTCCTGCATTGTAAGGCACATTCTTAACCACTGGACCACCAGGGAAGTCCACCCTTAACACATTTTAAAAAATAGAATGATATAATATCTGTTGGCAAACGAAAATGGAATTAACCTAGAAATCAATAACAGATAACTGGAAAATAGCAAAATATGCGCAGATTAAACAACACACTTCTAACTAACACACACACAAAAAAAATCTCAAGAGAAATAAATTTTTTAACTAAATGAAATTAAAATACAACTTATCAAAAGCTATGATATTCAGGGAAAGCAGTGCTTAGAGGAAATTTTATAGTATTAAATTAGAAAAGAAGAAAAACTTTAAATCAGTAAGTTTCCACCTTAGGAAACTAGGAAAGGAAGAGTAAAGTAAATCCAAAGTAAGCAGAATGAATAAGAATTAGAGCAGGAAAAAAAAAAAAGAATTAAGGCAGAAATCAATGAAATTAAAAACAGAAAATCAATAGAGAAAGTCAATGAAACCAAAGGCTGGTGTTTTTAAAAGATCAATAAAATCAATAACCCTCTAGCTAGGTTAACAAAGAAAAAAAGAATATAAGTTATTTGTATCTAAAATGAAAGAGAGGGAATTATAAAATCCCATGGAGATTAAAAGAATTGGAGAAGGAAATGGCAGCCCACTCCAGTGTTCTTGCCTGGAGAATCCCAGGGATGGGGGAGCCTGGTAGGCTGCCCTCTATGGGGTCGCACAGAGTCGGACACGACTGAAGTGACTTAGCAGCAGCAAAGGAAAGCTATGAACAACTCTGGGCTTCCCAGGTGATGCTAGTGGTAAAAGAACCTGCCTGCCAGTATAGGAGACATAAGTAATGCAGGTTCAGTCCCTGGACTGGGAAGGTCCCCTGGAGGAGGGCATGGCAATCCATTCCAGTATTCTTGCTTGGAGAATGCCATGGACAGCGGAGCCCGGTGGGCTGTGGTCCACAGGGTCGCAAAGAGTCAGACACGTCTGAAGTGACTTAGCAACAGCAGCATGAACAACTCTGTGACCACAAATTTGATAACCTAGATGACACAGACCAACTCCTTGAAATAAACAATCTGCAAAACTCACATAAGAAGCAAAGATGATCTGAATAGGTCTATACCTATTAAAGATAGGCTTAATAGTATGGGCTTCCCTGGTGGCTCAGCTGGTAAAGCTGGCTCAGCACCCTCACCTACAATGAGGGAGACCTGGTTGGGTTGGGAAGATCCCCTGGAGAAAGGAAAGGCTACCCACTCCAGTATTCTGGCCTGGAGAATTCCATGGACAGAGGAGCCTGGCAGGCTACAGTCTGTTGGGTTGCAAAGAGTCAGACATGACTGAGTGACCTTCACTTTCACTATACCTATTAAAGACATTGCATCAATAATTAAAAACCTTTCAAAACAGAAAGCACCAGGCCCAGACGGGGTCACTGGTGAATTCTACCCAACGTTTAAAAAAGAAATTCTACCAATTCTCCACAATCTCTTTTTTGGGAAGAAACAAAGGGAATACCTCTTCCTAACTCATTCTATTAATATCAGGCCAGCATTACCCTGATACCAAAATCAACAACGGCATTATAAGAAAAGAAAACTACAGACCAATATTTCTCAAGAACACAGGTGCAAAAATTCCCAAGAAAATATTAGCAAATCAAATCCAGAAAGTATAAAAAGACTTATATACTAGAACCAGTGAGATTCATCCCAGGTATACTTATTCAATATTGGAAAATCAACTAATGTAATACATCATATCAGACTTTAAAAAGGAAAAAGCACATGGTCATATCAACAGATGCAGAAAAAGCATCTGACAAAATTCAACACTCATTCACTATAAACCTGCAGTAAACTAGGAATAGAGACTTTCTCAACTTGACGAAGACTACCTGCAAAATACCTTTAGCTAACATCACATTGACCAGTGAGAAGCTCAGATCCACTAAGATCAAGAACAATGCGAATATACCCCTTCTTGCCATTCCTTTACAATAAGGCAAGAAAAAAGAGTGTACATATTGGTATACTCTTAAAAGGTATACATAGTGGGGAGGAAGCACCTCTTCGCTTGCAGGTGACATGATTGCCTGTATAAAAATTAAAAAAAATTTTTATTGCCAAAATACTATTGAACTAATAAGTGATTATAGCAAGATTGCAGGATACAATAGGTTAATATAGAAGTCAACTGCTTTTCTATAAACCAATAATTAACAAATGAGAATTTAAAGTTAAAAGCATAATAATCACTTACATTAGCATGATAAATTTAGTCAACTGATCTCTGACACAAGGCAAAGGCATAACAATGGAATAAAGATAGCCTCTTCAACAAATAAGTGTTCAAACAACTAGATACATGCCAAAAAAAAAAAAGAATTTAGACATAGACCTTACACACACTTCACAAAAATTAACTCAAAACAGATTAAGGACCTAAGTGTAAAATGCAAAACTGTAAAACCCCTAGAAGATAACATAGGAGAAAGTCCAGATAATCTCTGATATGGTAATGTCTTTTTAGCCCCAACACCAAAGGCATGATCCATGAAAGAAATAATTGATGAGTTGGCTTTCATTAACATTTAAAATTTCTCCTCTNTTAGTTCGCTGATTCCTAGAATGTCAACGTTCACCCTTGCCATCTCTTGTTTGACCACTTCCAATTTGCCTTGATTCATGGACCTGACATTCCAGGTTCCTATGCAATATTGCTCTTTACAGCATCGGATCTTGCTTCTATCACCAGTCACAACTGGGTATTATTTTTGCTTTGGCTCCATCCCTTCATTCTTTCTGGAGTTATTTCTCCATTGATCTCCAGTAGCATATTGGGCATCTAATGACCTGGGGAGTTTCTCTTTTGGTATCCTATCATTTTGCCTTTTCATACTGTTCATGGGGTTCTCAAGGCAAGAATACTGAAGTGGCTTGCCATTCCCTTCCCCAGTGGACCAGGTTCTGTCAGACCTCTCCACTATGACCTGCCCATCTCGGGTTGCCCTGCAGGCATGGCTTAGTTTCATTGAGTTAGACAAGGCCCTGGTCCTAGTGTGATTAGATTGACTAGTTTTCTGTGAGCATGGTTTCAGTGTGTCTGCCCTCTGATGCCCTCTTGCAACACCTACCATCTTACTTTGGTTTCTCCTACTTTGGGCGTGGGGTATCTCTTCATGGCTGCTCCAGCAAAGCACAGCTGCTGCTCCTTACCTTGAACGAGGGGCATCTCCTTACTGCCACCGTTCCTGACCTTCAGTGTGGGATAGCTCCTCTAGGCCCTCCTGCGCCTGTGCAGCCACTGTTCGGGTTGCTCCACCCGCTGCTGGCCTTGGCCTCGGGCATGGGTGGTGCCTCCCAGCTGCCGCCTCTGGCCTCGGGCTCAGGCCCGGGGTGGCTTCTCAGAGTCACTACCTCTGGCCTCGGGCGTGAGGTGGCTCCTCCCAGCTGCCACCCCTGGCCTCGGGCTCATGGTGGCTCCTCAGGGTCACCACCCCTGGCCTTAAGCATGAGGCGTCTCCTCCCAGCCGCCCCTGACCTTGGACGTGGGGTGTCTCCTCCCGGCCACCCCGACCTCAGACACAGGGTAGCTCCTCTTGGCTGTTCCTGCACCGTCGCAGCCTGGCACTCTAGGCTGCTGCCCCTGACCTTGGACGTGGGGTGGCTCCTTTCTGCCACGCTTAGTGCACCGGCCGGGCTCTCACAGCTGCCTGCGCTTAGTGCGCCGGCCCAGCTCTCGCAGCNGGCTGTTCCTGCACCGTCGCAGCCTGGCACTCTAGGCTGCTGCCCCTGACCTTGGACGTGGGGTGGCTCCTTTCTGCCACGCTTAGTGCACCGGCCGGGCTCTCACAGCTGCCTGCGCTTAGTGCGCCGGCCCAGCTCTCGCAGCCGCCTGAGCTTAGTGCACCGGCCCGGCTCTCGCAGCCACCTTAGCTTAGTAATTGCCTTCTTAGAGGCCCTATCTCCAAATACAGTTATACTTTATCGCTTCTACAGACGAACTTCATAGGGTTACATTGAGTTCAAAACACCCGCTTAGGGGCATAGAGTCTGGAGTTCCATGGTTTTCTTTAAATTCCACCTCTGCCCATTAAACCTGGGGTACCTTGGTCAAGTTACTGAACTTCTCTAGTCTTATTTCTCATCTTTAAAACAGGGATAATAATAGTTCTACTTCTGGGATTGTTATGAGGATTAAACTACACAATTTATGGAAATGTTTGGAATGGACCTGGTGTATAGGTAAGCTATTACTATTACTCTTTAAAACTGCATGTTATAAAATGTTCTAAAATCTTACTATTGTATTTCCTCACCTATTGAAGAATGAAAAAAGTCAAAGTGTTAGTTTTTCATGAGTGTCTGAGACTTTGTGACCCCATGTAGCCTGCCAGGTTCCTCTGTCCATGGAATTTTCCAGTCAAGAATACTAGAATGTGTAACCACTCCCTTCTTCAGGAGATCTTTCTGACCTGGGGATCAAATCTGGTTTCTTGCATTGCAGGAAGATCTGAGTCACCAGGGAAGCACTCGCTGACTGTGGAACATAAATTAGCAAAATGCATCAACTAAGAGATATTTTTTGAGGTCAGTAATGACAACGACTTGCTATTGCTGAGGGTTCCCCATTCCACAGATTCTGGTGCAATCCTTATGGCCCTCATCTCATATAGTCTGCACAACTCCTGAGATCCTTTTCTTAACTTTGTCAGACAGAAGTGACAGCTGCCATCACAGAGGGCCAGTGATTCTCTCAAAGTTACTCAGCTATAAAGGGAAGATTCTGGGTACAATTTATCAAACCCCATGACTTTTACTGTTAATTGTATTGAAATAGAACATAATGTAAGACTTATTTTCTACAAGTTATCAGTTTGCTCAGTAAAAGTTGTATCTGGTTTGTACTTGTTCCAGTCCCTGTGCTGTGCTATGAAAAAACTCACTCTAGGCAAGTGTAATCCAGGGAGACCAGTGAAACCTCACCATGACAACATTTATCAAGTCTAAAGGAATCTCCACACTGTTCTCCATAGTGGCTGTACTAGTTTGCATTCCCACCAACAGTGTAAAAGGGTTCCCTTTTCTCCACACCCTCTCCAGCATTTATTGCTTGCAGACTTTTGGATCGCAGCCATTCTGACTGGTGTGAAGTGGTATCTCATTGTGGTCTTGATTTGCATTTCTCTGATAATGAGTGACGTTGAGCATCTTTTCATGTGTTTGTTAGCCATCCGTATGTCTTCTTTGGAGAAATGTCTATTTAGTTCTTTGGCCCATTTTTTGATTGGGTCGTTTATTTTTCTGGAATTGAGCTGTATAAGTTGCTTGTATATTTTTGAGATTAGTTGTTTGTCAGTTGCTTCATTTGCTATTATTTTCTTCCATTCAGAGGGTTGTCTTTTCACCTTGGCTTATAGTTTCCTTTGTTGTGCAGAAGCTTTTAATTTTAATTAGATCCCATTTGTTTATATTTGCTTTTATTTCCAGTATTCTGGGAGGCGGATCATTGAGGATCCTGCTGTGATTTATGTCGGAGAGTGTTTTGTATCTTTAATATGATTTCTTCTTACTCTGTTTTTCTTGTTAATAAAAGCTGTTATGGCTAAATGGACTTTTTCTTGGCTATGCCAGAAATGAATCCACCATTTAGTTTTTTGGGACATTAGCTTACAGCCTCTTTTATTATTTAGTAAGTTCCTTATGGAAAGAAAGTATGCCTTATACTCAGTTCACTGGACTTGGTGCATTGTCTTACATTACAGAGTATCTTGTGTTTAATAATTGTCAAGTAAATACATTAGCAAATATAGTAGTTTCATAAATTTTATTTTGTGGAAAAAGTGTACTGGTATACAACTTTGTGTGTATATATATATATGTGTATGTGTGTATATATATATATATATATGGGGCTTTTGTGAATTCAAGAAGTTGATTCCAGAAAGTCAACCCTAAATACAATATGTTCTATAATAATAAAAGCATCAGAGATATAAAAAATCATTTTTGATCCATTTCTTTTCCATTCATTTCCAAACTACATTTGATCCATCATTTGATTATTTCATTCCCCAAGTGAAGGGATGATTAAGTCTATAGAAATATGATACCTAATTTTTTTTTAAAGCAGATCCTGTCACTCTTTACTTCTGCTTTATGGTTTCAATCTACAGACTGATTTAAGTTTCTTCTCTTAGGTTTTCCTGCCTTACTGGTAAATGATTAGAAGAAAGAAAAAGTAGGAAAATATAAACCATAATAAAGTAGTAGTTGGATAGTGTCCCTGAATACTAGAATTATCCCCCCTCCCCAGCCCATTTGGCTAGATACCAAATGAAAATGAAAGGAGGTTCTCTTACTTTCTTCTCTGTTAATGACCAAATAAAGACCTGACCCCTCAATGCAAGGACCCTGAGTTGTATGTGTTTGTAGAATAAAAAAGCAGATTAACCAACCTAAAGACTTGATTTCTTTTTTCAATTAGTATGTTCTTTATGAATAACAGTTCTTTTAGTGATTAGATATCAGATAGGTGGATTATTTTGGAAGCTCATGGGGCTTCATATAGAAATGCATGCATAGGCGACAATGATGCTTTGTGTCTATGGTGAAGTCTATACTATGATTCTATAAACTAGGACAGTATTGTAATATTTTGGGTGTTTAGTTGTATAATCTTTCATGCTGTTTTGGGAAAAAGCCACTTTTTATCTCAGTCCAAGAGAATGAAGAATATTTTATACTCAGTCACAAGGTGGCAGCAGATGTCTGTTTTTGTTTTTCTTTTAAATTAGGATCCTTATTTGAAATTGCTGTGTTGTTAAAATATGTGGAGTGTAATACTACAGTAATCTTAGAACACTAGACTGCTCCACTTGAAACATGATTAAGTACTGAAACCATTTTACAGCAAAGAAAATTAAAGTGTGATAACTTCAGTATAAGTAGCCTTATCATTTTTTAATAATATATATCAATATTCTTTTTTTTCAATTTAAAAGATAACATCAAAGTTTTCAGCTTGGACTGCTGGGACATTTTAAGCAGTGGTAAACCCACTGAGGATGCTTACTGAAGGGAGAGAACTACGTTTATTATGACACCATGTCCCATCCTTTGGTGGCAATACATAGTATGACACTCCATCTGAACAAGCACCAGTACATGCACCGCTAGATATTTATTGACTAAGTGACTAAAATAAAGAAGAGAACTTTATAGAGTAGATCTAAGCTTAGAAGGAATAAAGATTTATCTTTGTATGCTCATATAATATTCAGGTATTAACATACTTTAATGTAAACACTGAAAATTTGTTCATGAAGAAATATCAGGGTACATTTCACAAATTTTTATTGGATACATAATATGTAATAGTGGAGAAGGCAATGGCAACCCACTCCAGTACTCTTGCCTGGAAAATCCCATGGACGGAGGAGCCTGGTGGGCTGCAGTCCATGGGGTCGCTAAGAGTCAGGCACGACTGCGCAACTTCACTTTCACTTTTCACTTTCACGCATTGGAGAAGGAAATGGCAACCCACTCCAGTGTTGTTGCCTGGAGAATCCCAGGGACAGAGGACCCTGGTGGGCTGCTGTCTATGGGGCCACACAGAGTCAGACATGACTGAAGTGACTTAATAGACATTGTTCTAGGTAGCAGGTTTATAAGACAGACTAGACCCTGTGAGATAGAATCTAGGATCATAATGTAAGGATGGATTTTTAGTATTAAAACTTTTGATGATAAAATATTAAAATATTGCATTTCACAATTTTAGTCATATGGATAGGTTACATCCTAATTTTGAATTTAGGATCAAATTGATATATAAAGATTCCTTCTTTGATCTAATACTATATTAAAATTTCCTTTTACTAGATTTTCTTCCTTTCTTTCATTAACTGAGTTGTATGGTACTTTGTTATTTGATTTTTGCTATCTCTGCACCTAACTGTATATTTTGGAGAACTGGAGAACTTTGCATATACAGTTGACTTAGACAACGCAGGGATTAGGGGCGTTGACTTTCCATACAGGAGAAAATCCAAGTATAACAGGTTTGGCCCTCCGTGTACACATTTGCCGGAGAAGGCAATGACACCCCAGTCCAGTCCTCTTGCCTGGAAAATCCCATGGACGGAGGAGCCTGGTAGGCTGCAGTCCATGAGGTCGCTAAGAGTCAGACACGACTTCACTTTCAATTTCACTTTTCACTTTCATGCATTGGAGAAGGAAATGGCAACCCACTCCAGTGTTCTTGCCTGGAGAACCCCAGGGACAGGGGAGCCTGGTGGGCTGCCATCTCTGGGGTCGCACAGAGTTGGACACGACTGAAGTGACTTAGCAGCAGCAGCAGCATACACGTCTGCTCTATATCCAAGTTTCCACATCCATGGATTCATCCAACCTTGGGTCATGTGGAATTGTAGCATTTAGTATTGAAACAGATCCATAAGTGGGCCTGCACAGTGCTTTCCAAGGGTCAACACTATTAGTATAGAACAAGTAGAAATTTCTCTTTGAGGTTCTGCTATATGTTTTCTCAGGCTTAAAAGAAATTGTTTAGATTAAATAAATATGTATGAAGTTATACTGTTGAGACAGGTTGGGTATGTGAAAATGAAAAGTGAAAGTCGCTCAGAAATATGTATGAAATTATACTGTTGAGACAGTTTGGGTATGTGAAAATGAAAAGTGAAAGTCGCTCAGTCGTGTCCAACTCTTTGTGACCCCATGGACTACACAGTCTGTGGAGTTCTCCAGGCCAGAATACTGGAGTGGGTATCCTTTCCCTTCTCCAGAGGATCTTCCCAACTCAGGGATCAAACCCAGGTCTCCCACATTGTAGGCAGTTCTTTACCAGCTGAGCCACAAGGGAAACCCAAGAATACTGGAGTGGATAACTTATCCCTTCTCCAGGGGATCTTCCCAACTCAGGAATCGAACTGGGGTCTCCTGCATTGCAGGCACATTCTTTACCAGCTGAGCTATCAGAGAAGTGAAGTGAAGTGAAGTTGTCAGTCGTGTCCGACCCTGTGGACTGTAGCCTACCAGGTTCCTCTGTCCATGGGATTTTCCAAGCAAAAGTACTAGAGTAGGTTGCCATTTCCTTCTCCAGGGGATCTTTACTATCCAGGGATTGAACCCAGGTCTCCCACATTGTAGGCAGACACTTTACCGCCTTGAGCCATTAGGGAAGTCTGAGCTATCAGAGAAGCCCTAGGTGAATACCATGGAGGCCCTAGATAGTATATTCACACACATATTTAAGGTATTCATGTACGAGGACTGCTCTAGATTCTGGAAAATCAGTGATGAGGAAACCAGACACAGTCCCTGCTCTCAGGAGGCTCAAATCATACAACAACACAAATGAGTACATAATTCCATGATGAAGTAGGAAAAGAGCATGGTGGAGTATAAGAATCAGATGTAGATCGAGGTGTCAATGGAGGCTTCTCTGAAATAGTCACACATGCAGAGATCTGAAGGGTGGAAAGACCTGACTGGTAAAATTGGTAGAGGTGGGCTGATATCAAAATAGATTTGAGTTTTGAAAAGATACCTCTAGCTTCAGTGTAGAGACATATTAAATTCTGGGAGATGAATTAGGAGAAGTGATGACTAGAATGGAGGCAGTAAAGAGAAAGGGACAGATATAAGAGGTACTCAAAATTCAGGTGGTAAAATTGGAAGGCATGCGGATTGATGATATAAGACCTGCGGAGTTTAGGAACGAAGAGGTTTGGAAGGTGATACTTTGCTTTCAGAGTTGCACAGGATGGCAGCGTTCACTACTGTTCAGAGGAGACATTTTAGACGTCTTGAATTTGAGAATGTTTCTGTTCAAAGGGACCTAGAGAAGGCAGTATGGATACATGGATCTGGAACTTTGAGGATCCTGGGCCAAAGCTATAAATTTAGGATTTATTAGGTTGTTGTTGATTATTGAGATTGTCTAAAAGAGAGTGAAGAACAGAAAGAGAAAGCAACTTAAACTGAGCCTTGAGGGAACTCCCGAGTCCACTGGCCAAAGAGCCTGCAAAATGGAACAAAAGGAGGCAGCTGGGGAGAGGTTGCAGCCTATGGGAGGAGGTGCTGCAAAGAACCAAGGGAAGAGAGTGCACCAGGAGTATGTCATGCTGCGGAGAAGTTGAAATAAGAACGGGATATAAAGACATTAACAGTTCTCAACAACTGAGTTTTCTACATTAACATTTATAAAAATGTGCATTTTCTTTTTATTTAGGCACATCCACTATGCTACTTGCTAGAGTAAACTGTGCAGATTGGTCTCATGTGTGTACCAAGCAAAATGTTACTGAATTTCCTGTTGTAAAGATGTACAAGGAAGGCCAGAACCCGGTATCTTACACTGGTATGCTGGGAACTGAAGATCTCTTAAAATTTATTCAACTGTAAGTATTCAGCTTCACCCTAAGATTTTTTAAGTTTTAGATCTATTCAACTCCTAATTCCCTTACTTATTTGACACACCTTGGATAGGTTAAGGAAGTATGAACACTGATGAGAAGAGCCTATCTATTACTTTTTATCACTTTTGGGGAGATAGAAATTTTATTTAATGAGACTGACTTGTTTGTTTAGAATAATGTTGTCTTTGTCAGATGTTTATCCTATGGAATATACTAAGTTCAGCATATATATATATTTTACAAGCTGAGAAGTATTTTTAAAAATTAATTTTGGCTATAAATATTCATCCAGCAACAGGATTTCATGCCCAGTGGACATTACATCTGTCCAAGAAGCAGAAGAATATTTAAATGGGGAATTATATAAAGACCTAATCTCCTATTCTAGCATGTCAGTACTGGGACTGTTTAGTCCAACCATGACAAGAGGTAAGTGGAACTGAACATTTAAATTATATAATGTATAGTTGAAGGCTTGTTTACTTGTTTTCTTTTTAAAGAATTAATATCTTTTTAAATTAAAAGAACTCAATTGTAGAGAATTTTGAAAATACAAAGAAGTTTGAAGAAAAATAAAAAATTTTCAAGTTGTTAAATTTTAATGTAATTTCTTCCCTCTTTTTTGTGAACTTATGTGTTGAATATTAATATACATTTTAATGTAATTGGGCTAGTACTGTGTATTTAGGTTAGTATCTGCTGTTTTTATTTTTAACATTAAGTGGGTGCATTTTTCCATGTGATTAATATTCTTCAGAAACATCATGGCTGTATAATATTTGATTGGATGAATATACCATAATTTATTTAACTGTTACCAACAAATAATTTCTTTTATTTCCTTTTTGCTTTGCATTGTAAAGAGTATTTTTATGTATGAGTCTTTGTGTAGGTTTTAGACTATTTAATAGCTATGGATTCCCAGTAGGTGAATAACTTTGTCTTCTGTAAACTGTATATATGTTATTCATTTTTTTTTTAAAAAGGTTTTAGTATTTGTCTAAGGAATTACTATGAGATTATTATATACTAAAGATATTAAGCTTTTGTCATTTTATTAATATTCCAATTGTTTCCCCCAGCTTATTGTTTGCTTTTTAGCCTTGCCTAGTAATTTTATATGTAATAGTTAAAATTTTTTTCAAATTTATTGATTTTGAGATTTCTTCCATTGCTTTAGCTATAGAAAATCCTTGTCATTCTGATCAGTTAATAGCTACCTGTCTCTTCTTGTTGCTTTACAATATTTTCTTATGCAATATTGTCTTCTTATTTTGAATATTTTTTTAATTTGTGAGTGATAAGACACAGATAACATGAAACTTAGCCTCTTAATCATTTATAAGTGTATAGTTACTAGAACTGTATTTCTATTGTGTGCAAATTCTGATTTCCAGAGCTTTTTCATCTTACAAAATTGAAACTCTTTACACTTTAAAGAGCAACTCCCTTTCCCTGTTTCCCTAGCACTTGGCAAACACCATTTTCCTGTCCATTTCTCTGCATTTGATTACTCTAGTACCTCATGAAAGCCAGATCATGTAGTGTTTACTTTTCTGAATAGCTAATACATACACATATCTTTTTAAATGTTTTCTATTTTATTCACTTTACCTGTTGATACTTGGTCTATTTATTTTATAAAGCATGTTACTATGATTGAGTCATCTCTTTTTCTTTTTGAAAATTTATCTTTTTTGCCTATTACCTCTTCTAAGTGAACTTCAGCTATTTACACATATTGTCTAAACTTATTCAAATTTTTGTTGCTTGTTTTATGCTTCATTGGTATTTCTTTTTAAAAAAAAATTTGTTACGTATTTTTTTAATTTACTGAAGGATAGTTGATTTATAATGTTGTATTAATTTCAACTGTACCTCCAAGTGACTCAGTTATACACATATATTTTTTTTATATTCTTTTCCATTATGGCTTATCATAAGATACTATGCTATACAGTAGAACCTTGTTGTTTATTCATCCTATGTATAAAAGTTTGTATATGTTAATCCCAAGCTCCCAATTCTTCCCTCCCTCACACTTCCCTCCTTGTCAACCACTAGTCTGTTCTGGTTTCTGAGGCTGTTTCTGTTTCATAGATATTTCATTTATGTTGTATTTTAGATTCCACATATAAGTGATACCATATGGTCTTTGTCTTTCTCTTTCTGACTTACTTCACTGTCTGATAATCTCTAGGTCCGTCCATGTTGCTGCAGATGGCGTTAATTCATTCTTTTTCATGGCTGAGTAGTATTCCATCATATATGTATGTACCCCATCTTCTTTATCTGTTCATCTCTTGATGGACATTTGTGTCTTGGCTATTGTGAATAGTGCTTCTGTGAACACAGGGGTGCTTATAACCCTTCAAATTTTAGTTTTGTCTGGTTTTATGCTTAGGAGTAGAATTACAGAATCATATGGCAACTCTATTTTTGTTTTTTTGAGCAACTTTCATATACTGTTTTCCTATAGTGGCTGCACCATTTTATATTCCCACCAACAGTAAAACAGAGTATAATAGAGTACCTTTTTCTTCACACCCTTTCCAACGTTTATTATTTGTAGACTTTTTAATGATGGCCATTCTGACTGGTGTGAGGTGGTACCTCATTGTAGTTTTGATTTGCATTTCTCTAATAATTAACGATGATGAGCATCTTTTCATGTGCCTGTTGGCCCCTATATGTCTTCTTTGGAGAAATGTCTGTTTAGACCTTCTGCCCAACTTTTCAATTGGGTTGTTTGTTTTTTTGTTATTGAATTGTGTGAGCTATTTGTGTATTTAGGAAATTAAGCCTTTATTGGTTGCATCCTTTGCAGATATTTTTTCCCAGTTCAAAGGTTGGGTTTTTTTTTGTTTTATTTTTGGTTTCCTTTTCTATACAGAAGCTTGTAAGCTTCATTAGGTCATATTTATTTTTGCTTTTATTTCTATTACCTTGGGAGACTAACCTAAGAAAACTAATTCATCTTATTTTTGATGCATTTCAAATTAATGCTTTTGCCTTCAGCTTTGATACAATGCTTATACTAATAAGTTTAATTTGTTTGTTTTACATAGTATCATTGGCTTTCCATAGTATCATAAGCCCACCAGTGGGCTTCCCTGATGGCTGAGCTGGTAAAGAATCTGCCTACAAGGCAGGAGCCCCGGGTTTGATCCCAGGGTTGGGAAGATCCCCTGGAGAGTGGAATACCCACTCTAGTATTCTTACCAGGAGAATTCATGGACAGAGGAGCTTGGCGGGTCGCATGGAGTTGCACAGAGTCGGACACAACTGAGCAGTTAGAACTCTGTCTACATTGTTGGCTATAGTGTTCTTTTAATATTACAACTTCTCTGTACTTAAACTGCCTCTCTTTACTTTTTTTGTCCTTCAAAGGACTGTGTCTTTCAACAAGTTTTAAAGAGAGAGTCCACAGGGCATTTATTCTAATCAGTGGTGTTGCTTAGAATATTATTCTCTTGGCTTTGGAGATGGATGGCCTCTTGACTGGGTAGCAAAAAGTGTTTTCTTCATCATGTCAACTGAAAAAAAAAAAAGCACAATGTGAGAGTTGTGAGTTAAGTTTTATTTGGGGGCAGAATGATTATAGCCTGGAGCCAACCTCTCCGGTAGTTTTGGGGATCTGCTCTGAAGAGCGGAGCGGGGAGGCAGTATATGTGTAATTGTGGTGAAGAGGATTACACGCAGTCAGGCACACGTTTTGACAGAAGACTGCTGCTAGTCACAAGGAACAGATGTCTCTGTTAATGATTTTAGTGCTGCCTTTCTAGATACGAAAAGATACAAGAAATTGGGTCCATAAAGTCTTCTGAAAATATCTATCTGAAGCCTTGTTCCTCCAGTTTTTCCCAGAGTGCAGAGTGCCCCATTCCTGATTTCCACCCCAGACTCTTTTCAGGGTGTGTTCAACTGAACACAGCTAAAATGGTTGGTTACCTCATCCTTATAGAGGCAGATGGCAAGTAACAATGTTTAGTTGGCTTTCTCATGCTGTTTCCATTTATGTAGCAAACTTCCTCTTTCATTTTTCTTTTATTTAAGATGAATTTCAAAATCTGAATGAAATATTTTAGAAATGTTTGTATGGGAAGAAGATCCCCAATGTCCAGCATTATAATTGTATATAGTTGATACTGTTAACTATTGATTCTTATTAAATTTTGTTTTCTAAAAATTGCTGTCTAGTAATTTTTTCTTTCTACTTTGTCTTCAAAATTAAAAAAAAAAAGAACTCACTAGAAAGAAGAATAAGACTGTTAATATGTGCCATGTGGCTTACCATCCTAGAAGGCAAAATCCAGAGGGCATAACTTTTTAATTTCTATTCTATGAAAAATCATGAAGTAGATGACTCTATGTTTTAATCCTTTTTCCCTTTCTCATGTTTTTTCAGCCACATTGACTTTGTTTTCTGCCTGCCTCAGGTACCTGGTGTCCTGAAGTTCTTGTTTATTATTTACACTGGGCCTCCTTCAGAACAGAATTAGTCTTTAGATAATAAAAAGTACAAATACAATAAAATCATTAAAACAAGGATAAGAGTCAAGCAATAAAAGTAGGAGATAATTAGGTAGAATACCTAGAAACAATGCAGTGATCGTAAAACCTAACCCTGAGCAATCTGGTAGCAAATAGAAACAAAGATGAAAATTTTGCCAACTTATCATCATTATATAATAAATGGCAAAATACAAGTTAGGGTGCTGAGTCACCCATAGAGAAACTATTTCTCTGATTGTACATGCTGAGAGGAATTTTTCATATATGTGTGTATATGCATATGTATTTTATCTAGAGATCGACATAAGGAGCAGTGTGTTGTTTAGTCGCCAAGTTGTATCCAACTCTTCTGCAAGTCCATAAACCGCACCCCGCCAGCCTCCTCTGTCCATGGGATTTCCCAGGCAAGAATACTGGAGCGGGTTGCCATTGCCTTCTCTGGGGGATCTTCTTGACCCAGGGATCGAACCCACATCTCCTGCATTGGCAGGCAGATTCCTTACCGCTTAGGCACTTGCGTGACCCCCAGATACACTGTACTTGACCATATTTCTATACAAATGATGATAACATTTACATATAATTACCTCTCAACAAACTTCAAAAGCATAATGCTGAAGTATTGATACATAAAGGTGGTTCTGGTGTACCAGAATGATGTAGTCTGGATATGATGCTTTTTTTACTGGGTTGGTTGCCTTTTAAGTCAGGTTATTCGTTCCTCTTTCTTTTTTGTTTTTGTTTGCAAAAACTATCGTGATAGTTGTTGGTTTTTCAGCATCTACTGAATGAGAAAACATAAAACAATAAAGGGCTCTTATGAATCCATAAAATTTTTATGTTCATTTTGGTTATATTCACAAATGCTAACTAGCATCATTTGCTGAACAGTTTTTGTATACTAATTGTTGTTCATGTAGATTCTAATGGTTTGAAGACTAATGTGAGTCCCATGAAAGCTGAAATGTCTCTTTTATCTGCTGTTGTATTTTTCAGGCCCTTCCACTAGAAAGTTACTACTTTTCCCCTTATAGTTAATAAATACCTTGTGGGAATATAATTTAAAACTCTGTAAATGTCCTCTTTCTCATCTTAGTTTTGCATACCTGTTTTAGAATCCACTCACTGCCTGAAAGAGGTATTACTATGATAGTTGCCAAGTGGGCAATTTCTAATTCCATTATTCCTTCTACCTTTATTAGTTGGCACACTACTCATTTGTTTATCAGTATGGTTAGCTGAGTTCTTATTTTATTCAATGGATTATAATCAGGTGCTATCATTAATTTGCTCAGGTTGTCCTAGGATCCCTTTCATTCTATTATACTTTTTTTCTCCTCATCCCTGGTGCCTGTGACCTTTTGATATGTCTCCATTGTTTTTTGAATATCCTTTTGCCACAAAATGTTCCCAGCCCCATTCCTAGAATCAGCCAGTTCTCCAGGGAATCCAGTTTCCTTTAGTGAGACATTGAATCTAAAAGCTGAGATCTAGGGGTTAGGAAAGCTTTTAGTTACTGGGGTGTTCTTGCCTCTTGCTAACAGAGCTAAAATACAGATGAATCTACACATGTGTGTGTATAAATATAACTATGTAATAAAATGTAACAGGGGAAAGAAGCAGTATTGCTAAATTAATGTATTTATTTTATGCAATTAAATATGACTAAAGTTAAAACAACTAAATATTGTAAGTCACTATTAATATTACATCTCAAATATATTTATAGCAGTTAAAAAACTTTTTATTTAGATAACTGATCATTTCCTTATATTTGGGTTGCCATATATTCTGACATACATGGCAATTTTCACCAAAGAAGAGAATGTGCCTGGTTTCAAACATTCAAAGGGGAATTTATACTTTGATTTAGTGGAAACGGATATAGATCTGAGGTCTACAGTCTTAAATACTCCCGTTCCCCAAGGAACTCTTAGGATTTATGAACAAGTAGACTCATGAAGAGCCTTCCAAGAAACATATTCATGAGTTTAGAATCTTATGAGTGAGCAAATTATATGGAATGTTAGTGTCTTTCCCCACTGTTTTTTACTTTAAAAAGAAGGAGCTAAAACAGATTCCATTATGTCACTGCTTTAGGTAACAGTCATCAATTACTGATCAGAATTTAGAGAAATTTCTCTTAGAAACAAGAGTGTAGGGACTCAGTTCCTTCTAGTTGCCTTGTTTTCTTACGTATCTTTTCTAGTTTGGTATAGCACAAGCTAGAGAAAATGTTTTCATGGGTTACTCATTTCTCATTAAATGTATGATTATAAATGAGTTCTCAGTGCTGCTTGCAGGTGGATCTTGCCACCCTAGTAAGTGGCTTTACTACAGTGTTTCTCAGTCTTGTGGAAAGCATGCATCATTTTTAAAGACAATTGGGTGATTACCCAGTGTTAACAGTGTTGGTGCTCACATCACGAATATAGTACTGACTGCTAAGGGACAGATCTTCTGGGTTCAGCATACCCAGACCTCTAGGTGCTTTATGATTCAGTTCTTCCGTCATTGTTTTTCTATTTGAACTGCTCTGAACATTTCATGCAGCCAGCCGAGGTATCATCTGACCTTCAGTTGGCAAGAATACATCATTTACAAAAGTCCATCTCTGCTCTTTTCTCATTAGTCCATAGCTGTTTAATTCAGACTTGCTTCTGGGTTGTAAGATCCAGAACATGCTATTATTTATGAAAAGATATTCACAAAACCTACAGAGATAATAGTTCTTATTTTGAATATGCATATCATAACAAATGGGACAAGACTAATACACAAATTAATCAAAATTCAAAAGTAACAAAAACACCTTACAGAAAAATATAAGAAATAAAAAAAGAAGATGCAAATCCCTCATAATTGTAGAACTCTAACAGACACTGTCAGAGGACTAGAATTTCCAGTCTTCTGTCTTTTTCTGTGCATATAGGTCCTTTTAGGTTTTGTGGTATAAGGTGTGCATCATTTCACATACCTGCTTGTCTTTCCAGGCTCCATATAGCACAGCTGTCTCCATTTACCTTGCCTTAGGAGTAGATTACGGAGACGGCAGTGGCACCCCACTCCAGTACTCTTGCCTGGAAAATCCCTTGGACGGAGGAGCCTGGTGGGCTACAGTCCATGGGGGTCGCTAAGAGTCGGACATGACTGAGCGACTTCACTTTCACTTTTCACTTTCATGCATTGGAGAAGGAAATGGCAACCCGCTCCAGTGTTCTTGCCTGGAGAAGCCCAGGATGGTGGAGCCTTGTGGGCTGCCATCTCTGGGGTTGCACAGAGTCGGACACAACTGAAGCGACTTAGCAGCAGCAGCAGCAGCAGCAGCAGTAGATTAAAAGGCAACATATATTTATTTAACAAATCTGTATGATCAGAACCCTATAAATCTTATAAATTGCAGTTGACCCTTGAAGATGAGGGGGTTTGGGTTGCTGACCCCCTGTGCAGTGAAAAATCTCCATGCTACTGTCTCTGCCTTAAAAATAATGGGTTTGATAAATGATCTACCCAAGGGCAGGAAGCTTAGTTTGGGTAGAATTAGGACTCAAACCCTCCTTCTTTTGGTTCCACATATTTGTCATCTCTGATTGAGATCTCCCCATTGTGATCTCCCCATCTCTGAGTTCATAGGGAACATAAAGCTTTCCCCACACCTAGTTTAAATGTCTATAAAATGAAAATACAGGTACTCTATTTATTGAAAAAAATTCATGTTTAAGTGGACTTGTGAATTCAAACTCAATGTTCAAGGGTCAACTGTACATTTAGAGTACATTTATTTTCAGAATATCACTATGTACATTATATATGTTGCATTATATTAATGTACATTATTATAATAATCAAATGTCATGATAACACAGGTTTATTTTAGAACCAACAAGGTAGGTAAGGTCTGCACTTGTTTAGTCATTCAGTCATGTCCAGCCCTTTGTGACCCCATGGACGGTAGCCTGCCAGGCTTCTCTGTCCATGGACTTCTCCAGGCAAGACTACTGGCATGGGTTGCCATTTCCTTCTCCAGGGAACCTTCCTTCCCCAAGAATTGAACCCACTTCTGCTTTGGCAGGTGGATTCTTTACCATTGAACCACCAGGGAAGCTACAAGGTCTATACTGAAATATATTTATAATTAATAATAAAGCACCATCATCTATAAATCTGTTCATCAGTTGAATCGCACATATAACTTTAAAGGTTTCAGATTTTTATCTTCTTTGTATATTTATAGCGAAAGAAGAGTTCACTGAAGCAGGAAGCTACCTAAAAGGATATGTAACCACAGGAATTTATTCTGAAGAAGATGTTTTGAGACTGTAAGTGTGTTATAATTTTAGGGAGGAGGAAGTTTGCAAAATAATGTATTACCTGTCTTCACATGATTTTTTTTTTAAGGAAAATAGGGCAGCAACATAGCTAAATTTTTTATTTCATCCTGGGAAAATCTGTAAAGCACTATCTGGCTATTTAAAATTTTTTACATTCTCAAATTCTTCTTTAGGCTAGAGCCCCCCATGAGACAACATTGGATTCATAACACTTCATCTTCCTATAAAATTTTTCCTCTTTGGATTCTGTTACCTACAGTTTAAATTCTTTGCAGTTATAGTTTTTTGAGGAATTTTACATCTTGAGTGTCTGGGTTTTAATTTGCCATCAAGGTATGCATAAAAATCAGAGTTTTTACATATTTCTCCCAGAGTTTTAAGTGATGAACCGATAGTTCTACTTAATTTTGTTATTGCAGACGTACACTTAAGCAGTGCTTTTTCTAGCCACTTAAGTTGCCTTATTTGTAGAATTTGGGGCTCCTGTAAACTATCAAATATTTCAGTTGCTACAGAATGAATGAACTGAAAATTTAGACGTTATTAATACACATCACATTCTACACTAATGATTCATCTTCAGATGCACATGGAGTTGTGTTTCTTACCCTCTGACTATATTATTTCCAATTGTGATTTCTGAGCTTAATTAAATCTTTCATCCTGAACACTGGTGACGCATTTGATGATTGAGCTCCTGTTCTATCCAAGAAATCAGTGATTTTGAAAAGTGAATACCAAACTCTAGACTTTTAGGGAATATGAGACCTATTCAACTGACACATGGATAATCACCCACTGTCTTCTAGACCAGTAGTTTTCAGAGTATGTTTTGTTTATAACTGACTCATCTACTAAGAGCACCTTCCAGGTAATCTGAAGACTGGGCAGTAGAAAGCTCAGTCTTCACATTTATACTTTGTTTTAGCATGAATTAAGTTTTTACATGATATAAATGTTACCATATCACTGATAATTTCACGCAGGCATTTTTTCCTGTTTAGTGATTTTCTTTTAGGTTTAGTTAGCAAAAGTAGTGGTAGGAGAAAGCAGAGTTCAGGTTCTCTTTCAATGGAGAGAGCTCAGACTCTGTATCTGGAATACCTCAGTGTGAATTCTGTCTCTGCTATTTATCACTCTTTCATCATCTGTGAAATGAGGATTATAGGGCCATTCTGAGGGTTAAATAAAAACGTAACTAGAAGCACCTGGTATAGTGCCTTGCAAATATAGGCCTATTCTCATAAATGCCTATCTTCTTGCTCAGCAGTTTGGTGAGCAGTCCAAAAGTTAAGAACCATTCAGTGTGTTCCTAGTCCTGTTTAGACATTTTCTTGATGAGTAAATTGTCTAGAAAAAGAAAAATCTGGCTAGATTAGTATCTGTTGTTTTCTTCTAATCTAGGTTGTCAAGGCTCTTGAGCTTGCTCAGATAGCCTCACATAAGAGCTAAGTTTGCCTGGAAATGTTTTGTTTTTTTTTTCTTTTTTCTTAGTAGGGCTTCCCGTTTGCTGCCTCCATTGTGTCTTCTTTGCCTAACTGTTCGTGTTTTTGATGACTTGCTGTATTTTGGTTGGGAATTTTAATACTCCGTTTCTCCACAGGTCAAGTAAATATACCGTAACTCTTCCAGCCCTGCTGCTTGCCAGACACAAAGAAGGCAAAATAGAGAGCATTCCATTAGTTAACGTCCATGTGCAAGACATAATTCAAATAATAACAAATGCATCACTGGAAACATTTGTGAGTATATAATAAGGATGTTGTTTGAAATAAAATCTAGAGCAGTTACAGATAGTGTAAAAAACTGTGTGTGCTTTAATACATGGTTTTCCATCTTTTGTTGGCACGGGGCATGATGTTTGGTGAGCTCTAGATTCATTGGGTCGCTCTGTTTTATTATTCACCCATCATGCATATAGCTTCTTTAATCCACTGCCAAAAGTTTACATGTCTCTGGATTGTTTTTCTTGCTGAGATGCTTGTGGCTAATGGCCAGTTGAAGTACTCCGTCTGGGCTGACACTTGGCATGAAGCAAGTTTGGATTCCAGAGAGCGGCATGCTGGGCTTCCAGTCCTCGCCTGCTTCCTTGCTGGCTGCACGGAAGTGTCTCTCCACGTGTGTAAAGTGGTTATTGTAAGGGCTGAATGAGAATGGGTGTTCAGTGTTCTGTGTACAGTGTTTGCTGTTGCTGCTGCTGCTGAGTTGCTTCAGTCGTGTCCGACTCCATGCGACCCCACAGACGGCAGCCCCTGGTAAACACTCAGCAAATGTTAGCTAGTATTGCTCACATTGTTGTAGAGAAAGCCATATTTTATCAAAGTCCTCTTCTGATGCCTAATTTGTATAATGGTGGATTTAAAGGCACAACAGATGTAACCTGCATTTCTTGATTTTGATTGTTTTGCGTTAATATTAAACACAGCTAGAATATTATAAATTGGTGCTTTTCTACATTTCTAAAGTGACATGGGAGCAGTGTTATCAACTATAAATACTGAATGAATATCCTCTTGTTGTCTTTTGTCATGATGATCTAAACAATAATACATTTTAGGCTAAAGAATGTGTTCTTTAAGCCATTTTGTGGCCTCAGTTCCACTAACTCCCTTTCCCTAATTAAAGTTACAGTTTATAATTAATCAAGTCATTAAAATTTTTAGGATGCGGTTTTCTAAATTATTTATTAAAGTAACATTTTTGTCTTTAATGATTTTATTAAATGACTGTCTCTGTAGCACATCCATAGTGTAATGTTTTTGGAATTTTTATAAGATGTTAGCTTTTTTTCCCAGATAATACAGAAAACTATAAAGAGGAAAATTAGAATAAATCATAACTTCTTTAACCAAGCTTAACTTTAGGGATATATTTTCCCAAGCTTAAAAAAATTCCATGAGTGCTGTTGTTAAATTTCCTAATGCTGCTTTGTGTTAGAGCTTTTAAGTCGAGAGCTATATACAGCTGTACTGTATACAGTATACTGTATACATTCTGTACTGTATACAGTAGCTAGCTAAGAGTAAGCTATCTTCTGGGCTGCCCTTAGGTACTAGAAAGACTCCCTCTGGATAGGAAAGAGCATAGGATGGCCAGATGGTAAACATTTTTTATATAACATCAAACTTTTATTTTAATGAACCTGATGACAAATTAGTCCAGGTAAATAATGCTTATAGTTAGTTAAATGTTAGTTGCTCATTCATGTCCAACTCTTTATGACCTCATGGATTATATGTAGCCCACCAAGTTCCTCTGTCCGTGGGATTCTCCAGGCAAGAATACTGGACTGGGTTGCCATGCCCTCCTCCAGGGGATCTTCCCAACCCAGGGACTGAACCTGTATCTCTTATGTCGCCTGCATAGGCAGGCAGGTTCTTTACCACTAGCGCCACCTGGGAAGCCCAGAGAATGACATGTATACCATCTATGTAATGGCTCACAAATTCATATGGCCAACACAGACCTTGGGCCTGCTCTCCAGGCTCCTATATACAGTTGTCTACTTAACAGTTTGTCTTAAATATCTTTGAAAGTGAAAGTGGTAGTCACTCAGTTGTGTCTGACTCTTCATAACCCCTCCCCACCCCCTGCGCCAGGCTCCTCTGTAGTTTTTCAGGCAAGAATATTGGAAGTCTCCAGGCAAGAACACTGGAGTGGGTAACCATTCCATTCTCCAGGGGATCTTCTCAACTCAGGGATTGAACCTGGATTTCCTGCATCGAAGGCAGATTCTTTACCATCAGAGTCATCAGGAAAGCCCCAGATCATAGCTAATTACATGCTAATTAACTATGTAGTTATTACAATTAAGCAATAGTGTATTTAAGGCTGTCACACTTAGAACTATTTGTTGGGTAATATGTTTAGCACTTTTCTCAAATACATTGAGTTCATTTTTGTGCTTTTATTATAAATAAGAATATGGGAACACACATAATTATAGTCTTTTATATACTCAAATGGAGAAGGCAATGGCACACCACTCTAGTACTCTTACCTGGAAAACCCCATGGACGGAGGAGGCTGGTAGGCTGCAGTCCATGGGGTCGCTAAGAGTCGGACATGACTGAGCGACTTCACTTTCACTTTTCACTTTCATGCATCAGAGAAGGAAGTGGCAACGCACTCCAGTGTTCTTGCCTGGAGAATCCCAGGGACGGGGGAGCCTGGTGGGCTGCCGTCGATGGGGTCGCACAGAGTCGGACACGACTGAAGTGACTTAGCAGCAGCAGCATATACTCAAATAGCCAACAGTCATCTTCTAGTAACCACATTTGATGACCTTTTCTTTTTCTCTGAGTAGCAATCAAAACCCTTGATTGTGCTATTCCTTTTTAAGATTCTCTCTTCTTTTGGCTTTTGCAGTTCCGTCCTCTCCAGGTATACCTTCAACCATCTTGCCACTCTAGAATTACATCTTCAACCATTTTTTCTTCTTTTGCTACATTCATTCTTTGGGAGACTTAGTATCTATACCCATAACTTATATGGGTCATTATACCAGCTGATGAATCCTAACTTTTGAGTTTCTAACCTTAACTAAACTCGCATAACTCTTAGTCTTTCTTTCCTGACAGGAAAGAGCAGTGCCTGCCACTACTGGCCTATCTTTCCACAAATTCATACTCTAGTTAGTCATCTAAAACAGGCCTGACCATGTGACTTGTTTGGTTCAAAATCTTCTCAGTAGTCCTGGGAGCTGGAAAACCTCTCTAGTCATTTTCCCACATGGTCTTAACAGCCATATTTGCTTCTGGCCTGCCTCAGTCTGGGACACTTCACTATCACTGTTCCCCAGATACTCTGTATGCCTAACACCTGTCTGCACTCATTCACCTCTCTGCTCCCTGTATCTGGAATCCCCACTCTAGCACACACTTCAGTCTGTCAAGGTCTTTTTCCTTATCCAGGCCCAGGTCAAATATCACTTCCTAAAATCACCCATGAGCTCCCCTACCTTGTTTTTTAGTTTTAATTTAGAGGCAATAGGCTTCTTTATTTCCAAATTCAGACTTAAATTGAAGAAAGTAGGGAAAACCGCTAGACCATTCAGGTATGACCTAAATCAAATCCCTTATGATTATACAGTGGAAGTGAGAAATAGATTTAAGGGCCCAGATCTGATAGAGTTCCTGATGAACTATGGAATGAGGTTCATGACATTGTACAGGAGACAGGGATCAAGGCCATCCCCATGGAAAAGAAATGCAAAAAAGCAAAATGGCTGTCTGGAGAAGCCTTACAAATAGCACTGAAAAGAAGAGAGGCGAAAAGCAAAGGAGAAAAGAAAAGATATAAGCATCTGAATGCAGAGTTCCAAAGAATAGCAAGAAGAGATAAGAAAGCCTTCTTCAGCAATCAATGCAAAGAGATAGAGGAAAACAACAGAATGGGAAAGACTAGAGATCTCTTCAAGAGAATTGGAGATACCAAGGGAACATTTCATGCAAAGATGGGCTCGATAAAGGATAGAAATGGTATGGACCTAACAGAAGCAGAAGATATTAAGAAGAGGTGGCAAGAATACACAGAAGAACTGTACAGAAAAGATCTTCACGACCCAGATAATCATGAGGATGTGATCACTAATCTAGAGCCAGACATCTTGGAATGTGAAGTCAAGTGGGCCTTAGAAAGCATCACTAAGAACAAAGCTAGTGGAGGTGATGGAATTCC
>SJYX01016835.1:27536-47012 GCA_006410675.1 Oreotragus oreotragus
CCATGAGGTGTTATTGTTTTGCTTGAAGTATTGAATAAATGTGTGGCAAAATAGAAAAAAATCAGATAGCAAATCTAGACAATGCTCTTGAGGAGTTTTCCTGTCATTAATATTGATTTGTAACCACAGTCAAGGTATACTTAAAACACAACCAAACATTTGAATCTTACGGACACTTTCATTGAAAGATCAATGATATTTTCTTTACTTTTTGTTCATATGTATGCCTCTCCTCCTAGCCAACTAGCTCCCAGAGAGAGGAATATATGTTTTTCTTATCTTCTTACCAAGCATGATGAAAGACACAGATGTTTATTGAATAATAACTGCTGCTGCTGCTGCTGCTAAGTCACTTCAGTCATGTCCGAGTCTGTGTGACCCCATAGACAGCAGCCCACCAGGCTCCCCCATCCCTGGGATTCTCCAGGCAAGAATACTGGAGTGGGTTGCCATTCCCTTCTCCAATGCATGAAAGAGAAAAGTGAAAGTGAAGTCGCTCAGTCTGTCCGACTGTTAGCGACCCCATGGACTGCAGCCCACCAGGCTACTCCGTCCATTGGATTTCCAGGCAAGAGTACTGGGGTGGGGTGCCATTGCCTTCCCCGTGAATAATAACTATCTTTCATTAAATGTTTCTTTGAGTTAAATGATTTGCCTATTTCTGTAGAGTTCTTGGGACTATTTAAGAGTTCAAGTAGGCATGGTTTTCATATGATCATAGCAGTCAGAGAATATATCAGTATCTAGAGATTAGGTGAAAAGTCTGTCTATTTAAAAAATAAATGTTGCTAGTCACAGATGGATAGTAACTCTTTAAAAAGTATTTTATGGTTTTTTTAGATCAGAATAAGGGAGCAAAAGCATAGTCAGAGATGAATTCAAAAATTAAAGGAGGAATGCTAGTTTGTATATTCTTTAGGAAAGTAAAATTTTAGAATGACTTATTTATATCTTTAAACTATTTTCATCTTGATATAGGATGAAGAAGTGAAGTCGCTCAGTCATGTCCAATTCTGCAACCCCATGGACTGTAGCCTAACGGGATCCTCCATCCATGGGATTTTCCAGGCAAGAGTACTGGAGTGGGTTGCCATTTCCTTCTCCAGGGGCTCTTCCAGACCCAGGGATCGAACCCGGGTCTCCCACACTGTAGGCAGATGCTTTACTGTCTAAGCCACCAGGGAAGTCCTGATATAGGATAGGAAATGTGTATAAGTATTACTTGTAGTTCTGACATCTTATTTCCTTAACCCAAGAGAATTTTAAGAAGTATAAACATAGCTAAATTGTGTTATTAAAAGTCTGAGGTACCTAAAAGAAAGAGTAATTATTAGAGAAGAGATCCAAATAACACAAAGTAAACACAAAAATTAAAATGAGGGACACATTAAGATATTATAGAGCCAAAGAAACACAAATCATTTTGCCTTTGTCAACGCAGGTATACCTAACGTGTGTGCTAAGTGCTAAGTCTTTTCAGTCATGTCTGAGTCTTTGTTACCCTATGGACTGCAGCCCACCAGGCTCCACTGTCCGTGAGATTCTCCAGGCAAGAATACTGGAGTGGATTGCCATGCCCTCCTCCGGGGATCTTCCCGACCCAGGGATCAGCCTGTGTCTCTTATGTCTCCTGCATTGGAAGCCGGGTTCTTTACCACTAGCACCACCTGGGAAGCCAATATTTATTAGGAGTACTGCAATGCCATGTATTGAGATTGCTATGGCCTGAACTATGTCTCCCCCAAATTTGTCTGTTGAAACCCTAAGTCTTGAAGTGATGGTATTTGGAGACGGGAGCCTTTAACAGATAATTAAGGTTAAATGAGGTCAGAGGGGGGCATTCCTTATCTGATGGGATTGTGATTCTTATAAAGAAGATATACTGGAGAGCTCTCTACCATGTGAGGATATGTGAAAAGCTGGCTGTCCCCAAGTCAAGAAGAGAGTCCTCACCAGAAACTGAACCCTGCTGGAACCTTCATCTTAGACTTCCAGGCTCTAGAACTGTGAGAAAATAATATTCTATTGTTTAAGCCACCCAGAATCAGCACATTTTTATGGCAGCCCAAGCAGACAGGGGTGGTGGTTTAGTTGCTAAGTCATGTCTGATTTTTTGTGATCCCATGTACTGTACCCCACCAGGCTCCTCTGTCCATGGGTTTTCCAGGCAGGAATACTGGAGTGGGTTGCCATTCCCTTCACCACGGGATCTTCCTGACCCAAGAATCGAACCTGGGTCTCCTGAATTGCAGGCAGATTCTTTACCAAGTGAGTCACCAGGGAAACCTGGGGACAATAGTTAAAAATGCAAAAGATACAGTACTACTTTTATTAATATATGGAAAAATCCCAGAGCCCTTATGCCGGAATACATACATAATGCCAGGTACATTTAGTTTCATTTAATCTTCAAATGAATTCTTTGAGAAAGGGATTGTGATTCCGTATTAGCACAGCTAGTAAGTGGAGGAGTCAAGCTGCATACTTCCTTCATTTGGTATCAAAAGACAGGTTCTTAGCTATCCACCTTATTCATTCTCCAAAAAGTACTTGAGTTTTTACTATGTGGCAGGAACTAAGTGGATGTAGACATGATTCTGGACCTGTTCCCTGCCCTAGGGGGACGAGGAGCTAGAGTCTACACCAGGATGCTCTCTATATTTGATATTCTAAAAGCCTAGACAGACTCGGAGAGGAAAAATCTCTGAGACTGAGACAGAACATCTGGTGGTAAGATTTGAAGTGAAAGGTGAGAACAGAAATTAGAAGCATTCTCGTGAATTCTAGAGCAGTGCTTCTCAAGATATACCATTCCTATCAATCACCTAGGGATCCTGTCAAAACATAATGTCTGACTCAGTAGGTATTGAGTGGGGCCTGAAAGTCAGCCTATGTGACAAGCTTCCAGCCAATACAGAACATTCTGTGGACCACATTGGAAGTATCAAGAGAGAGAGATGCATTACTGACTGCAGCCCAGAAAGAACCCAGCCACTGTTCTTGCTTGAACACACACATTTAGCTCACTAGTGGGTTAGGAAACAGGGCCACTTTGGTAAGAAAACATGCACTGTTTTATTTAATTATTCCTTATTGAACACTGTATTTTAATTAAATCAGGATATATGGTGCTACATAACCCCAAGTGATCAGTTTGATAGAATTTTAAATTTCAAAACTAATATATTTTTTATTTTTCATTAGAGGCCTGGGTTTTGACTTCTTTACTTGAAATCACTGTGACATCCCTACATAGAGGGTATAGAAAGAAATTAAACAAATTCCCTAAACGAAAGCATTATATATATATATATATATATATATAATGAAGTGTTTTTATATTTTTTAAACAGTTGGCCATGTAATTAACTTTATTTTAGTTATGGAAACTGAAGCTTGCTACCTTTGTTCTTTCTTTTTCTCTCCCAGGTTTATTGAGATATAATTAACTACTTCTTCTCTTTTTTAACCACCACTTCCAAAGACATATCACATATGAACTGACCATCAGGAAGACTCTTTTTCTGATCCATGAAAAGCTATGGAATTCTATACTATTTGGGGATAAAATACCACCTTTTACAGCAAGGTTTTCATAAGACCATTTCTGTGATGATTTAAGTCTGAGGCTTCCATTCCCCTGTATAATATTCTTTTTTTCATGAATTTAGAGTTTTCTAATTGCTAATGTTTCCATTCAGGAAAGGCCTGGAAAGATATAAACATGTTAAATAACCTTCTAAAATCAGCCCCGAGCCCTTTCATTTAAGGTAAATACAGATATGTTAAAAAATATGTGAATTAAAAAGTTATAAGAAATAAAAGTCTTTCTTAGTCTTTTTTTGTGACACCCAATTAATCACTTGATATTTATGTAGTGGCTTTCTCCAAGTTTCCAAATATGATCAAATACAGAAATACTGTCATGATATTCCTATGAGAAATTTAGATGGAAAAGAAGAGAAAATCAACTATTACCTTCTCACCCTGAAAACATGAAAACAAATCTTAAACTGTAAACAGAACAAAACCTTTTGTAGAGGTTAGGGAAATTTGAGTTGAAATGATAAGAAATTTATCATTTCATGGAAGGGAATTACACAGGAAACAGTGGCGATTAGACAGGAAGCAACTGCAGATTATCCTAGGATGTGGCCACCCACGAGTGCAGGATTTTTCCTTCCTTTCTGGTCTTACTGTCACTCCCCTAGAAGAAATGTTAGCACCATTACATGCATACTTTTGCACTGACCCTGAAATGACTGCTTACCTCTTCCACCCTGCCCTTACCTCCTAGTCCATCTCTTCTCCTGCCACAGACTTCAAGATAGGTCACAGAAGGGTAGAAACACAACTGCAGACCCACCCCATCTTCTAATGCAGCTAAAACCCCTCCAGTCCCTCTTTGGCTACCCCTTAGGTAATGCTGTAATTAACCCCCAATTTCCAGTAGCTTAAAACTATATAGATTTTTCAAACATACTCAGAACTACAGAAAGTAGTAAAATGAGCTTCCATAACTATATAAGTTAGTGTTCAGAAATTTTCATTTTTTTGGCCAGTCTCGTTTTAATCTATCCCCACAACTCATGGTTACTTTTGGTATATTATTTATACACACTTTCATATTTATAATGGATAACCAACAAGGATCTAATGTGTAGCACAGGAAGCTCTGATCAATATTCTGTGATAACCTAAATGGGAAAAGAATTTGAAAAAGAATAGGTATGTGGACATGTATTTTTGACAACAAAGATCCTTATAGTTATGTATGGATGTGAGAGGCGGGTTATGAAGAAGGCTGAATGCCGAAGAACTGGTAACTTTGTTTTTCTGAATGTTGAGCTTTAAGCCAACTTTTTCACTCTCCTCTTTCACTTTCAGAAAACCATTCTAAAAGACACATGTACCCCAATGTTCATTGCAGCACTATTTACAATAGCCAGGACATGGAAGCAATCTAGATGTCCATTATAGATGAATGGATAAAGAAGTTGTGGTACATATATATTACGGAATATTTCTCAGCCATAAAAAGGAATGCATTTGAGTTAGTTCTAGTGAGGTAGATGAAGCTGGAGCCTGTTTTACAGATTGAAGTAAGTCAGAAAGAGAAAAATATCATATATTAACACATATATATGGAATCTAGGAAAACGGTACCGATGAACCTATTTGTAGGACAGAAATAGACAGGCAGACATAGAGAACAGAGTTGTGGACACAGCAGGGGAAGGAAAGGGTGGGATGAACTGAGAGAGCAGCATTGAAATATACATTACCAAGCGTGAAATAGACAGCCTGTGGGAATTTGCTGTATGACCCAGGGAGCTCAGCCTGGGGCTCTGTGACAACCTAGAGGAGTGGGATGGGGTGGGAGGTGGGAGAGAGGGTCAAGACGGAAGGTACATATGTATACCTGTACGGCAGAAACCAACACGACATTGTAAAGCAATTATCTTCCAATTAAAAATAAATTGTAAAGCAATTATCTTCCAATTAAAAATAAATTATAATAAAAAGACAAAAAAATAAAAGCAGGGTCATGAATGCTCATAGTAGCATCATTCACAACAGCCGAAGGTACCCACAGATGAATGAATGGATAAACAAAATATGGTCTATACATACAATAGAACATTATCAAGCCTTAAAAAGAGAGGAAATTCTGACACATGCTTCAACATAGATGAGCCTTGAGGCTGTGCACCAGGTGAAATAAGCTAGTCACAAGAAGACAAAGACCTCTGTGATTCCACTCATACGAGGTACTTAGAGTAATTAGGTTCACAGAGGCAGAAAGTAGAAAGGTGCTTTCCAAGGACAGAAGCAAGAGAGAACTGAGGGGTTATTATTTAATGGGTACAAAGCGTCAGTTTGGGAAGATGAGACAAAGTTCTAGAGATGGATGCTGGTGATGGCTGCACTAAAAAAAAAAAAAAAACCCACTGGAAAGCTGGCAAGTGTTCATAAGTCAGACCTAGAATTATGTAGGTTGAAGACTCCCAGTGGACAGACGGAATATATAAGAAGGAAACCAGAGATCTGGTGCTATTACGTCCCCGACTCTAAGGGAACGAATAAGCACAAAATTAAAAGCATTCTTCAGCCTGAATTTTTAAGGTAGGTCTGCACAATTTATACATACTCTATTTGGAAAGTAAAGCATACATTAAATGAAAATTTTTTTATGGATGTACTTTCCCTTTTTCCTGTATTTTAACACTGTATTTTGTAAAATTCCTAAATTATTAAACTACTGTTTCTCTTACAGGGGTGCACTTAAGAACGAAGCAAGCTGATTTGTGATAACTAAGTTTTAAACTCAAACGAGTAAGTCTTCAAGTGAGTTTATTTTAGATTCTTTCATGTTAATTTGTTAAGTCAAGGTTATGAAAGAGTAAAGCTCTAAGCTAACGTGATAAGTTTGTTGTTTATTAAGAGATTCTTTGCTGATTACATTTTTGCTGAGTAGTTTATTTATATGTGTTTTGAAACTATCCAAAGGAATAGTCTTTCCCTTACTGTGTTTATCTTCAGCTAATTTTTTTGTTTTAAAATAATGTTGCTAATAAAAATAACAGTATCACAAAAATCTGAATATTGGTTATAATATTCAAGAGCCAAGTAGCACTGTTACTACTTAGCTGTTAAACTAAAAAAAAAAAAAAAAAGCAAAGGAAAAAGTGATACAATTATATTATGATTAATCATTGATGTTCAATTCTTATTTCATTGAACAACACAATTTTTCCTACTGACCCTAAATCCAATTTTGCTATTTTTTAGTTTTCTTTTCCTAATTAAAAAAAGAAGTAGATTTTTTATATGGATTAATTAAATATCCATATGTAAAAGTAATAGTCTCTATTAAAATGTGATGAGGGTTTTAAAATATGCACATATTCCATAATTATCACTTAATTATATTATTATTGTGAAAACAATGGAAAAGTAGAACTATAGTATTATTTTTAATTAGTAAAAACCAGCCATAACCCATCATCCCAATATGTTCCTTTCACATATTCTCTTTAAGTCTTTTGTACACTTACTTATTTTTTCCATAGTTTATTTTACTTATTTCTCCATAGCTGGAATGATTTGTATATAATTAGTTAGTTGAATAAGACATTTCTCTATGCAATAGTAGGCAGTGGTGTGGTTTCTAGAAAGTATACAGAGTGAGATATGTGCTTATGTGTTTTTGAAATGCTAACTTTCTTATTTCTTAGTTTCTTCTTATTTGTTTCACATATTTCCTATTCTGGCTAACCTTTTGAAATATTAATTTTCTTTAACCTTTTTGACAATAGAAAAGAAGGGCAAAAAGTAGTTTTGCTTAGAATTTTCAGTCTTGATGCCAGAATGTCTTAATTTCTTGGTGTTATTGAGAGAATTCTCTTCTCTTCTTCAAGAAGTAAAGTCCATTCTTATTTCAGAAGGCATACTTCTGTTTCCCAATATTTTCTATAATTGCCTACATTTTTTGCTTTCAACAAACTTTTATAATGCTAACAACTTGATAATATCTTAAATTCTGTATGTGTTCTACAAGTTCTTTTTTTTTCCTCCAGAAGGTGTAAAAATTAGGAGCTGCTGACATTTCAATCAACATGAAGGCCAACTTCTCTCTTGCCACCATCAGCAAAAACATTACCAGCAGTCTTCACGTTGGATTTGCGAACATTTCTGGCAACGAGTCTACCTTTAATTGTTCACATAAGCCATCAGATAAGCATTTAGATGCAATTCCTTTTCTCTATTACATTATTTTTGCGGTTGGATTTCTTGTCAATACTATTGTGGTTACACTGTTTTGTTGTCAAAAAAGTCCTAAGAAGGTTTCCAGCATTTACATCTTCAACCTAGCTGTGGCTGACTTACTTCTTCTGGCTACTCTTCCTCTCTGGGCAACCTATTATTCTCATAGATATGACTGGATCTTTGGACCTGTAATGTGCAAAGTTTTTGGTTCTTTCCTGACCCTGAACATGTTTGCAAGCATTTTTTTTATCACCTGCATGAGTGTTGATAGGTACCAATCTGTCATTTACCCCTTTCTGTCTCAAAGAAGAAATCCCTGGCAAGCATCTTATATAGTTCCCCTTGTTTGGTGTATGGCTTGTCTGTCCTCATTGCCAACATTTTATTTCCGGGATGTCAGAACCATTGAATATTTAGGGGTGAATGCTTGCATAATGGCTTTCCCACCTGAGAAGTATGCCCAATGGTCAGCTGGGATTGCTTTAATGAAAAATATCCTTGGTTTTATTATCCCTTTAATATTCACAGCAACATGTTATTTCGGAATCAGAAAACATCTACTGAAGACCAATACCTATGGGAAGAACAGAATAACTCGTGACCAAGTTCTGAAGATGGCAGCTGCTGTTGTTCTGGCGTTCATGATTTGTTGGCTTCCCTTCCATGTTCTGACCTTCCTGGATGCTCTAGCTTGGATGGGTGTCATTAATAGCTGTGAAGTTATAGCAGTCATTGACCTGGCACTTCCTTTTGCCATTCTCCTGGGATTCACCAACAGCTGCATTAATCCCTTTCTGTATTGTTTTGTTGGAAACAGGTTCCAACAGAAGCTCCGCCGTGTGTTTAGGGTTCCAATTACTTGGCTCCAAGGCAAGAGAGAGAATGGTTCATGTGGAAAAAGCAGTTCCTTTAGAGAAATGGAGACCTTTGTGTCTTAAACATGAGAGTGGAATACATGTTGTCAATATGGCTACTTGGCTTAAAAAATCTCCGTGAATCATCTTTTAATGGCTTTAGTAAAATAACAAATTTTTCCCCTTAATGTAATCTTTTCTCTGACTTCTAGAACAGGAAACCAAATGTACCTCTTAAGTTTTATCCTCCAGTGACTTTCAAAAATTGCCTCCTTTTTCCCCCTTCCTTGTCTATCTGTACAAGCTGTCACAGGGAGATGTATCTATAATCTAGAAGTAACTGGAAATTTATCTCAAATTATAATTAATAAGAAATTGTGAATGATGATTTGGGGTTTCAGATTTCTCTTTGACAAGTTCTGGAGTCTTTGTTGATTTTTATATCTATTTTCATCAAACTTTTCTCTTGAACCAAAGCCAGACTTTTAATTAATTGCATTATTTACAAGATAGTATGCTAAAAGGAATGAGCACTTCTACTTTATATTATGAATAATAATCTTTCTATATTTCACTTAAGCATAAATTTATATTTAAGATACAGCTACATATTGAGTAGGGCTAGGAATATAGTATAGATCACATGTACGCCTACATTTAACTTGTATTTATAATCACAAAAAGTGAAATGTGTAATAACATAAATCTGCAATAAACAAATATCTGAGTGTTCACTAAAGTCTGAATAAACTTTTTAAATTTCTATTTAACTGTTTGAAGGTTTCTATGTCCTCTGATACTTTTTCAAAAACAATAACTAAAACTATTTAGTGTATAAAATGTAACAGTCATTTTTTACATCCTTGACCTTTTGGATTTGGTGCTTTGATTGATATATAAGAAGTTGACCTGAGTTTTATTATTGATGCTTTGGTTGTGGGTTGCTTCCCAAAATATTTGGGTGGTTGCTTTAACTATTTAATTTGTAATAAACCCTTAACTAGCACAGGAAAAGGTTATCTCAGGATGGAATTTTGATACTCAAGGAGGACAAAGAGATCCAGCAAATAATAAGTTTGGTGTCACACAGCAAACCTACCTGTCAGGGCAATGCAACATGGCTTAGAAAATATAAGCCATGGAGTATACTTAAATTACACCTGTGGATAGTTTGTTCCAGAATTTATAGGATTCTGTGGAACTCTTCTATACCAGTGACTGGTGCATAGATCTCTCAACACTATTAGAACTCCTAAGTTTGAGAAATACCTGAAAATGAGTTACCTAATTTAGAGCGTGAATCTTAATTTTAAAAGTTAAAGATTTCATTCTGCACCAGACCCATATTTTACCAGGTTATCTAGGACCTTCCTAGACCAGTACTGACCTCTAAGATAGAAGTAAAGTTTCAGAAGCTTGGCATCTCCACCAGATTTCATAGCTATAGATCCAACAATACTCTTGATCTACTTTCTGGGAAAGTCCTTATTTCATGTCATCTATTATTATCAATAAAAACAAATAGTTTAATGTATAACCAATCATGACTTCATATTTTAAATAACTTTGTAAAACATAAAAGCTTTAATTGGAAGATCATGTACACTTTACTTTTTTGTTGTAACTACCTCAAGTTATAGATTCTTACCTTGTCTTGTATCCTCATCTTCCTTAAAACCCCACTGATAACTTCTTAGTTTTACCTTCCATCATTCCTTATCTGGCTTCTTGCTATACTCTTCTAGTCTCCCGCTCTTGCATCTTCAGCCATAATCCCTGATTAATTATCAAAGGAAAGCCCAGATTTCTTGCTATGGTCTACAAGACCACAAGAAATCTGATTTTTCCCTGCCTGTCTGACTTTTTTTTACCCTCTGCCATCTCTTCTTACACTGTATGTTCAAGCATCACAAAAGGACTCAAACTGCTTTTTTTTCAAGCTTACTGCTCTCTCATGCCTGTCTGCTTTTGCCCACACCACTCTGTTTCCTGAACACCCCTCCAATCATCCCTGACCCTCAGGATGTCTCACTCAACTGATGAACACAGCTTCCAATATTCAGCTCATATCAGTTCCTCGCCCACAATAACAATTATGATACTAATTATAATGCAAACCTCCCTCCCCTGGGTGTTCCCTTAATGAAAAGAATTATTTACCTAATCCTTGGGATTTTAAGACTGGCCTCCACTTCCTTGTTAGTGAAAGTGTTAGTCACTCAGTCCTATCTGACTCTTTGTGACCTCATGGTCGGTAGCCTGCCAAGCTCCTCTGTTCATGGAACTCTCCAGGCAAGAATACTGGAGTGGGTTGTCATTTCCTTTTCCAGGGGATCTTCCCAACTCAGGGATTGAACCCTGCTCTCCAGCATTGCAGGTAAATTCTTTATTGACTGAGCCACCAGAGGAACCCAGTATTGATCCCTAAGTAATTCTCTGAGGCTTGGACTATAGTGGTCTTTCCTAGGACTAAGAAGAAATGTCATTTGAGAGGATGGTGCATGAATATGTGAACTCTGATTGCAGGAATGTACAAAGGTATAAATGTCTTCTTTTATCTTTGAAAATATAAATTTCATGTTAAGTTTCTCAGATAGAAAACAAAACTATTCTTCTCATTTTGGTTGTCCCATTTCCAAGTATTACCTAATTCACTTTCTTTTCCATGGTTCCACATTTATTCATCTCACCCACATAATGCCCAAGAACCACACAGTAATAACAATAATAGTTATTACTATTAGGTGAGCACTATATGATATATACTTTTATAAGTATTTTACTTGTATTATCTCATTTTATTCACAAAGTGATTCAATTATTCTCATTTTACAAATAAGGACACTGAGGTACAGATGAGTTCATATTAATCTTCAAGTTTGTCTCTGATCAATGATCTGGATAATCCTAACAGACGTATTTAGTAGTTTCAATGAATCTTAGGCTACAAGCTGATATTTCAGAGACAGTCCTGCTCAGACTTTCAACTTTCTCCAAACCACACTGCTTACATATCCGTGACCACAGCAATAAAAGAGTACTGGGCAGGTGGTATATTAGCACCTATGAATAAAAAAGAGAGAAAGCTAATGGATAAGGCTTTCTGCCTGGTTCTCCACTACCCTTTTCTCATGCTTCATGCTCTACAGAACTACATGAAGTAACCACTACTCCCTGCTGGCCCCTCTGTCTCCACACAGAAAGTAAGACCCTCAAACATTTATTTTGAGGGACAAAAATGTTGACATGAATGTTAGTTTTTTGAAATAAGATTATATAGGATTACCAGAGAAATTCATCTCTTGCAATTTGCAAAATTAATATATATTTTTATTATGAAAAGTCAAGTATTAATTACAGTAAGTCCCCTACATATGAACCTTGAAGTTGTGAACTTTAAAAAACGCTAATGTGTGTTCACACATTCAATCATGTCAGTTCACATGTCTGGCATACATGGTCATGGGCATGCTTGTCTACAGTTATTGTACTTTTGTGTACTTTACTGTAAACTACTGTATAGAGTACAGTAGTACAGTATCTTTATTTTGAACCCAGGATGTCCAGAAGCAAGTGTAAAAGCAGCAGTGATGTAGCGGGTACTACTGTACTTTTCAAGGTACTGCACTGTAAGATGAAAATGTTTTCCTTATTTTGTATGTGTTTCTTATGTATTATTTGTATGAAAAATATTATAAACCTATTGCAGTACAGTACTGTATAGCCAATTGTATTAGGTACGTATCTAGGCTAACTTTGTTGGACTTATGAACAAATTGAACTTACAAACATGTTCTTAGAATTCATACATAGGTAGGGGATTTGCTGTATTTCTACATTTTATAACCCTAAATTAGATCTAAGTAAAACGTTTTGGAAAAATTTCCTTTTTTCTGGTCTTTTGAGGTCTGTATCAAAATGAGAGGATAATCTAAAGGAAAGCACATTCTATTTTGACTTTTTCCCCCCACAGGGATTTGAGAATGGAAAACTGTTTGGTGGCTTCATCTATCAACAAAAGAAAAATCTAAACTGGGCAAGCTGAATTAACCACAGGAGGTAACTGAAACAAGAAAGGATTGAGATAATAAGTAAAATAAAGCACTTAATTATTTTGTTAATTCCTATATGAATTATATCAACAATGACTATTCACATAAAATAACAGAAATTCATATGCTATTACACAGAAAAAAATCACTTTTCCTGCAAAAAAAAAAAACAGTGGCCTACAGCTGAATAGACTAGCCCTCTAGACCTTGATGCTCACTTGCACAAAGGATTAACATCCTTAGAATAAGAATTTTTTCTTTTAGAAAGAGAGAGTCCTTTTTAAAATTAATAATAATTTATATGTATTTATTACTAAGAATGAATATTTTCTCATTGTTGAAAATTTTAACTGTATAGATAATTAGCCACAGACAAAATCACTGTTAGTAGCACTGAAATCGTTCACCTCAGGTTGGGACTTGAACCCACATGGCTGGGATTCAAATCTGGTCAAAACCCAGTTTGGGACTAATCCATGTTCCCAGGACTCAAACCTGGCCAAAACTCAACGGTCTTTCCAACTGAGATAACATATTTCGTTTCAGGACCTAATGAAGCTCATGTTCTTGATGTCTTATTACAGAAAGAATTCAGTGAGAGACAAAGTAATAGGTAAGAAGTGGATTTATTTAGAGAGAAACACACTCCACAGAGAAGAGTATGGGATATCACAGAGGGCAAGAGTAACCTCGAAATGTGGTGTGGTTAGCTTTTACGGGCTAGGCAATTTCATGAGCTAATGAGTGGGAGAACTATTCTAATTATATTGGGGCCAAATTAAACTTAAAAGCTTTTGCACAGCAAGAGAAAACATCAACAATGACAAAAAAAGACAACCTACTGAATGGGAGAAAATATTTGCAAATCAGATGACCAACAAGGGGTTAATATCCAAAATATATAAACAGTTCATACAATTCAATATCAAAAAACAACCCAACTTAAAAAATGGGCAGAATACCTGAATAAACATTTTTCCAAAAAATAAACACAGATGTCCAACAGGCACATGAAAAGATATTCAACATCACTCATCATCAGGGAAATGCAAATCAAAACCACAATGAGCTATGACCTTACACCTGTCAGAATGGCTATCATCAAAAAATCCACAAATAAATGTTGACAAGGATGTGGAGAAAAGGTAACAATTGTCCACTGTTGGTGGGAATGTAAATTGGTACAGTTACTATGGAAAACAGTATGGAGTTTCCTCAAAAAATTAAAAATAGAATTACCATGTGATCTAGCAATCCCATTCCTGGGTATGTAGCAAAAGAAAACAAAAACACTAATTGGAAAATATACATGCACCTCAATGTTCATTGCAACATTATTTACAATAGTTGAGATATAGAGGCAGATGAAGTAACCATCAACAGATGAATGGATAAAGATTTGGTGGTATAGATACACACACAGGAATATTACTCTGCCAAAAGAACTAATGAAATTTTACCATTTGCAACAACATGGATGGACCTAGAGAGTGTTATGCTGTAAAAAAAAAAAAACTCATACAGAGAAAGACAAATACTGTATGTTATCACTTATATGTGGAGTCTAAAAAATAAAACAAATGAATGAATATAACAAAACAAAAATAGACTCACAGAGAACAAACTAGTGGTTACCAGTGGGGAGAAGGGCAACATAGGGGTAGGGGGTTAAGAGATACAAACTACTATGCACAAAATAAATAAGTTTCAAGTATATATTGCAGAGAACAGAGAGTATAGCCAATACTTAATGATAACTTTAAATACTATATTGTTGTTTTGTTCAGTCACTCAATCATTTCCAACTCTCTGCAACCACATGGACTGCAGCACGCCAGGCTTCCCTGTCCTTCACCATCTCCCAGAAATGGTGATCTCCCTCTCAAACTCATGTCCATTGACTCAGTAATGCCATCCAACCATCCCATCCTCTGTCATCCTCTTCACCTCCTGCCTTCAATCTTTCCCAGTATCAGGGTCTTTTCCCATGAGTCGGCTCTTTTCAATCAGGTGACCAAAGTATTGAAGCTTCAGCTTCAGCATCAGTCCCACCAATGAATATTCAGGATTGATTTCCTTTAGAATTGATTGGTTTGATTTCCTTGAAGTCCAAAAAACTCTCAAGAGTCTTCTCCAACACCACAATTCAAAAGCATCAATTCCTCAGCACTCAGCCTTCTTTATGGTCCGACTTTCACAACCATACATGACTACTGGAAAAATCATAACTTTGACTATAGGGACCTTTGCCAGCAAAATAATGTCTCTGCTTTTGAATATTCTGTCTAGGTTTGTAAAAATTTTGAATTAGTATGTTGTATTCATAAAACTAATATTAATATAATATTGTAAATAAACTACACCTCAATTTAAAAAAGACAAAAAGCAAAAAAAAAAAAAAAGAAAGAAAGGAAGGAAGGAAGTTCTAGCCAGAACAATTAGGCATGAAAAAGATATAAACGGCATGCATGCTAAAAAGGAAGAGGTAAAACTATCACTATTTGCAATGAGAATATGAAAACCTTGCTGTTGCTGTTAAGTCACTTCAGTCATATCCAACTCTATGCGATCCCATAGATGGCAACCCACCAGGCTCCCCCGTCCCTGGGATTCTCCAGGCAAGAACACTGGAGTGGGTTGCCATTTCCTTCTACAATGCATGAAAGTGAAAAGTGAAGTGAAGTCGCTCAGTCATGTCCGACCCTCAGCCACCCCATGGACTTCAGCCTTTCAGGCTCCTCCATCCATGGGATTTTCCAGGCAAGAGTACTGGTGTGGTGTGCCATTGCCTTCTCCAATGTAAACCTTAGATCCCATTTTAAAAAAATTGTTATAACTAAGAAACAAATTCACTAACATTACAGGATACAAAATCAATACACAAAAAGTTTGTTCAGTCGCTCAGTCATGTCCGACTCTTTGTAATCCCATGAATGGCAGCATGCCAGGTTTCCCTGTCCTTCACTATCTCCCAGAGTTTGTTCAAACTCAAATCTATTGAGTAGGTGATGCCATCCAACCATCTCATCCTCTGTCGTCCCTTTCTCCTCTTGCCCTCAATCTTTACCAGCATCAAGGTCTTTTCCACTGAGTCAGCTGTTTACATCAGGTTGCCAAAGTATTGGAGCTTCAGCTTGAGCATCAGTCCTTCCAGTGAATATTTGGGGTTGATTTTCCCTATGATTGACTGGTTTGATCTCCTTGATGAAAATCCAAGGGACACTCAAGATCATGAGCTCCTTATTGAAAAGTTCAGACTTAAATTGAAGAAACTAGGCCATTCAGCTATGACCTAAATCAAATCCATTATGCAAAGAGCTGTTGTGCCTTTTTACACAAATTACATGTTATCAGATTGAGAAACTAAGAAAACAATCCCATTTACAATTGTATCAAGAAGAATAAACACCGAAAACTACAAAATATTAATGAAATAAACTGAAGATACAAATGAATGGAAATATATTCTATGCTCATGGATCAGAAGAATTGATATTGTTAAAATGTGCATATTACCCAAGGCAATCTACAGATTCACTACAATCCCTATCAAAACTCCAATGACATATTTCAAAGAAATAGAACACAAATTACAAAATTTATATGGAATAACAAAAGACCCTGAATAGCCAAAGCAATCTTGAGACAGGAGAATAAAGCTGGAGGCAACATCTTTCCTGATTTCAAGCTATAGTATAAAGCTATAGTAATTAAAAAAGTACAGTGTTGGCATGAAACAGACAATGGAACAGATTAGAGAGCCCAGAAATAACATTGTGCATATATGTCAATTAATTCATAATGAAGGAGACAAGACTATGTAATGGGGAAAAGATAGACTTTTCAATAAATGTTGGGAAAACTGGACAGCCACATGCAAAAGAATTAATTTAGACCACTATCTTATACCATACACAAAAATTAACCCAAAATGGATTAGTAAGACCCATAAGACCTGAAATGATAAAATTCTTAGAAGAAAAATTTAGGTAGTAACTCCTAATCTTGGTGACAATTGTTTTTGAATCTGATACCAAAAGCAAAAGTAACAAAGGCAAAAATACTACATCATACTAAAAAACCTCTGCACAGTGAAGGAAAAAAATCAACAAAATTAAAAGGCAACCTACTGAATAGGAAAATATATCTGCAAATCATATGACCAACAATCAGTTAATATATGAAATATATAAAGAACTCATACATTCAATAGCAAAAAGTAACAATCTGATTTAGAAATGGGCAGAAGTTTTGAAGAGACGTCTTTCCAAACAAGGGATACAGATGGCCAACAGGTAAATGAAAAGATGCTCAACATCATTAATCATCAGGGAAATGCAAATCAAAATCCTAATGAGATAACACCTCACACTTGTCAGAATGGCTAATATCAAAAAGATAACAAATAAGAAGTGTTGCCAAGGATGTGAAAAAAAAGGAACACTTAAACCCTTTTGGTGAAAATGTTAATTGGTATAGTCACTATGAAAAATAGTATGGAGATGTCTCAAAAAATTAAAAATAGAACTGCAGCAGTTCTGATAATTTACCTGAAGAAAACAAAAACATTTAACTCAAAAAAATATATGCCATGTTCACTGTAGTATTATTCACAGTAGCCAAGATATGAAAATAATGTAAGTATTCATCCATAGATGAATGTATAAAGAAAATGTGGTATATACAGAAAAAGGAATAATATTCAGCCATAAAAAAGAAACCTTATCATTTGTGACAATGTGGATGGACCTTGAGGGCACTATGCTAAGTGAAANAAATATATGCCATGTTCACTGTAGTATTATTCACAGTAGCCAAGATATGAAAATAATGTAAGTATTCATCCATAGATGAATGTATAAAGAAAATGTGGTATATACAGAAAAAGGAATAATATTCAGCCATAAAAAAGAAACCTTATCATTTGTGACAATGTGGATGGACCTTGAGGGCATTATGCTAAGTGAAATGTCAGACAGAGAAAGACAAATATATGTGCTCTCTTTTATATGTAGAATCTAAAAACAAACAAACAAGTTCATAGATACAGAGAACAAATTGTGTTGCCAGAGGTGAGGGGTAGGGGTGGAAGAAATAAACTTTGAAAAAGATAAATAAATAAAGTAAATGTGTTATAGAAGAACATATATCAGCAAGGGAAAATGTTCACAATATACTTAGAGAAAAATATCTGACTACAAAATAGTATGCACAAAATTTTAAAACATGGACACCAAAAAAATAAAGTTTAGAAGAACACACATTAAAATGTAGAAGTATCTGAGAGGTGGTCCTAAGATGGCAGAGGAACAGGACGGGGAGACCACGTTCTCCCCAAAAAATTCATCAAAAGAACACTTGAACGCTGAGTAAATTCCACAAAACAACTTATGAATGCCGGCAGAGGACATCAGGCACTCAGAAAAGCAGCCCATTGTCTTTAAAAGGAGGTAGGAAAAAATATAAAAGACAAAAAGAGTGGCAAAAGAGGTAGGAACAGAGCTCCATCCCAGCAAGGGATTCTTAAAAAAGAAAGAAGTTTCCAAACACCAGGAAACACTCTCACTGCCGAGTCTGTGGCGAGCCTTGGAACCACAGAGGGCAACATAACTGGGAGGAAAAATAAATAAATAAACCCCACAGATTACATGCCCAATGGTAATTCCCCCAGCAGAGAAGTAGTGCAGATGCCTGCACCCGCCACTAGCAAGCCGGGGCTGGGCAGGGAGGCATGGGCTGCATTGCTTAGAGTAAGGACCGGGCCTGAATGCCCCAAGGGCAATCTGAGGGAACTAACTTGGGCTAGCAAACCAGACTGTGGGACAGCTACCACCCGAAAAGCCCTAACCTAAGACACCGCCAGGCCCACTCACAAAACAAAGGACTGAGCAGAGCCAACTGGCTGCAGACAATCCCCCTCCAGTGACAGGCAGCCAGAGCTGGAAGGGGGCAATCGTGGCCCCAAAGAGGCATTATCTACCAAACTGCAAGCAGGCTTCGTTGCTAACTAAGTCTTCTTGGGATTCTGGAAGGTCAACATCCACCTGATAAGGTGCACCCATTGTACACCCAGAAAACTCTGTGGCAGGGATGGGGGAGTCGATAAGTCACAGCGACCATGCTCTCCAAACACCTGATCACCTGAGCTGCTCAGATCTGGGAAGGGCGCAAAACGCAGGCCCAACCTAAGCTGCGCCTCTGAGGACTCCAAGTACCTGAACCTGAGCAGGTTAGACCTGGGAAGTGCATACAACCCAGGCTGGCCTCAGACAGCTCCAGGCAGAGCAACCTAGAGCCTAAGCAGTGTAGAAAGGGAAAGCACACACGTTGTGAGTGGGGGCAAACCCAGCGTGGCTGAGACATTGCAAGCACACGTCAGTGTTATTTGTTTGCAACGTCCCTCCCTCCCCACAGCACGACTTAACAAGTGAGCCTAAAAAAGTGTCCACAACCGCCCCCTTGTGTCAGGGCGGAAATTAGACACTGAAGAGACCAGCAAACAGAATAAGCTAAAACAGAGGGAACCTCCTTGGAAGAGACATGTGCAATAGATTAAAACCCTGTAGTTAGTACCAACTGCTGCTGCTGCTAAGTCACTTCAGTCGTGTCCAACTCTGTGTGACCCCATAGACGGCAGCCCACCAGGCTCCCCCATCCCTGGGATTCTCCAGGCAAGAATACTGGAGTGGGTTGCCATTTCCTTCTCCAATGCATGAAAGAGAAAAGTGAAAGTGAAGTCGCGCAGTCTGTCCAACTGTTAGCGACCCCATGGACTGCAGCCTACCAGGCTGCTCTGTCCA
>SJYX01016835.1:56677-70586 GCA_006410675.1 Oreotragus oreotragus
GCAAAGAGTTGGACATGACTGAGCAACTGAGCATACAATCCTTGCTATTACCTTAGGAGCATTTATTCCATTGACATTTAAAGTAATTATTGATATGTTGGTACTTATGCCATTTTACTTACTACTTGTTTTCTGGTTGTTTTGCAGTTCTTTTCTATTCATTTTTTTTTTCTTCCCTCGTGGTTTGATGATTTTCTTTAGCAGTATGCTTGTGTTCCTTTCTTTTTAGTTTTTGTGTATCTATTGTCAGTTTTTGATTTGTGATTACCATGGGTTTCATATATTAATATGTTAACCCATAATTATATCTACATGATTTAAACTGAAAGTCATGAAAGTTCAAACACATTTCTAAAAGAGCTACAATTTTTATTCCCCTCCCCCACATTTTGTGTTTTGATGTCATATTTTAAATGTTCATGCTTATCCCTGTACTGTTTATTGTAGTTATAGCTGCTTTTCCAATATATTGTCTTTAATCTACATACTGGCTTATCTAAAAGTATTTTTAATAAAGGTATGTACATTTTTAGACATTATACTACTGCATATTGCATACTTAATAGACTGCAGTATAGTATAGACATAACTTTTACGTGCACTGGAAGACAAAAAAATTCGTGTGGTTCACTTTATTGCAAAATTCACTTTATTACGGTGGTGTGGAACTAAACTCACAGTATCTCTAAGGCATGCCTGTATGTATATCTTAGGTAGTGTTAGAATCTGTTTGGCAATACAAGAGATTAATAAAAAAGAGTCCCTTCCCTCTAGGGGTCATAATAACTTGAGACATTTTTAAAAGTAAACTACAAAGCAATTTGTGATGTAAATATGTAAAAATTGCTAGTTTTGAGTTAGGAGAGAGAAATCACTTCCTCCTATGAGATCTTAAGAAGAATTATAGTAAATTTCTTATCTAATATGGACTTTGAAAATGGATAAGACTTCAACAGGTAGAAATGAAATGGAAGGATACCCTAAGTGGATGAAAATGCCCCAGTCATGTCATTGGAGTATTACTATTACAGTGGAAGAGGGCAGAGTTTACTTGGAGAAGTATACATAGTATAATCTTTGGAGAAATCATGAATCAGGTCACAAGGTAGTAGGATAGGAATTGTGGGAATTGTGTCTTTTGTCTATCACTCTGTACCCATCATGTTGCCTGGTAAATATTAGTACCCAATAATTAAAGGACAGGAAATATGAATTTGGATATAGGCAAAAAATGTTGGATCTCAGAATAGTTAAAACAGATTGATTTTCAAGCATATGAAAAGAAAGATGTATTCATGAGGAACCAACATGGATTTATCAAGAACTAATTCTATTAAATTTTACTTCCTCACTTTTCTATTTCTCCAACTATTTTATTTTGAAAAAATGAAAAGTTATAAAAAATTGGAAAGAATAAGTCAATGAACCCATTTATACTTCACTTAGAGTCTCCAAATAATTAACATATTGCCACATTTGCTATCGGTGTGTGTGTGTGTGTATGTGTTTTCTCTTTATATATATATATATTTCTTTTTTCTGAACCTTTTGAAAGTGAGTATCAGATACCACTTCCTTTTAAAATAAGGTTGCTAAATTAGTATTAATAAACATAATGTATCTGGGCTTTCCAAGGCATTTGGTAAATTATTTTGTATATTCCTGAATGAAATGGGAAAATATGAGTTAAATGATATGATGAGGTGAGCTCACAGTTAAAATAACATCCTGAAGATTGTTGATTAATGGATATATTTCACCCTTGAGGAAGATAACTAGCACTGTACTATCAATTCAGTTCAGTTCAGTTCAGTCGCTCAGTCGTGTCCGACTCTTTGTGACCCCATGAATCGCAGCATGTCAGGACTCCCTGTGCATTAACTCCTGGAGTTCACTCAAACTCATGTCCATTGAGTTGGTGATGCCATGTAGCCATCTCATCCTCTTTTGTTCCCTTCTCCTCCTGCCCCCAATCCCTCCCAGCATCAGAGTCTTTTTCAATGAGTCAACTCTTAGCATGGGGTGGCCAAAGTATTGGAGTTTCAGCTTTAGCATCAGTCCTTCCAATGAACACCCAGGACTNAGATGCTCCATGTCCAAGATAAGGAGCAGTGGCCGCACTCTGCTAGAGCTGTCTCTTATACACATCTCGTCCCTGGGATCCTCCAGGCAAGAACACTGGAGTGGGTTGCCATTTCCTTCTCCAATGCATGAAAGAGAAAAGTGAAAGTGAAGTCGCTCAGTCTGTCCGACTGTTAGCGACCCCATGGACTGCAGCCCACCAGGCTACTCCGTCCATTGGATTTTCCAGGCAAGAGTACTGGGGTGGGGTGCCATTGCCTTCCCCAAAGAGACTACTATTAGCAACTATATGCCAATAAAATGGACAATTTGGAAGAAATGGACAAATTCTTAGAAAAGTATAACTTTCCAAAACTGAACCAGGAAGAAATAGAAAATCTTAACAGACCCATCACAAGCATGGAAATCAAAACTGTAATCAGAAATCTTCAAACAAAAGCCTAGGACCAGACAGCTTCACAGCTGAATTCTACCAAAAATTTAGAGAAGAGCTAACACCTACAGAAGAGCTAACATATTATCCTTCCAGAAAATTGCAGAGGAAGGTAAACTTCCAAACTCATTCTATGAGGCCACCATCACCCTAATACTAAAACCAGACAAAGATGCCACAAAAAAAAGAAAATTACAGACCAATATCACTGATGAATATAGATGCCAAATTCCTTAACAAAATTTTAGCAAACAGAATCCAACAACATATTAAAAAGATCATACATCATGACCAAGTGTGCTTTATCCCAGGGATGCAAGGATTCTTCAACATTCACAAATCAATCAATGTGATATGCCACATTAACAAACTGAAAGATAAAAAACATGATTATCTCAATAGATGCAGAGAAAGCCTTTAACAAAATTCAACATCCATATATGATAAAAACTCTCCAGAAAACAGACATAGAAGGAACATACCTCAACATAATAAAAACCATATATGATAAACCTACAGCAAACATTATCCTCAATAGTGAAAAATTGAAAGCATTTCCCCTAAAGTCAGGAACAAGACAAGAGAAATTAAGGAAACAATTCCATTTACCATTGCAATGAAAAGAATAATAGCCAGGACATGGAAGCAACCTAGATGTCCATCGGCAGATGAATGGATAAGAAAGCTGTGGTACATATACACAATGGAATGTTACTCAGCTATTAAAGAGAATGCATTTGAATCAGTTCTAATGAGGTGGATGAAACGGGAGCCTATTATATAGTGAAGTAAGTCAGAAAGAGAAACACCAATACAGTATATTAACGCATATATATGGAATTTAGAAAGATGGTAACAGTGACGCTATAGGCGAGATAGCAAAAGAGACACAAATCTAAAGAACAAACTTTTGGACTCTGTGGGAGAAGGCAAGGGTGGGATGATTTGAGAGAACAGCATTGAAACATGTATATTATCATATGTGAAACAGATCACCAGTCCAGGTTTGATATGTGAGATAGAGTGCTCAGGGCTGGTGCACTGGGATGACCCTGAGGGATGAGATGGGGAGGGAGGTGGGAGGAGAGTTCAGGATGGGGAACACATGTATACCCATGGTTGATTCATATCAATGTACGGCAAAACCACTACAATATTGTAAAGTAATTAGCCTCCAATTAAACTAAATAAATTTAGAGAGAAAAAAAAAAGAATACTGGAGAGGGTTGCCATACTCTCCTCCAGGAGATCGTCCCGACCCAGGGATCGAACCCAAGTCTCTTATGTCTCCTGCACTGGCAGGCAGTTTCTTTACCACTAGTGCCACTGGGAAGCCCCCCTTGAAGTTATATAAGACCAAATTAGAGCAGCACTTACTATAGAAGGAACATTGTTGGAATTTCATTCGGAAAGGGGAGAAGAAAGCATTCATATGAGTCATGAGTTCAAATCCCAGGTCTACCACTTATTATGTGCAAAATCATCTCACTTCTCTGAGCTTTGTTTTTAACATTCATAAAATGGAAATACTACCTTACAATTGTGAGGGGAATAAAAGATCAATTGTATCAAGAGAACTATAATGGGAGTTAGAGTTAAGGTGGTGTTAGAAAAACAGCATGTTTTTCTGCAGCTACACCTACACCTATATCTACCTACAGCTATCACCTCCACCAGCTCCCTTGCCTCTGCTAGAAAGACTGGCTTCCTCCTTTAAGTTCAAAACATGAGGGAATGCACACAGTCCCTCTACTGCATCCCAGGTAGGACTACTCCTTGCTCTCTTTTCCTCTTTCCTACAAACCCCAGGAAGTTGGCTGCCTCCCCTCTCTGCTCTTCCACTGTCAGCCCTAGCCCCTGTGTTAGGCACTTGATATATATTCTATCTTAACCTCACAACCCCTGCAAAGTAGGTACTATTACCATATTCTTTCATATAGTAACTAGCATTCACTTAGTACTGACTATGTGTCAGACACCACGCCAGGCACTGAGGACATGGGGATTAACAATACAGACCTCTTTGGGTTTAAATTTTTTAAACAATGGGGCTGAGGCTCAGTCAAGTTAAGTAACTCACTTTCTGTCACATCACTGAAGGCGGAACCCAGGCTGCCTGACTCCTCCGCTTCTTGGCACCTCCTTCCTCCCAGGCCCAAACTCAAATCAAGGCTCTGTGCTTCTCTCCAGGAGGAAAAGGTGGTTCAAAAAGAAAATAAATGATGAATTTCAGCAAGAGTAAATATAAAGACATATACTCAGGTCTACAGAAATAAAATAAGGCAGCCAACAGTTTTGAAGGAAAAATATCTATCTGGAAAGGAGTTGATTGTCAAATATCTATCTGGAAAGGAATTGACTGTCTACTAACTTAAGGTGAAGAAGAGCATGAGGAGGATGGATACTATGTGGAGGAAGGTACACAGTCCAACTTCTGAGAAAAAAAATACCTTCCTCATCTCCAGGTTAGTCAGAACACACGTGGAGCCCCAAGCCACGTCTTAAGATGGGCACTGACCAACTACAGGAAAATAGTGACCCAAGAGAAACAGCTGAACGTTCAGGGGACAAACAATGAAAACTACAAAGAGATAATGAACCACTGCTATACACAACACAGGTGAATCTCACAGACATCGTGATTAATGAAGGAGACCAGAAACAAACCATTACCTAACATATGATCCCATTCATAGAAAATTTAAGAACAGGGCGGGTAATGGTGGAAGAGTACGGGAGAGAGGCCCCAGGGAGCTGGATGACCCTTGAAAACAATTCATCGAATACATTTGCATCAGTTCTATTGAGGTGGATGAAACTGGAGCCTATTATACCTGTCTCTTATACACATCTAGATGTGTATAAGAGACAGCCTCCCCCCTCCCCCCAACATGCCACCAAAGGCAGAGAGGCAGGCAGGTGACAGCCAGGGCCGGAAGGTGAGGGGCAATCTTGGCCCCAGAGACAGCATTCTCCACCAAACTGTGAGCAGTTGCTACCCAGGTCTTCCTGGGGTCCTGGACGGCTGACATCTGCCTGGAGGGCCCCAGTCCAAGAACAGCTCCCCAGAGGAGACACGCGGCACATCTGAGATGGCGCTCTTGCAGAGCACCCAGGAAACCGAGGGACTGGGGCTGCGAAGGCGGTAAGATGTACCGCCCAGCTGAAAGAGCGTGCTCACCAAGCGCCTGGTCGCCTGAGCTGCTCGGACCTGGGAAGGGCACAGAATGCACACCCAACCGAGTCTGTGCCTTTGTGGAGTGCCCAGGAACCTGAACCTGAGTAGCTTAGACCTGGGAAATGCACGCAACCCAGGGCCCACTTTAGACAGTTCCCCTGCAGAGCAACCTGGAGCCTGAGCAGTGTAGACTGGGAAAGCACACACGCCATGAGTGGGGGCAAACCCTGTGCGGCCCAGACACTGTGAGCACTCCCCACACACATCAGTGATATTTGTTTGCAGTGTCCCTCCCTCCCCACAGCACAGCTGAACAAGTGAGCCTAAATAAGTGACCACTTTTGCCCCCTGTGTCAGGGTGGAAATTAGACACCGAAGAGACTTACAAACAGAAGAAGCTAAAATAAACAAAGAGGGAACTGCTCTGAAAGTGATGGGTGCAACAGATTTAAAACTCTGTAGTTAGCACTAACTACACTGAAAGAGGCCTATAGACCTTGAGAAGAAGTATAAGCTGGAAGAAGGAACTATCTGAAATTGAACTGACCCCACACTGCCTTCAACAGCTCCAGAGAAATTCCTAGATATATTTTACTATTATCATTTTGTAATTTTTTTATTTTTAAGTTCTTTACTATCCCTTTAATTTTCATTTTAATAACCTACTATTACCTTGCAAAAAAAGACCCTATTTCTAAAGTAAATTTCATATATATATTTTTTATAATTTTTGTGATTTTGTTTTGCTTTTTTATTATTGTATTTTTGAGAGTCTAACCTGAGCAACTTCACTTTCACTTTTCACTTTCATGCATTGGAGAAGGAAATGGCAACCGACTCCAGTGTTCTTGCCTGGAGAATCCCAGGGACAGCAGAGCCTGGTGGGCTGCCATCTATGGGGTCGCACAGAGTCGGACACGACTGAAGCGACTCACCAGCAGTAGCAGCAACCTCTCCTCTAGATTTTTAATTTTTGCTTTTTGGTTTTTGTTATCAATTTTGTACCTTTAAGAATCCAATCTTCAAAAAAAAAAAAAAAAAGAATCCAATCTTCAGTACCCATTTTTACTTAGGAATATGATTACTGGCTTGATTACTCTCTCCCCCTTTTGACTCTCCTTTTCCTCCCCCAGGTCACCTCTATCTCCTCCCTCCCCCTTCTCTTCTCTACCCAACTCTGTGAATCTCTTTGGGTGCTCCATGCTGTGGAGAGCACTTAGGGAACTGGTGACTGGCTAGAGCTGTCTCTCTCCTTTTGACTCCCCCTCCTCTCCTCCTGGTCACCTCTATCTCCCTCCTCCCTCTTCTCTTCTCCTTGTAACTCTGTGAACCTCTCTGGGTGTTCTTCACTGTGGAGAATCTTTTCACCATTAACCTAGATGTTTTATCATTGGTGCTGTATGGATGGAGAAGTCTTGAGACTACTGTAAGAATAAGACTGAAAGCCAGAGGCAGGAGGCTTAAATTCAAAACTTTAGAACTCCAGAAAACTCCTGACTCCAGGGAACATTCATCGACAAGAGCTCATCCAAAAGCCTCCATACCTACACTGAAACCAAGCTCCACCCAAGAGCCAACAGGTTTCAGAGCAATACATACCAAGCTAATTCTCCAACAACGCAGGAACACAACCCTAAGTATTAAAATACAGGCCTCTAAAAGTCACACCAAACCCACAGACACCTCAAAACTCACTACTGGACACTTCATTGCACTCCAGAGAGAGGAGATCCAGCTCCACCCACCAGAACACTGACACAAGCTTCCCTAACCAGGAATCCTTGACAAGCCACTTGTCTAGTCCCACCCACAGGGAGGACTCTCCACAATAAAGAGGAACCACAAACTACCAGCATACAGAAAGGCCACCCCAAACACAGCAATCTAAACAAAATGAAAAGGCAGAGAAATATTAAGCAAGTAAAGGAACATGATAAATGCCCACCAAACCAAACAAAAGAGGAGGAGATAGGGAGTCTACCTGAAAAAGAATTCAGAATAATGATAGTAAAAATGATCCAAAATCTTGAAAACTAAATGGAATTACAGACAAGTAGTCTGGAGACAAGGATAGAAAAGATGCAAGAAATGTTTAACAAGGACCTAGAAGAAATAAAAAAGAGTCAATAAATAATGAATAATGCAATAACTGAGCTCAAAAACACTCTGGAGGAAACCAACAATAGACTAACAGAGGCAGAAGATAGGATAATTGAGGTGGAAGATAGAATGGTGGAAATAAATGAAACAGAGAGGAAAAAGAAAAAAGAATTAAAAGAAATGAGGACAACCTCAGAGACCTCTGGGGCAATGTCAAACACCCCAACATTCGAACCATATGAGCCCCAGAAGAAGAAGACAAAAAGAAAGACCATGAGAAAATACTTGAGGAGATAATAGTTGAAAACTTCCCTAAAATGGGGAAGGAAATAATCACCCAAGTCCAAGAAACCCAGAGAGTTCCAAACAGGATAAACCCAAGGCGAAACACCCCAAGACACATATTAATCAAATTAACAAAGATCAAACACAAAGAACAAATATTAAAAACAGCAAGGGAAAAACAGCAAATAACACACAAGGGGATTCCCATAAGGATAACAGCTGATCTTTCAATAGAAACCATTCAGGCCAGGAGGGAATGGCAGGACATACTTAAAGTGATGAAAGAAAATAACCTACAGCCCAGATTACTGTACCCAGCAAGGATCTCTTTCAAATACGAAGGAGAAATCAGTAGCTTTACAGACAAGCAAAAGCTGAGAGAATTCAGCACCACCAAACCAGCTCTNCAGCAAGGGAAAAACAACAAATAACACACAAGGGGATTCCCATAAGGATAACAGCTGATCTTTCAATAGAAACGCTTCAGGCCAGGAGGGAATGGCAAGACATACTTAAAGTGATGAAAGAAAATAACCTACAGCCCAGATTACTGTACCCAGCAAGGATCTCATTCAAATATGAAGGAGAAATCAGAAGCTTTACAGACAAGCAAAAGCTGAGAGAATTCAGCACCACCAAACCAGCTCTTCAACAGATGCTAAAGGATCTTCTCTAGACAGGAAACACAGAAAAGGCTTATAAACTTGAACCCAAAACAACAAATTAAATGGCAATGGGATCATACTTAATAATAATTACCTTAAATGTAAATGGGTTGAATGCCTCAACCCAAACACAAAGACTGGCTGAATGGATAAAAAAACAAGACCCCTATATATGTTGTCTACAAGAGACCCACCTCAAAACAAGGGACACATACAGACTGAAAGTGAAAGGCTGGAAAAAGATATTTCACTCAAATAGAGACCAAAAGAAAGCAGGAGCAGGAATACTCATATCCGATAAAATAGACTTTGAAATAAAGGCCATGAAAAGAGACAAAGAAGGACACTATATAAAGATCAAAGGGTCAATCCAAGAAGAAGATATAACAATTATAAATATATATGAACCCAACATAGGAGCACCTCAATATGTAAGGGAAATGCTAACAAGTATGAAAGGGGAAATTAACAGTAACACAATAATGGTGGGAAACTTCAATACCCCACTCACACCTATGGATAGATCAACTAAAGAGAAAATTAGCAAGGAAACACAAACTTTAAATAATAGAATGGACCAATTAGACCTAATTGATATCTATAGGACATTTCACCCCAAAACAATGAATTTCACCTTTTTCTCAAGTGCACATGGAACCAGGATAGATCACATCCTGGGCCATAAATCTAGCTTTGGTAAATTTTTTAAAAATGAAATCATTCCAAGCATCTTTTCTGATCACAACGTGGTAAGATTAGATGTCAACTACAGGGGGGAAAAAAACTATTAAAAATACAAACATGGAGGCTAAACAACACGCTTCTGAATAACCAACAAATCACAGAAGGAATCAAAAAGAAATCAAAATATGCATAGAAATGAATGAAAACACAACAACCCAAAACCTTTGGGATTCAGTAAAAGCAGAGATAAGGGGAAGGTTCATAGCAATATAAGCTTACCTCAAGAAACAAGAGAGAAATCAAATAAATAATCTAACTGTACACCTAAAGCAACTAGAAAAAGAAATGAAGAACTCCAGGGTTGGTAGAAGGAAAGAAACCATAAAAATTAGGGCAGAAATAAATAGTAAAAGCAGAGATAAGGGGAAGGTTCATAGCAATATAAGCTTACCTCAAGAAACAAGAGAGAAATCAAATAAATAATCTAACTATACACCTAAAGCAACTAGAAAAAGAAATGAAGAACTCCAGGGTTGGTAGAAGGAAAGAAACCATAAAAATTAGGGCAGAAATAAATGAAAAAGAAACAAAGGAGACCATAGCAAAAATCAAAAAAGCTAAAAGCTGGTTCTTTGAGCAGATAAATAAAATAGACAAACCATTATCCAGACTCATCAAGGAAAAAAAGGGGGAAAGAATCAAATCAACAAAATTAGAAATGAAAATGGAGAAACCACAACAGACAACACAGAAATATAAAGGATCATAAGAGACTACTGCTGCTGCTGCTGAGTCACTTCAGTCGTGTCCGACTCTGTGTGACCCCATAGACGGCAGCCCACCAGGCTCCCCCATCCCTGGGATTCTCCAGGCAAGAACACTGGAGTGGGTTGCCATTTCCTTCTCCAATGCATGAAAGAGAAAAGTGAAAGTGAAGTCGCTCAGTCTGTCCGACTGTTAGCGACCCCATGGACTGCAGCCCACCAGGCTACTCCGTCCATTGGATTTTCCAGGCAANTGCTTCCTGACCTGCATACAGGTTTCTCAAGAGGCAGGTCAGGTGGTCTGGTATTTCCATCTCTTTCAGGAACAAGAGATCAAATTGCCAACATCTGCCAGATCATCAAAAAACAAGAAAGTTCCAGAAAAACATCTATTTCTGCTTTATCAACTATGCCAAATAGTTCACTGTGTGGATCACAATAAACTGGAAAATTCTGAAAGAGATGACAAACCTAGATCGCATATTAAAAAGCAGAGACATTACTTTGTCAACAAGGTCTGTTTAGTCAAAGCTATAGTTTTTCCAGTAGTCATGTATGGATGTGAGAGTTGGACTGTGAAGAAAGCTGAGCACCGAAGAATTTATGCATTTGAACGGTGGTGTTGGAGAAGACTCTTGACAGTCCCTTGGACTGCAAGGAGATCAAACCAGTCAATACTAAAGGAAATTAGTCCTGACTGTTCATTGGAATGACTGATGCTGGAGCTCAAGCTCCAATACTTTAGCCACCTGATGTGAAGAAGTGACTCTTTTGAAAAGACCCTGATACTGGGCAAGATTGAAGCTGGGCAGAGAAGGGGATGACAGAGGATGAGAGATGGTTGGATGGCTTCACTGACTCGATGGACATGAGTCTGAGCAAGCTCTGGGAGATGCTGATGGACAGCTGGCATGCTGCAGTCCATGGGGTTGCAAAGAGTCAGACATGACTGAATGACTAAACTGAACTGAATGGAAGATTTTTTACCATAGAAGATTCTCAATTAAAAAAAGAGAGAGAGAGAGGAGGTACCTTTCTTATCTTTTCTTTTGGGCAGTCAGATCAAAATACAACTATGTTAATCTACTGCTGCTGCTGCTGCTGTTGCTAAGTCACTTCAGTCGTGTCCCACTCTGTGCGACCCCATAGACAGCAGCGCACCAGGCTCTTCTGTCCCTGGGATTCTCCAGGCAAGAATACTGGAGTGGGTTGCCATTTCCTTCTCCAATGCATGAAAGTGAAAAGTGAAAGTGAAGTCTCTCAGTGGTGTCCAACTCTTTGCAACCCCATGGACTGTAGTCTACCAGGCTCTTTCGTCCATGGGATTTTCCAGGCAAGAGTACTGGAGTGGGTTGCCATTTCTTGTTAATCTACTAGCTAAGTGTAAATGTGTTTTTCAACATGCGTAAGATGATTTGTCAATTTGCATTATTGAATATCAATTTTGGGGACTCTGAAAGGTTCTAAAAAGGGAGTAATATAATTAGAGATTTTACTTGTGAATCAGAAGGCTATCTACTAAAAACAATTTCAAGAAGGAATAAGTAATTCTGGAATTATATAACTTAGTGGTGTTAATTAAAGAACAATTCTAAGTTAATATCATGCCTAAAATAAATTACTGCTTTAAGGTTTTAGCATTGGAATCCCCAAAGCCTCAAAAATGGAGCTCTCTTTCATTAATACCTTTTTATTAATAACAATAATAATAATAGCTAATTTTTATTCAGAGTTTATAGCAAGGCAGGTACTGAGCTAAAGTGCTCTGCATGAAATATTTCCTGTAATTTTTATAGGAGTCATGTGAAGTATGTATGATCTACATATTGCATGTTCCTTCAGGTTACCAAAGGCTAGGATTAAAACAGAGTAGCATTGACAGTTTTGACTATATTTCTTTGATGCATCACTACTTACTCACTTTTGCAGGATCTCCAGTCCTAAAAATCTCAACTCAATATTTTTCATTATTCCTAATAATAAAAGTTTTATTATGTGCCATGTATCATTTTAAGTACTTTATATTTGTTATATCCTCATTATTGGGGCTTCCCTGGTGGCTCAGCAGTAAAGAATTTGCCTGCCAGTGCAGGAGACGTGGGTTTGATCCCTGGGTCAGGAAGATCCTCTGGAGAAGAAAATGGCAACTGGCTCCAGTATTCTTGCCTGGGAAATCCCATGGACAGAGGTGCCTGGCCAGCTACAGTCCAAGGGGTCGCAAAGAGTTGGACATGACTGAGCAACTGAGCATACAATCCTTGCTATTACCTTAGGAGCATTTATTCCATTGACATTTAAAGTAATTATTGATATGTTGGTACTTATGCCATTTTACTTACTACTTGTTTTCTGGTTGTTTTGCAGTTCTTTTCTATTCATTTTTTTTTTCTTCCCTCGTGGTTTGATGATTTTCTTTAGCAGTATGCTTGTGTTCCTTTCTTTTTAGTTTTTGTGTATCTATTGTCAGTTTTTGATTTGTGATTACCATGGGTTTCATATATTAATATGTTAACCCATAATTATATCTACATGATTTAAACTGAAAGTCATGAAAGTTCAAACACATTTCTAAAAGAGCTACAATTTTTATTCCCCTCCCCCACATTTTGTGTTTTGATGTCATATTTTAAATGTTCATGCTTATCCCTGTACTGTTTATTGTAGTTATAGCTGCTTTTCCAATATATTGTCTTTAATCTACATACTGGCTTATCTAAAAGTATTTTTAATAAAGGTATGTACATTTTTAGACATTATACTACTGCATATTGCATACTTAATAGACTGCAGTATAGTATAGACATAACTTTTACGTGCACTGGAAGACAAAAAAATTCGTGTGGTTCACTTTATTGCAAAATTCACTTTATTACGGTGGTGTGGAACTAAACTCACAGTATCTCTAAGGCATGCCTGTATGTATATCTTAGGTAGTGTTAGAATCTGTTTGGCAATACAAGAGATTAATAAAAAAGAGTCCCTTCCCTCTAGGGGTCATAATAACTTGAGACATTTTTAAAAGTAAACTACAAAGCAATTTGTGATGTAAATATGTAAAAATTGCTAGTTTTGAGTTAGGAGAGAGAAATCACTTCCTCCTATGAGATCTTAAGAAGAATTATAGTAAATTTCTTATCTAATATGGACTTTGAAAATGGATAAGACTTCAACAGGTAGAAATGAAATGGAAGGATACCCTAAGTGGATGAAAATGCCCCAGTCATGTCATTGGAGTATTACTATTACAGTGGAAGAGGGCAGAGTTTACTTGGAGAAGTATACATAGTATAATCTTTGGAGAAATCATGAATCAGGTCACAAGGTAGTAGGATAGGAATTGTGGGAATTGTGTCTTTTGTCTATCACTCTGTACCCATCATGTTGCCTGGTAAATATTAGTACCCAATAATTAAAGGACAGGAAATATGAATTTGGATATAGGCAAAAAATGTTGGATCTCAGAATAGTTAAAACAGATTGATTTTCAAGCATATGAAAAGAAAGATGTATTCATGAGGAACCAACATGGATTTATCAAGAACTAATTCTATTAAATTTTACTTCCTCACTTTTCTATTTCTCCAACTATTTTATTTTGAAAAAATGAAAAGTTATAAAAAATTGGAAAGAATAAGTCAATGAACCCATTTATACTTCACTTAGAGTCTCCAAATAATTAACATATTGCCACATTTGCTATCGGTGTGTGTGTGTGTGT
>SJYX01016835.1:73887-103678 GCA_006410675.1 Oreotragus oreotragus
CTCCTTCACTTTCATCAAGAGGCTTTTTAGCTCCTCCTCACTTTCTGCCATAAGGGTGGTGTCATCTGCATATCTGAGGTTATTGATAATTCTCCTGGCAATCTTGATTCCAGCTTGTGCTTCTTCCAGTCCAGGGTTTCTCATGATGTACTCTGCATATAAGTTAAATAAGCAGGGTGACAATATACATCCTTGACGTATTCTTTTTCCTATTTGGAACCAGTCTGTTGTTCCATGTCCAGTTCTAACTGTTGCTTCCTGACCTGCATACAGATTTCTCAAGAGGCAGGTTAGGTGGTCTGGTATTCCTATCTCTTTCAGAATTTTCCACAGTTTATTGTGATCCACACAGTCAAAGGCTTGGGCATAGTCAATGTTGCTCTAGGATCCCTTAAATAATTTTAATTTTTTTGGATGAAATTTAGATAAATGTAAAGTAGAAAAATAATGTCATTAGAATATTAATTCCTCTTTGTCAGTATTATAGTACAACCAAATTATCTGGTTGTTAATACATATCTATGGTCATTGAGAAATGTCAGGCCCTAATTCTTTAATATAGTCTCAAACTGAGTACTACAGAGTTCCCATTTTTAAAACACCCCCAAAGTTACATTTATATATTGCTGGGAGAAATATCAATAACCTCAGATATGCAGATGATACCACCCTCATGGCAGAAAGCAAAGAAGAACTAAGGAGCCTCTTGATGAAAGTGAAAGAGGAGAGTAAAAACGTTGGCTTAAAGCTCAACATTCAGAAAACGAAGATCATGGCAACTCTTCCCATCACTTCATGACAAATAGATGAAGAAACAGTGGAAACAATGACAGACTTTATTTTTCTGGGCTCCAAAATCACTGCATATGGTGACTGCAGCCATGAAATTAAAAGATGCTTGCTTCTTGGAAGAAAAGTTACAACCAACCTGACAGCATATTAAAAAGCAGAGACATTACTTTGTCCATAAAAGTACATTTAGTCAAAGCTATGGTTTTTCCAGTAGTCATGTATGAATGTGAAAGTTGGACTATAAAAAAAGATGAGCACCAAAGAACTGATGCTTTTGAACAGTGGTGTTGGAGAAGACTCTTGAGAGTCCCTTGGACTGCAAGAAGATCCAACCAGTCCACCCTAAAGGAGACCAGAACTGAGTGTTCATTTGTAGAACTGATTTTGAAGCTACAAGTCCAATACTTTGGCCACCTGATGTGAAGAGGTGACTCATTTAAAAAGACCCTGATGCTGGGAAAGATTGAGGGCAGGAGAAGAGGATGACAGAGGATGAGATGGTTGGATGGCATCACCAACTCAATGGACATGGTTTTGGGTGGACTCTGGCAGTTGGTGATGGACAGGGAGGACTGGCGTGCTGTGGTTCATGGGGTCACAAAGAGTTAGAAATGACTGAGCAACTGAACTGAACTGAACTGAACTGAACTTCTAAATAGTCTATCTTATGGCATTTAATTAAGTGAATAGATGAATTGTTATGGCCTGTGTTATGTTAGTCCCCTGAAAAATTACCTTATCTTTGGTGTTTAAAGATTCCATATTTACTTATTTGATATTTTCTTCATTGAAAGATGCTTGAAAAGTTTTGAGTCAGGGTTATAGATAACTAATCAGACATGCTATTTATATCAATGACTTGTGTGAAGGTATACAAGGATTATTATGAATCACATGAACTTAGAAGGCTTACCTAAAGTGTTGTACAACAAAATCAAAACTAAAAACAATATTCAAGCAATGTACTGAAATAACAGTTATGTTGAGCATCTATTTTAAAAAGAATAGAGACAATTTTAACACTGCATCAATTCACTCTATATTTGCACAGAACTGGTTTAGAAAGTCCCTTCTTGCATTGAACACAGCATCCTTGTCACTTTTATCCACTGATCTTAGTTTTTCTTATGCAACCACACAGGAAAATAGCAAATGACTTAGCAAGACATCAAATCACACCACATGACATCAATATTTGAATATATCTGTCTTCTCAGGGAAGCAATAGACTGCAATAATTAAAAACCTAAATTCATGGTACAGATATACAGGGTTCAAGTCTGAGTAGGATGACCAACCATCCCAGTGTACCCAAGAATAGAGGTTTCCTGGGATATAATACTTTTGGTACTAAACTTGAGAAAATCTCTGACAAACTGAGATGAACTGGTCATCCTAAATCTGAGACTATTTATTAGCTGTATGAATTTGAGCAAGTTATTAGACCTCACATTTTCTTCCTTTGAAAAATAAAGATAATACTTTTCTCTTCTTCACAAGGTAACTGATATAAAGATAAAAGGAGTTAACGCATACAGAGCACAGTACTCAGTAATAGTAGTGATAGCAGCATTAGAAGGTAGTTACACACGATGGGGAGATGGTCATGTGATGAAATTCTAAAGATGTTAGTTGTCTACAAAATTAATATGAGAAAACACTGTGACATGGCTACCGAAAAATAAAAACCCAAATCAATATTCAGTTCAGTTCAGTCACTCGGTCGTATCCAACTCTTTGCAACCCCATGACTTACAGCACACCAGGCCTCCCTGTCCAACACCAACTCCCGGAGTTTACTCAAACTCATGTCCATCGAGTTGGTGATGCCATCCAGCCATCTCATCCTTTGTTGTCCCCTTCTCCTCCTGCCCCCAATCCTTCCCAGCATGAGAGTCTTTTCCAATGAGTCAACTCTTCGCATGAGGTAGCCAAAGTACTGGAGTTTCATCTTTAGCATCATTCCTTCCAAAGAGGCTATATTAATAGAGCTACAGTATTAAGAATGACCCTAGAGGAGGGCATGACAATCTACTCCATTATTCTTGCCTGAAGAATCCCATGGTCAGAGGAGCCTGGTGGGCTACAGTCCATAAATGAAGGAGCTGATTATTCTGTTCTGTTTTGATCAGCCAACATCAAGAATAATGAGATTAATTCTAATGTCCAGTGGAGAGAACTAGAATGACAACTAGTTCTGTAATCATATCATTTGAGGTAAAAAGAAATTGGGGTACTAGCTTGGAGAAAACATGACTTGGAGGCAAAATGAAAGAAATCTCCAAATTTGAGAAAGAATTTCTGTTATAATTAGGACAGAGTTATTGACAAGGTCAGTTAATTTTTTGAAATGATTTGAAAGCAGCTGAGAGATGTTGAGGGAGGCACTTAGAAATTTAAAAAGGTAAGACTCAAGAGACAGATAATAGAGATGTCATATATTCTCTGCTGCCCTATTTATTTGGGAACAATTGTCAACTCTGAGAGCAGGGAGAAGGTTACAAATCCATTGTAAATCCTGGTGCATACAAGAGGGCCACTGCAGGGGGGCATGGAAATAAGCATCACTTTTGGCAGAGATTTGGAGATGAGAGCTCAAGCACACAGTCAAAATTCTCCCAAAATATGTGCTGCTTACTGGGGAGCATGGGATAGACGGGTGAAATCACAAGCAGAATGCCTCTGAAAATCAGAGCAGTTTCTCCAGCAGTCACATAAGACAAAGATTAGAGTTTCACGGATTAAAAAGGATAGGCTATGGAATCACTAACCAGAAGATATCTGATATATCTATATTAATATCAGATGGCTTCCCTGGTGGCTCAGACAGTAAAAGTGTCTGCCTACAATGTGGGAGACCTGGGTTCGATCCCTGGGTCGGAAAGACCCCTGGAGAAGGAAATGGGAACCCACTCCAGTACTCTTGCCTGGAAAATCCCATGGACAGAGGAACCTGATAGGTTATAGCCCATGGGGTCACAAAGAGTTGGACACAACTGAGCAACTTCACTTCACTTCACTTATTAATATCAAACAAGGAGATTGAAAATTTTTATTATACAGAAATGATCAATCAAAAAGTAAAATATCAAAATTGTAAATCTGTTAGCACCTAGGCAGTGAAGAATTAACTTTACCCAAATAGAGTTCTGATCATTGCCCTTAGCTACTTGGAGGTTATCTCTAGATCCCTGGAATGTTATTCCTGGTAGGAAGGCCTTTGTTTGCCTGTGGGCTTTGGCCACCAGACAGTCTAACAGTGTGATCTTTGACCAGGGTTATAAGTCAGACTGTATTGGTTCTGACCAGTGGAGGAACTGGAGACTAAAGATGGGGTCCTGGAGAATAAAGATCAGCCATTCAGGAAGTATGTCATCAAGCCCCATTATAAACCCCAGACAGCAAAAGCTCAGGTCAGCTTCCCTAGTTGGCAGTATTCTTTTAATATTGTCATACAGTGGTGCCAGGAGGTTAATACACCTCTGAGGAAGATGGAAGCTTCATATGGAACACTCCCAGACTTCACTATATGCATATCTTTGGCTGGTTCTAATTTGTATCTATTTGCTAAATGTAACCATAAGTATAGTTTTTTCTGTAATCGTAAGGATAGCATTTTCCCAAGCTCTGTGAGTTAATCTAGTGAGTTATTGAACCTGAGGATGAACATGAGAACCCTGAATTTGTAGCCTTCAGGGGTCCTGAACTTAAGCTGGTGTCTGATGTCAGGGCAATCTTTGGGAACTGTTCCATCACATTGTGTAGGTTTGCCTAATTCTTTATGCACCCAATAACCAAGTTCTGAAATACAAAAAGCAAACTTTGATAAAATCAAGAAGAAAAATTGACCATCATCATTGTTGAATATTTTGAATACTATATCTCTCAAAACAGTTCATGGTACAAGCAGGAAAAAGATCTATAAAGACAAAGAAAACCTAAAAAGCACAATAACACACTTTATATATAAATTTTATGTGAAAAATAAATCAACTTAATTTGTACTACATACAAACTACAATAGACTATGCATTGTTTTAAAGTACATATGGACTATTTTCCCAAATTGAACCAGCAAATGCAAAATGTTTGAAATCATTCAGAATATGTTCTTTGAACGTAGTGGAATTAAACTAAAGACAATAAAAAGTTCAACTAGAATACTACAAATGTTTGGAAAGTAAGGAATACACTTCCTAATATCTTGTGGGTCAAAAGAAGAAATTAGAATGGAAAACAAAATATTTTGAGAAAGCAGCTAATAAAAATATGGCCAAAAGTTTGAGATACCAAACTAAAGGAGTGTTTAGAAAGAAATATTTAGCTTCAGATGTGTATCTCAGAAAAAAAGAAAGGCTAAACTTCAGTTATCTAAGTTACCATTTCAAGATAGCAGAACAAAACAGCAAATCAACCATAAAAGAAAAAGAAGGAAATAAATAATAAAGATAAGAACAGGGTTGAATAAAATAGAAAAAGTAAATGCAATAAAGGAAATCAACAAAGTGTAAGTTCAATCTTTAAAGGATTAATAAATTAATATATTTTACTAAGACTTGAGCGGGGAGAAAAAAGAGAAGCAACAAATTACCACTGTCAGGAAAAGACTGGGAGAAATGGGTACCGATATCAAACATTAAAAGTATAACAAGGGGACACTTCTACTTCCAGAATTCCAACATGCAAAGAAAAAAAAAAACGGTGAAAATATTTTTTTAAATAACCATATAAACTCTCTGGAAATTGTCCTAAGGATACACATCAAATATGCTTGACAAGAGCTTTACACCAGTAATTTCCACTACTTTTGAGAGGACCCTTAAGCTTAATTTCCCTATTGCTTTCAGTCAATAACTCATGTCTGACTCTTTGCAACCCCATGAACTGAAGCATGCCAGGCTTCCCTGTCCTTCACTGTCTCCCAGAGTTTGCTCAAACTCATGTCTATTGAATTGGTGATGCCATCCAACCATCTCAAACTCTATCATCCCCTTCTCTTTCCCTCAATCTTTCCAAGCATCAGGTTCTTTTCCAATGAGTCAGTTCTTCACATCAGGTGGCCAAAGTATCAGAGCTTCAGCATCAGTCCTTCCAATGAATATTCAGGGTTGATTTCCTTTAGGATTGACTGGTTTGATGTCATTGCTGCCCAAGGGACTCTCAAAAGTCTTCTCCAGCACCACAGTTTGAAAGTATAAACTCTTTGGTGCTCAGCCTTCTTTATGAACTCTTACATCCGTACACTACTACTGGAAAAACTATAGCTTTAATTATTCGGAGCTTTGTTGACAAAGTGATATCTCTACTTTTTAATACACTGTCTAGGTTTGTCATACCTTTTCTTCCAAGGAGCAAGCATCTTTTCATTTCATGGCTGTAGTCACCATCTGCAGGGATTTTGGAGGCAAAGAAAATAAAATCTATTATGGTTTCCACTTTTCCCCCTTGTATTTGCCATGAAGTGATGGGACCAGATGCGATGATCTTAGTTTTTTGAATGTTGAGTTTTAAGCCAACTTTTTCACTCTCCTCTTTCACTTTCATCAAGAGGCCCTTTAGTTCCTCTTTGCTTTCTGTCATTACAGTGGTATCATCTGGATATCTGAGATTGTTGATATTTCTCCCAGCAATCTTGATTCCAGGTTGTGATTCATCCAGCCTGGCATGTTACATAACGTACTCCGCATATAAGTTAAATAAGCAGAGTGACAATATACAGCCTTGTCATACTCCCTTCCCAATTTTGAATCAGTCCATTGTTCCATGTCTGGTTTTAACTGTTGCTTCTTGACCCACATACAGATTTCTCAGGAAACAGGTAAGGTGGATGGTATTCCCATCTTTTTAAGGATTTTCCACAGTTTGTTGTGATCCACACAGTCAAAGGCTTTAGCATACTCAATGAAGAACTAGATGTTTTTCTGGAATTGCCTTTCTTTCTCTATAATCCAACAAATGTTGGCAATTTGATTTCTAGTTCCTCTGCCTTTTCTAAACCCAGCTTGTACTGCTGGAATTTCTTGGTTCACATACTGCTGAAACCTATCTTGAAGGATTTTGAGCATTACCTTGCTAGCATGTGAAATTAGTGCAATCGTATGGTAGTTTGAACATTCTTTGCCATTGCTCTTCTCTGGGATCAGAATGAAAACTGACCTTTTCCAGCCCTGTGGCCACTGCTGAGTTTTCCAGATTGGTGGCATATTGAGTGTAGTATTTTAATAATATCATCTTTGAGGATTTTAAACATCTCAGCTGGAATTCCATCACCTCCTGTAGCTTTGTTTGTAGTACTGCTTCCTAAGGCCCACTTGACTTCACACTCTAGGATATCTGGCTCTAGGTGAGTGACCACACCATCATGGTTATCCAGGTCATTAAGACTTTTTGGTATAGTTCTGTTTGTATTCTTGCTACCTCTTTTTAAATTTTTTTGTTTCTGTTAGGTCCTCATCATTTCTTCCTTTATCATGCCCATTCTTGCATGAAATGTTCCCTTGATATCTCCAATTTTCTTGAAGAGATTTGTATTCTTTTATAATTTTCCATTATTTCTTTGCATTGTTCACTTTAAGAAGACTTTCTTATTTCTCATTGCTATTCTCTGGAATTCTGCATTCAGATTGGTATATCTTTCCCTTTCTCCCTTGCCTTTTGCTTCTCTTCTTTTCTCAGTTATTTGCAAAGCCTCCTCAGACAAACACATTCCCTTCTTGCATTTCTGTTTCATTGGGATGGTTTTGGTCACTGCCTCCTATAAAGTGTTATGAACTTCTGTCTATAGTTCTTGAAAAGATAAAGTGTCTCAAATCAGTAATCTAGAAAAAGAACACCAGATTCAACACAAAGCAAGCAGATGTCAAAGCGCAGAAATTGAAGAAATTAACAAAGGAAAAATCAAGATAGAAAGGCAAGGAAACCGAAAGCTGGCTCTTTGAAAAGATCAATAAAATTGATAAATGTCTATCTTTACCGACTAAGAAAAAATGAGACAAGATACAAATTGATGACAGGAACTGATAGAGGAACTATCACTCTGAGTCTGATAAACATTAAAAGGATAATAAGATAATATTATAAGCAAGATGAAAATCATAAGTTGAACACATAGATGAAATTGACAAATTCTATGAAAGTGACATAGTACCAAAACTTCTTCAGAAATAAATACACTGAATATTCCTATTTCTATTAAGAAAATTGAATTTCATAATATTAAACATTAAAACAAACAAAACTTCAGGCCAGAATGCATTCACATGTGACTTCCAGTGAATCTTTAAATCAAATCACAATAAGATACCATTCTACATCCACTGAAATGGTGGTAATTAAATGGTAAAAACACAGTAACAAGTAAGTGCTGGTGAGGATACAGATCAAATAGAACTCTCATAAATTGCCGGTGGGGATGTAAAATAGTATACAGTCAGCACTCCATATTCCCAAGGCAAAACCCACTGATTCAAAGGTCCAATTGTAGTACATCATTTTATATAAGGGACTAGAGTAGCTCTAGATTTTGGTATCTACATGCATCCTGGAACCAATTCCCCATGTATACCAGATGGACAACTATAATCACCAGATAGTTTGGTAGTTTCATGAGCCACGTATTACATGACAAGATATTTACCCAAGAGACATGAAAACTTATGTTCACAAAAACCCTTACATAAATATTTATAACAGTCTTATTATATTCACCAAAACTGAAAAAAATCCAAACGTCCTTCGAGTGACAAATGGACTATGAAACTGTGGTATATCCATATACTGGAATACCACTCAGTAGTAAATAGTAGCAAAATAATGATACAGCAACAGGAATGAAAGCTAAACTCCCTGCAGTAAGTGAAAGAAACTGGATTCATGTGGTTATATATAGTATGGCTTCATTTATATGACATCTTATGATAGTCACTCAGTTGTGTCTGACTCTTTGCAACCCCGTGGCGTGTTTGTTGCCCACCAGGCTCCTTCATCCATGTGACTTTCCAGGCAAGAATACCAGAGTGGGTTGCCATTTCCTGGAAAGGAAATGCTATAAGGACAGAATGATTAGTGTTAGGGAAAAGATATGACTATGAATGAGCTACACTAGGGAATTTGGTATATGGGTTATGGAACTCTTCCTTAGCTTGGTTGTGGTGGTAAGAACATAACTCTTTACAATACTCAGATCTTTAGACAAAATGGAACAAACTTTACTGTGTATGATATTTTAAATAAATTTTTAAAAAGAGAAGATGGTGAAGGAATAGGATGAGGAGATCACTTTCTCCCCACAAATTCATTGGAAAATCATTTGAATGCTGAACAAATTCCACAAAACAACTTCTGAATGCTGGTGGAGGACACCAGGCACCCAGAAAGGCAGCCCATTCTCTTCAAAAGGAGGTAGGACAAAATATAAAAGATAAAAAGAGAGAAAAAAGAGTTAGGGACGGAGACCCATCCTGGGGAGGGAGTTGTGAAGAAGGAGAAGTTTCCAAACACCAGAAAACCCTCTCATCAGCAGGTCTGTGGGGAGTTTTGGAATCTCCGACGGCAACATAGTTCAGTCAGTTTAGTCACTCAGTCGTGTCCAAATCATTGCAACCCCATGAACTGCAGCACGCCAGGCCTCCCTGTCCATCACCACCTCTCGGAGGACTTCAATCAGACTCACGTCCATCGAGGCCGTGATGCCATCCAGCCATCTCATCCTCGGTCGTCCCCTTCTCCTCCTGCCCCCAATCCCTCCCAGCATCAGAGTCTTTTCCAGTGAACTCCAGGAGATGGTGATGGACAGGGAGGCCTGGCGTGCTGCGATTCATGGGGTCACAAAGAGTTAATCGAATACTATGAACTTCAGAAAAAGATTTGATTAAAAGTTCCCTATTTTTTTTTTCCTCAAATGGAAAATTCTATGCAATAATCATTTGCCTGGTCTTCCATATACTACTGCACTAATATTCAAAACACAGTAGAAATACACCATGATATCTTATATAGATATACAGGTATAACCTAGTGGTTAGCTTTGAGGGAAGGCAGCCCTAATTTTGAATTCTAACCTTCACATTCACTGGCAGTGTGATTAGAGACAAGTTAGCATGTGTTCTGTTTCTCTGCTTATAAAATCACAGTTATATTAGTAATACGTTTGGTAATTTTTCACATGGATTCATTCATTTGCTTATTTAGAAATACTTATTGAGACCCTACTATATTCAAGACACTGTTCTAGGTGTTAGAGACGCAAGCAGGAGAGCACCAAAGACCTGCCCTTGGGGAGCCACTGTCTAGGTGGAGATTAGCTGAGCACTTTGCAAATATGTGTTGTAGTTCCTGGAACAGGGTTAACATTCCCTCAGAACAGAAACTGCCATTATTTCTCTCTTGTGGAATAACTGGATGATTAAGAGAGTTACTTCACCAGAGTCTTGAAGTAATCATAACTCTTCATTTGCTTTGGAGCAACCTGCTACTCTCCAGCTAGCTCCAGCCATAAATGTAGTTCCTGGAACAGGGTTAACATTCCCTCAGAACAGAAACTGCCATTATTTCTCTCTTGTGGAATAACTGGACGATTAAGAGAGTTACTTCACCAGAGTCTTGAAGTAATCATAACTCTTCATTTGCTTTGGAGCAACCTGCTACTCTCCAGCTAGCTCCAGCCATAAATTAATTCACTCAAAGTTCATTACTTTTTGTTTCCTATTTTTTTTTAATAAATACAAATATGAGGTAGGGTGGGATGTTTTAACTTTTCAGCCAAAGGTACTATTGAAAGACTGAGTACCCTGTATATTTCCCCCATCAGAACAACTTTGTTTTAAACACTTAAAGCTCAAATACCACACTTCTAATGATTTTGACTGAGGAGAGATCATGTTACTAGTAGCAGAAGGTATTACTTCTACACAACTCTTAGATTGTACTTTGTGAAAACAAGTAATTTTATATTAACTTAATGACCTAAATATAGAGTATATTATAAAATTGTAAATACTGTATCACCCAATCTATCCTGATTTCCCTGTTTAATGATTAAATACTGCCAATGTTTATCTTTTGATGTTTAAGAAGTAATATTTATTTTCCATGGATGTGGTTCTTGATTTTATTTTATGTATTAAAAATTATAAATCTAGTTTATAACATAAATCTAGTTTGTAACAAATCCTGGTAAAGTTCTTGGGAGAAAACAAAAATAGACATATTTGCACATGCTTTATTACCTGTTATTTAGAATAATGTTTCATCAGAAAACAATTAATAATACCTTTGTAATATAGTAATCACACAAAGTTATCATGGTGTATAGCTCTCGAGTGTGGAAAAATATAGGTGAAATAATAATTATCATTTGTGGAATTATTTATGATAGCTCTACTTTAAACAGAAGATAGGGATAACAATTATATTTTATACTAAAATTTCTGAAACATCTGCTTGGAAAAAGTGAATTGAAACTGTCTTTTTCCTCTTTATGTAGCAGAATGAGTAGTCTGTAGCTAAGTCTCCAGCGTCCAGCATAGAGCCATTAATGCTAGGAAGAGCCACCACATTCAGGAGCACTGTAGGTTGGCACTTTTCATTCTGGATTTTAAAGCAAAGAATTATTTGAAAATATCTGAGTACAATATGAATAAAATTTAATCACATATCACATAAAATACTGTTTGTTTCATTTTCCCACCAGTAATCTTAACTACAGAAATGTTCATGGCTTGTGAGCTGTTAAAAGTGAAAGTCAGTCATGTCTCTTTGTGACCCTATGGACTATACAGTCCACGGAATTTTCCAGGCCAGAATACTGGAGTTGGTAGCGTTTCCTTTCTCCAGGGGATCTTCCCAACCCATGGATTGAACCCAGGTTTCCCGCATTGCATGCAGATTCCTTACCAGCTGAGCCATCAGGGAAACCCAAGAATACTGGAGTGGGTAGCTGTTAAAAACATAACTTAATATTAAATGTGTCACATTTTGGTAGTTCTCACAATATGTTAAATATTTTAATTATTATATTTATTTTGGAGATCTGTGATCTTTGATGTCACTATTGTAATTGTTTTGCTATACCATGAAGCACATACATCCAGGATGACAAACTTAGATAAATGTTGTGCATGTTCTGACTGTTCCACCAACAAGCCATTACCTCCACCTCACTCCCTCTCTTTAGGCCTTCCCCATTCCCTGATACACAACTCTACCGAAGTAGACCAGTTAACGATCCTAAGCCTCTAAGTGTTTAACTGAAAGGAAAAGTTGCAATTCTCTCACTTTAAATGAAAAGCTAGAAATGACTAAGCTTAGTGAGGAAGAATTGTTGAAAGTTGAGATAGACCAAAAACTAGACCTTTTACCAAACAGCCAAGTTTTGAATGTAAGTAAAAACTTCTTGTAGGAAATTAAAAGTGCTACTCTAGTGCACGTAGGAATGATGTGAAAGTAAAACAGTCTTATTGCTGATAAGGAGAAAGTCTGAGTGGTCTGGATAAAAGATCAGACCAGCCACAGAATAACCTTAAACCTTAGCCTTATCGAGAGCAAGACCCTAACTTTCTTCAAGTCTGTGAGGCCTGAAAGAAATGAAGAAGCTGCAGAAAAAAAGTAGGAAGTTAACAGAGGTTCTCTCATGAGCTATAAGGAAAGAAGTTGTCTCTTTAACACAAAAGTACAAGGTGAAGCAGGAAGTCCTGCTTGTATTAATAGAAACTGCAATAAGTTATACAGAAAACCTCACTAAGATCATTAATGAAGATGGCCATACTAAACAATCGATTTTCAGTGTGGACAGAAAAGCCTTATATGGGAAGAAGATGTCATCTATGATTTTAATAGCCAAACAGGAAAAGTCAGTGACTGGCTGCAAATCTTCAAAAGATCTACTGGCTCTCTTGTTAAGGACTAATGCAGTTGGTGACTTTTAAGTTGAAGCCAGTGATTATTTACCACTCAAAAAATCTAGAGCCTTTAAGAACTATGCTAAACCTACACTGTTTGTGTTCTATAAATGGAACAACAAAGCCTGGATGACGGCATTCCTGTCTGCAACGTGGTTTACTGAATATATTAAGTCAACTATTGTGACCTACTGTTACAGGAAAAAAAAAAAACTTTTCAAAGTATTACCAGTCATTGACAGGTCACCTAATCTGTTAATTTCCATAACCAAAAGCTCTGATGGAGATAGATGTACAATAAGATTCATGTTGTTTTCATGCCTGCAACACAGTATCCTCCTTTAGCCCATGGATCAAGGGGTGATTTCAAGTCCTATTATTTAAAAAATACATTTTCAAGGCTATAGCTCCCACAGACAGTCATTCTTGTGATGGATCTGGGCAAAATAAATTGAAAACCCCTGGAAAAGACTCACCATTCTATATGCCATTAAGAATATTTATGATTCATGGCTATAGGTCAGAAGATCAACAGGATTTGGAAGAAGTTGATTCTAACCCTCATGGGTGACTTGGAGGTGTTCAAGACTTCAGTTGGGGAAGTAACTACAGATATGGTGGAAATGGCATGAAAACTAGAATTTTAAGTGCAGTCTGAAGATGTGACTGAATTGCTTCAATTTCATGATAAAATTTTAACAGATGATGAGTTGCTTCTTACGAATGGGTAAAGAAAGTGGTTTCTTGAGATGGAATCTAGTCCTGCGGAAGATGCTGTGAAGAATGCTGAAATGACAACAAAAGATTTAGAATAATACAAAAACTCAGTAGATAAAGGAGTGGCAGAGTTTGAGAAAATTGACTCCAATTTTCAAAGAAATTCTACTGTGGGTAAACGATTGTCAAACATCACTGCATGCTAAGAGGAATCATTTGTGAAAGGAAGAGTCAACTGATGCAGTAAACTTCATTTTTGTCACATTTTGAGAAATTGCCACAGCCACCTGAATCTTCAGCAACCACCACCATGATCAGTCAGCAGCCATCAATATCCCTGCAACACCCTCCACCAGCAAAAAGATTATGACTTGTTGCAGGCTCAGATGGTTAGCATATTTTAGCAATAAAATAATTTTTTAATAAGGTACACACATTTTTTTAAGGTGTAACACTATTACACATTTAATAGACTACACTGGAATGTAAACATAAACTTTATAGGCACTGAGAGACTTAAAATGTGTGTGACTCACAATCATACTTTATTGTGATATTTGGTTTATTCTTGTAGTCTGAAACTGAACATGCAATATCTCCACAGTATGCCTGTAATGTTTTGGAGAATCTTTTATAGACACTCAAGCAGCAGTTGCTATTTTCACTTTAGCAGAAAGGGTTACTTTTTTGAAAGTAACACCTGAATGGAATTCTTTTATTGCAAAAGTAGAAACAAAGGAATGGAAAAAAATATAGGTATAATATTTACAGTACTTACTGATGTGTTGAACTATTTGGTAGATGTAAAACTGATTATAATGTTTGCAATTATATGAAGCCTTTGTTTAATCACCAATATTCCCTTATTAAAGGACCAGAAAACTCATTAGACCCATGAGCAAATGAAAACATTCATCAGAAACCTAACCTTGGTCCCAGATAGATCTTCTTTCTTATAGTCTTCTGAGTTTCACCTTTGTCCTTTGCTATGCGGTTATCTTCTTTCTAGGGAATTAAATTTCTACACTAGATATGAAAATTCTCTCAGAGACTAGCTGCATTTAAGTAATTTGATAGTACAAATGATTTTCTGAATATACTGCTCTAAAATTGTATTTCTATTACTCTCATCCTTGAATGTCTTTGGAAGCAAGCTTTTCTTTGCCTGTGACATTTATTCTAACTACTTTTAGACATGATAACATCAGTGACCCACAGATAATCCAAGTTCAAAGGTCACATTTAAACGGGTTTTTAAAAAATAATATTTTAAATCTACTTGTCTTTTTAAAATATAGCATTAATACCAAGAAAATCAGTTGTAACATATTGGAGCCAAAGCACGTTTTATTGTGCAAGTGAGAATTGTCCAAGATTTAAGAAGAACTTTAATGACAGTTCTTCCTTGTATTCTTGCCACCTCTTCTTAACATCTTCTGCTTCTGTTAGGTCCATACCATTTCTGTCCTTTATTGACCCCATCTTTGCATGAAATGTTCCCTTGGTATTTCTAATTTTCTTGAAGAAATCTCTAGTCTTTCCCATTCTGTTCTTTTCTTCTATTTCTTTGCATTGATCTCTGAAGAAGGCTTTCTTATCTCTTCTTGCTATTCTTTGGAACTCTGCATTCAGATGCTTATATCTTTCCTTTTCTCCTTTGCTTTTCGCCTCTCTTCTTTTCTCAGCTATTTGTAAGGCCTCCCCAGACAGCCATTTTGCTTTTTTGCATTTCTTTTCCATGGGGATGGTCTTGATCTCTGTCTCCTGTACAATGTCACGAACCTCATTCCATAGTTCATCAGGCACTCTATCTATCAGATCTAGGCCCTTAAATCTATTTCTCACTTCCACTGTATAATCATAAGGGATTTGATTTAGGTCATACCTGAATGGTCTAGTGGTTTTCCCTACTTTCTTCAATTTAAGTTTGAATTTGGTAATAAGGAGTTCATGATCTGAGCCACAGTCAGCTCCTGGTCTTGTTTTCGTTGACTGTATAGAACTTCTCCATCTTTGGCTGCAAAGAATATAATCAATCTGATTTCAGTGTTGACCATCTGGTGATGTCCATGTGTAGAGTCTTCTCTTGTGTTGTTGGAAGAGGGTGTTTGTTATGATCAGTGCATTTTTTTGGCAAAACTCTATTAGTCTTTGCCCTGCTTCATTCTGCATTCCAAGGCCAAATTTGCCTGTTACTCCAGGTGTTTCTTGACTTCCTACTTTAGCATTCCAGTCCCCTATAATGAAAAGGACATCTTTTTTAGGTGTTAGTTCTTAAAGGTCTTGTAGGTCTTCATAGAACCGTTCAACTTCAGCTTCTTCAGCATTACTGGTTGGGGCATAGACTTGGATAACTGTGATATTGAATGGTTTACCTTGGAGATGAACAGAGATCATTCTGTCATTTTTGAGATTGCATCCAAGTACTGCATTTCGGACTCTTTTGTTGACCATGATGGCTACTCCATTTCTTCTGAGGGATTCCTGCCCACAGTAGTAGATATAATGGTCATCTGAGTTAAATTCACCATTCCAGTCCATTTTAGTTTGCTGATTCCTAGAGGGCAACATAACTGGGAGGAAAAAAAAAAGAAAATCCACAGTTTATGCACCTAACCACAACTCCCAGCGGAGAAGTAGCTAGCCCAGATGCTCGCGTCTGCCAGCAGTGAGTGGGGGCTGAACAGGGAGGCATGGGCTGCATGCTTAGGGTAAGGACCAGGCTTGAATGCCCTGAGGACAATCTGAGGGAGCTAATGTGAGATAGCAACCCAAACTGTAGGATAGCCAGAGAGAGAAGAAAAAAAAGAGAAAGAACTTTCCCATGAAAAACTCTAAGGCACTACCTGGCCCGTTCACAGAACAAAGGATTGAGCAAACACCAGAGGAGAGCTAGCTGGCTGTGGACTGGCCCTTCCCCCTGCCAGAGGCAGAGAGGCAGGAAGGTGGCAGCCAGAGCTGGAAGGAAAGGGGCAATCTTGGCCCTAGAGATGGCATCATCGAACAAACTGTGAGCAGGCTCCCAGTTGCTAACCAAGTCTTCCTGGGATCCTGGACGGTTGACATCTGCCAAGAGAGTCACAGTCAGAGATCAACTCCCCAGAGGAGACACACAGCACACCTGAGACAGCACTCTTGCATTGCACCCAGGAAACCAAGCGGCTGGGATCAGGGAGGTGATAACATGCACCAACCACCTGGGGAGAGTGTACTCATCAAACGCCTGCTCACCTGAGCTGCTCAAACCTGGGAAGGGCACAGAACGCAGGCCCAACTGAGTCTGTGCCTTTGTGGAGTACCCAAGAACCTGAACCTGAGTAGCTTAGACCTGGGAAGTGCACACAACCCAGGGCCTGCTTTAGATAATTCACCTGCAGAGCAACCAGGAACCTGAGCAGTGTAGACTGGGAAAGCACACATGCATGAGCAGGGGCAAACCCAGTGAGGCCCAGACACTGCGAGCACTCCCCACACACACCAGTGACATTTGTTTGCAATGTTCCTCCTTCCCCACAGCACAATTGAACAAGTGAGCCTAAATAAATGACCACCTTCGCCCCTTTGTGTCAGGGTGGAAATTAGACACTGAAGAGACTTGCAAACAGAGGAAACCAAAATAAACAAAGAAGAGGGAACTGCTTTGGTAGTGACAGCTACAACAGATTAAAACTGTAGTTAGCATTGACTACATTGGAATGGGCCTATAGACCTTGAGAAGAAGTATAAGCTGGAACAAGGAACTATCCAAAACTGAACTGACCCCACAATGCCCGCAACAGCTCCAGAGAAATTCCTAGGTATATTTTACTATCATCATTTTAAATGTTTAAATTTTTGTTATTTTTAAGTTCTTTATTACTCCTTTAATTTTCGTTTTTATAACCTATTACCTTGCAAAAAAATACCCTATTTTTAAAGCAAATTTCATATATATATTTTTTATAATTTTTGTGATTTTGTATTTTTTGTTTTTTTGGTTTTTTTTTTTTTTGTATTTTTGAGCATCTAACCTCTACTCTAGATTTTTAACCTTTGCTTTTTTGGTATTTCTTATCAATTTTGTACCTTTAAGAATATAATCTTCATTACCCATTTTTACTTAGGAGTGTGATTACTGGCTTGATTGCTCTCTCCCATTTTGACTCTCCTTTTTTCCCCCCAGGTCACTTCTATCTCCTCCCTCCCCCTTCACTTCTCTACTTAACTCTGTGAATTTCTTTGGGTGTTCTGGGCTGTGGAGAATACTTAGGGAACTGATTACTGGCTAGCTGGGTCTCTCTCCTTTTGACTCCCCCTCCTCTCCCTGAGCAACTTTCACTTCACTTCACTTCCTCTCCTCTTGGTCACCTCTATCTCCGTCCTCCCTCTTCTCTTCTCCATGTAACTCCATGAACCTCTCTGAGTTTTCCAGACTGTGGAGAGCACATAGGGAATTGATTACTGGCTAGACTGCTTTCTCCCCTTTTGATTCCTCCTCTTTTCCTCCTGGTCATCTCTATCTCCCTCCTCCCTCTTCTTTTCTCCATGTAACTCTGTGAAACTCTCTGGGTGTCCCTCACTAAGGAGAATCTTTTCACCATTAACCTAGATGTATTATCATTGGTGCTGTATTGATGACAAAGTCTTGAGGCTACTGTAAGAATAAGACTGAAAGCCAGAGGCAGGAGACTTAAATCCAAAACTTGAGAACAACAGAAAACTGCTGACTTCAGGGAATATTAATCGACAAGTGCTCATCCAAAAGCCTCCATACCTACACTGAAACCAAGCTCCACCCAAGAGCCAACAAGTTTCAGAGCAAGACATACCAAGCTAATTCTCAGGAACATAAACCTGAGCATCAAAATACAGGTGGCCAAAAGTCACATCAAACCCATAGACACCTCAAAACTCACCACTGTACACTTCACTGCACTCTAGAGAGAAAATATCTACCTCCATCCACCAGAATATAAACACAAGCTTCCATAACCAGGAAACCTTAAAAAGTCACTCATCCAACACCACCCACAGGGAGGAACCTCCACAATAAAGAGGAACCACAAACTTCCAGCATATAGAAAGGCCACCCCAAACACAGCAATCTAAGCAAGATGAAAAACAGAAATATTCAGCAGGAATAAGGAACATGATAAATACCCAACAAACCAAACAAAAGAGGAAGAGATAGGGAGTCTACCTAAAAAAGAATTCAGAATAATGATAATAAAAATGATCCAAAATCTTGAAAACAAAATGGAGTTACAGATAAATAGTCTGGAGACAAGGATTGAGAAGATGAAAGAAAAGGTTAACAAGGACCTAGAAGAAATAAAAGTCAATCAATAATGAATAATGCAATAACTGAGATCAAAAGCACTCTGGAGGGAACTAACAATAGAATAACTGAGGCAGAAGATAGGATAAATAAGGTGGAAGATAGAATGGTGGAAATAAATGAAGCAGAGAGGAAAAAAGAATTAAAAGAAATGAGGACAACCTCAGAGAGCTCTGGGACAATGTTAAATGCCCCAATATTCAATTCATAGGAGTCCCAGAAGAAGAATACAAAAAGAAAGGCCATGAGAAAATACATGAGGAGATAATAGTTGAAAACTTCCCTAAAATGGGGAAGGAAATAGCCACCCAAGTCCAAGAAACCCAGAGAGTCCCAAAGAGGATAAATCCAAGGCAAAACACCCCAAGACACATATTAATCAAATTAACAAAGATCAAACACAAAGAACAAATATTAAAAGCAGCAAGAGAAAAACAACAAATAAAACACAAGGGGATTCCCATAAGAATACCAGCTCATCTTTCAATAGAAACTCTTCAGGCCAGAAGGGAATGGCAGAATATACTTAAAGTGATGAAAGAGAAAAACATACAATCCAGATTACTGTACCCAGCAAGGATCTCATTCAAATATGAAGGAGAAATCAAAAGCTTTACAGATAAGCAAAAGCTGAGAGAATTCAGCACCACCAAACTAGCTCTTCAACAAATGCTAAAGGATCTTCTCTAGACAGGAAACACAGAAAAGGTTTATAAACTCAAACCCAAAAGAATAAAGTAAATGGCAATGAGATCATACTTATCAATAATTATCTTAAATGTAGATGGGATTCCCTGGTGGCTCAGAGGTTAAAGTGTCTGCCTCCAATGCAGGAAACCTGGGTTCGATCCCTGGGTTGGGAAGATCCCCCGGAGAAGGCAATGGCAACCCACTCCAGTACTCTTGCCTGGCAAATCCCATGGATGGAGGAGCCTGGTAGGCTGCAGTCCATGAGGTTGCTAAGAGTCGGGCACGACTGAGTGACTTCACTGCCCCAACCAAAAGATAAAGACTGGCTGAATGGATACAAAAACAAGACCCCTATATATGCTGTCTACAAGAGACCTACCTCAAAACAAAGGACACATACAGAGTGAAAGTGAAGGGCTGGAAAAAGATATTTGACACAAATGGAGACCAAAAGGAAGCAGGCGCAGCAATACTTATATCAGATAAAATAGACTTTGAAATAAAGGCCATGAAAAGAGACAAAGAAGGACACTACATAATAAAAAAGGAACAATCCAAGAAGAAGATATAACAATTATAAATATATATGGACTCAACATAGGAGCACTGTAATATGTAAGGCAAATGCTAACAAGTATGAAAGGGAAAGTTAACAATAACACAATAATAGTGGGAGACTTTAATACCCCACTCACACCTATGGATAGATCAAGTAAACAGAAAATTAGCAAGGAAACACAAACTTTAAATGATACAATGGACCAGTTAGACCTAATTGATATCTATAGGCCATTTCACCCAAAACAATGAATTTCACCTTTTTCTCAAATGCACACAAAACCTTCTCCAGGATAGATCACATCTTGGGCTATAAATATAGCCTTGGTAAATTAAAAAAAAAATTGAAATAATCTCAAGCATCTTTTCTGATCACAGTGTGGTAAGATCAGATGTCAACTACATGAAAAAAAGAACTATTAAAAACACAAACATATGGAGGCTAAACAGCATGCTTCTGAATAACCAACAAATCACAGAAGAAATCAAAAAAGAAATCAATATATGCATAGAAACGAATGAAAATGAAAACACAATAACCCAAAACCTATGGGATTCAGTAAAAGCAATGCTAAGGGGAAGGTTCATAGCAATACAAGCTTACCGCAAGAAACAGGAGAAAAATCAAATAAATAACCTAACTCTACACCGAAAACAACTAGAAAAAAAAAGAAATGAAGAACCCTAGGGTTATTAGAAGGAAATAAATCATAAAATTTAAGGCAGAAATAAATGAAAAAGAAACAAAGGAGACCATAGCAAAAATCAACAAAGCTAAAAGCTGGTTCTTTGAGAAGATAAATAAAATAGACAAACCATTAGCCAGACTCATCAAGAAAAAAAAGGGAGAAGAATCAAATCAACAAAATTAGAAATGAAAATGGAGAAATCACAACAGACAACACAGAAATACAAAGGATTATAAGAGACTACTATCAGCAACTAGATGCCAATAAAATGAACAACTTGGAAGAAATGGACAAATTCTTAGAAAAGTATAACTTTCCAAAACTGAACCAGGAAGAAATAGAAAATCTTAACAGACTCATCAAAAGCAAATTTTAAAAATAAGAACAGAACCAGCAACTATATCCACATTTTGCTTGAGCTAATAATTCTCCAAGCCAGACTTCAGCAATATGTGAACCGTGAACTTCCTGATGTTCAAGCTGGTTTTAGAAAAGGGAGAGGAACCAGAGATCAAATTGAGGGCAGGAGGAGAAGGGGACGACCGAGGATGAGATGGCTGGATGGCATCACGGACTCGATGGATGTGAGTCTGAGTGAACTCCGGGAGATGGTGATGGACAGGGAGGCCTGGCGTGCTGCGATTCATGGGGTCGCAAAGAGTCGGACACGACTGAGCGACTGAACTTAATGACAGTTGAGGATACATTTTTTTGTCATAAATAGAGGTCAAGAGTCGCTAGGCTTGTTAGAGGAAATATTTAGTTTACATCAAATAGTTAAACACTAGAACCATAGACATAGCTATGCCTAACTTACTTGAAAATATCCAGTGGTGTACAGTAGACGATTCCTATGGATTTGCAAGAAACTATTCACGTTTCTTTCAATTCCACATTCAGTGACCTTATGTTAGTTGCTTGAAATCAACCATGGTGGGAATATTTGCACCTCAGAAATCAGCAGATATGTCAAATAAGAGCTTTCTCTCCCCTGGAGAGCTTGTTATTAAATTTACTAGCACACACTGGTAATATCTTAAGAAATGAAGATTGAAATGTCTGACTTTAAAAGGCACAATTTAAAGTAAGTGCATTATGCTTGGTGAGAGTCCAAAGTCTACTTTTTTTCTGTGTTTAAAAATTGTGGGTGATGACATTCCTGAGTCCTACTTCCAATCTGCCATCACTTTAACATTTCCATTTTTCCTCACCTGATGCCAAGATGCTCTGGAAACCAGGATACCTAAGTTTGAGGAGCTAGTATCCACTCAGGCCTATAAGAATCATAACTCTTAGTAGTAGAAGTCCATTTCTGCCTGAAATTGCCTCAAATCCTTTTTAGATGGTTGGGTGAGAAACTTAAGAAAATTAATGATCTGCTAAACCATCAAAACCAAGAGTACCTTGATCCTTGTGAATGCTTTCTCTTAATACCAACAGTATAGTTAGGAGGTATGAAAGAAAGAGTTAACTCAGCAGGGTTTGGGTGCTCACTGTGTAGTAAAGGATTAACTCAGTGGAATTAAGTAGCTCAAACTTTGAATATTCTAAAGAAAGGACTGACTCTTGACCAGGTCCTGAGAGATTATCTCAAAATCCTTGGAATATTCTGCATGATGAGAGTATATTTGTATAGCAGAGCCATGATCCATGCCTGAGGGTTTAACATCAAGCTTTATGCTGGGGTCCTTGGGCTATATTTGTTTGATCTTGGAGGGGTTATAGATTAACTCAGATGAGTCATGCTGGTGCTCCATGCCAGTAGTCCTTCATGACTAACCCTCCCAATCCCTGTGAAAAATCTCCGTCACAGCTCAGCTGAGCTTTCCTTCTTGGCAGGACTTCCTGTATGTTGTCATAGGTCATTGTTGGGAGAATTAAACATTGCCCATATTACTCCACTGGGAGAGGACAACTGTAAGCTTATGGCTGGTTTCTCCTGGACTGTGTCCTGTTTACCTTTTGCCCTTGCTGATTTTAATCTCTATCCTTTCACTGTAATAAATGGGAACTGTGAATTTCTGAGTTTTACAGGTCCTTCTAGTGAAGAATCAAATATGAGTAGGAGTCTTGGGAAATCTTGACACAAGTGATCTTCAAGGGAAAGCCCAGAAGCCAGGAGTCCTTAAGTCTATTTCAGCCCTGTTAAAAATATAACTCTATGATTGGAAGCCATCTGCTCCCTTTGCTAGATTCCAGTTTATCTACATATGTTTAACCTTTGTTTTGTGACTTCTAAGTTCACTTCTATATCTGATATTCTGTGATTCTAAATATGCAATTTACCTATTATTTCTATCTAGGACTTGAAAGTCAGTAACACATTCACGTCCTGGATCTTTAAAGCAAAAAGCATGTGAGAATACTTTATTGCCAATAGTAAATCTAGTCTATCTTTGATTTTTTTTTTTTTTTTTTGAGGGGAGATCTCCCTCTGACAATCTGCTATAAAGGTGGCACTACTTAAGAAATCAACAAAATCACAAAAAATAAACTCATATACATATCCCTGGACTTCCCCAGCAGCTCAGTGGTAAAGAATCCATGCTGCCAATACATGAGATGCAAGTTTGATTCCTGAGTTAGGAAGATCCTCTGGAGAAGGAAATGGCAACCCACTCTGGTATTCTTGCCTGGGAAATCCCATGGACAGAGGAGCCTGGCAGGCTATAGTCCATGGGGTTAAGAAAGAATCAGACATGCCTTAGTGACTAAAAATGACAGAAATATATGTTTTGGGCACTCTGGACAATAGATCCTTTTACATGAAATTATATTCTTCATTGTAATTACTGGGAACCATAAATTTTAAAATATTACATTATTTGTCTAAACAGAAAGTATATAAAGTTGTCAATGGATTGAAAAATGGCTTCCAGCAAAACTTCAAAAATCTCAAAACACATTTATTAACATCAGAAGCTAAACCATGTGAAATTAATTCTACTCATTGCTCTTATGATAAGATCATACATTTCAAGTTAGGATTTCTTGGAGCTTCACGGATTTAACTATATTTTTGAGTAATTTTAAAAAGATAGTCTAGTTTAGACTTTTTTTTTCTTTTTCCTCCTAAATTAATAATTCTGGGGACAGTCCTAATCATAATTAACAATTTAAATTTTAAGTCAAGAAGGAGTATGGAATGAAGTGAAGCCTAGTGTAGACTATATTATTCAGCCTTTAAATGTATCTCACCCATCTTATAAGGGACTTCTGATAGGGATCAAGAAAGATATCTAGGTGCCCTTCCCTTTTTTTAAGATAAAGAAATAGGGAAATGCATCTTTGCTTTACAGATACCAGAAGAAACGGAGTTTCCCATATTATTTTATTTGGAAAGAATGTAACATGGAACCTATCCTCTTAAAATATTTTAAGAGTGTGTGCATGCATGCTCAGTCACTTCAGTTGTGTCTGACTCTGTGCAATGCTATGGATTGTAGCCTGCCAGGCTCCTCTGTCCATGGGATTTTCTAAGGCAAGAATACTGGAGTGGGTTGCCATGCCCTCCTCCAGGGGATCTTCCGGACCCAGGGATTGAATCCATGGTGTCTCTTGCACCTTATGCGTCACAGACAGATTCTTTACCAAGCACCACTTGTGAAGCCCATATTTAAGTATACAATATGTTGTTGCAGACTTATAGGCACAATGTTTTAGAACAGATCCCTAGCGCTTGTCCCTCTTGCTTGCCTAAAGTCCATACCCCTTGGTTAGGAACCACCTGTTTCTCCTCAACCTCCAGCCACTGGCAACCACCATCCCCCTCTGTGAGTCTATAAATAGGACTCTTTTAGATTTCTCATAAAAGTGGGATCATGAGCTGTTAGTATTTCTACAATTGGCTTATTTTTCTTAGCATAATGCCTTCAGTTTTCATGCATGCGGTTGAATTTTGTAGAATTCCCTTTTTTGAAAGACCAAATATTATTTCACTGTACAGTTGAACCTTGAGCAACTTAGGGGTTAGGGGCACTGACCACCTGTGAAATTGAAAATCTAAACATAACTTTACAGTTAGCCCCCCACATCTGCAATGTGGTTCTGTAGCTAAGGATTCAACCAATCACCAACCATTTAATACTGCAGTAAGTATCTACTGAAAAAAAAATTTCTGGTATAAGTGGACCTTATATATACTTTAAACAACTGTATATACAGCAGTTTCTTTATCCATCATCCTTCAATGGACATTTAAACTGTTTTCATATGTTGGCAATGAACATGGGAGTACAGCTATCTTTTTGAGATCCTGATTTCAATTCTTTGGGGTAAATATCCCAAAGTGGGATTGTTGGATCATGTGGTAGTTCTTGAGATGATCTTGAGATCATATGGTAGTTTTCATAATTTCTTGAGAAAATGCCATACTGTTTTCCAAAGAGGCTATAACATTTACATTCCCACCAACAGTGTAAAAGGGTTCTAATTTCTTCTTACTCAAATATTTGTGGTGTTTGGGGATTTTTTTCACTTTTATTGATTTCCCTGGTGGCTCAGATGGTAAAGCGTCTGTCTACAATGCAGGAGACCCGGGTTCGATCCCTGGGTTGGGAAGATCCCCTGGAGAAGGAAATGGCAATCCACTCCAGGACTATTGCCTGGAAAATCCCATGGACAGAAGAGCCTAGTAGGCTACAGTCCATGGGGTCGCAAAGAGTCGGACACGACTGAGCTACTTCACTTAATTTACATATATCACTGTAAGTTTAAGGTGTATATTGTAATGATTTGACTTACATACATTGTGAAATAACTGTAGACAACATCCATCATCTCATAAATACAACAAAAAGAAAAAAAATCTCCTTGTGATAAGAACTGTTAGGATTTACCCTTAACTTGCAGCAGTGTTAACCATAGTCATCATGTTGTACGTTACATACCTAGTATTTATATACCTTAAACCTAGAAGGCCGTACCTTTTTTAATATTGAAGTATAATTGCTTTGTGATTTTGTGTTAGTTTCTGGTATACAACAGTGAATCAGTTAATATGTATACATGTATCCTCTCCCTCTTGAGCCCCCCTCACACCCACCAACCCTATCCCACTACTCATCACAGAGTACCAAACTGAGCTTTCTGTGACATACAGCAGCTTCACACTAGCTATCTGTTTTACACATGGTAGTGTATGTATGTCAATCTTGCTCCCCCAGATCATCCCACCCTCCACTTCCCCTTCACCTCACCGTGTCCACAGGTCCATTCTTTACATCTGTGTCTCTATTCCTACCCTGCAAATAGGTTCATATGTACCATTTCTCTAGATTCCATATATATGCATTACTATATGATATTTGTTTTTCTCTTCCTGACCTACTTCACTCTGTATAACAGACTCTAGTGCATCCACATCACTGCAAATGACCAATTTCATTCCATTTTAGGCTGAGTAATAGTCCACTGAATATATGTATCACATCTTTATCCATTCATCTGTTGACGGACATTTGGGTTGCTTCCATGTCCTGGCTATTGTAAATAATCTGCAATGAACACGTGTCTTTTTGAATTATGGTTTTCTCAGGGTATATATCCAGTAGTGGGATTGCTGGGTCATATAGCAGTTCTATCTTTACTTTTTTAAGGAACCACCATAATGTTCTCCATAGTGGCTGTATCAATTTACATTCCCACCAACAGTGCAAGAGGTTTCTGTTTTCTCCACACCCTCTCCAGCATTTATTGTTTGAAGATTTTGTGATGATAGCCATTCTCACAGATGTGCGGTGGAGGTGGTACCTCATGGAAGGTTGTGGTGGCTCAGTGGTAAAGAATCCACCTGCTAATGCAGGAGAAGCAGATTTGACCCCTAGGTCAGGAAGAGCCCCTGGAGAAGCAAATAGCAACCCACTCAAGTATTCTTGCCTGGAGGATCACATGAACAGAGGAGCCTGGCAGGCTAGAGTCCATGGGGTTGCAAAGAGCCAGACATGACTGAATAAGCATGCATGCTCATGGAAGATTGTACCTTTTGATTACCTTCTTCCATTCCATTCCCCTTCCTCTGGTAAGCCCAAGTCTATCTTTTTTTTTTTTTTTTTCTCCCTAAAGACTCCACACATAACTGAGATCATACTGTGTTTGTCTTTCTCTGTATGACTTGTTTCACTTAGTATAATGCCTTTTAGGTTGATATATATTGTCACAAATGGTAGGATTTCCACACTTTTAAGATTAAATAATATTCTTGTGTCTGTGTGTGCATGTGTGTGTATCTTCTTAATTCATTCATCTGTTGCTGAGCACAGGTTGCTTCCATATCTTGGCTATGGAAATTATGCTGCAAGGAACACAGGAGTGCCTATATCTCCTTGAATTTGTGTTTTCATTTCTTCTGATATATATCCAGGAGGTAAATATATGATCCATATGCTGGATCATATGGTGGTTCTATTTTTAATTTTTTGAGACTTTTTCCATAGTGACTGTACCAGTGAATAATCTCACCAACAATGCAAAATATGTCCTTTTATCTAAATCAATACCAGCATTTGTTATCCTGTCTTTTTGATCATAGCCACTGTAACAGGTGTAAAAAGATATCTCATTTTGGCTTTGATTTGCATTTCTGTAATGACTAGTGCAAAATTCAGACTTAAATTGAAAAAGGAGGGGAAAACCACTAGATCATTCAGGTATGGCCTAAATCAAATCCCTTATGATTATACAGTGGAAGTGACAAATAGATTCAATGGTTTGTCTTATACAGTGCCTGAAGAACTATGGACAGAGGTCCATGACACTGTACAGGAGGCAGTGATCAAGATCATCCCCAAGAAAAAGCAATTCAAAAAGGCAAAATGCTTGTCTGAAAAGGCCTTATAAATAGCTGAGAAAAGAGACGCGAAAAGCAAAGGAGAAAAGGAAAGATATATCCATTTGAATGCAGAGTTTCAAAGAATAGCAATGAGACATAAGAAAACCTTCCTCAATGATCAATGCAAAGAATAGAGGAAAACAATAGAACAGGAAAGACTAGAGATCACGTCAAGAAAATTAGAGATACCAAAGGAACATTTCATGCAAAGAGGGGCACAATAAAGGACAGAAATGGTATAGACCTAATAGAAGCAGAAGATATTAAGAAGAGGTGACAATAATACACAGAAGAACTATACAAAGATTTTCATGACCCAGATAATAATGATGGTGTGATCACTCACCTAGAGCCAGACATCCTGGAATGTGAAGTCAAGTGGGCCTTAGAAAGCATCACTATGAACAAAGCTAGTGGAGGTGATGGAGTTTATTGTGATCCACACAGTCAAAGGCTTTGGCATAGTCAATAAAGCAGAAATAGATGTTTTTCTGGAACTCTCTTGCTTTTTCCATGATCCAGCGGATGTTGGCAATTTGATCTCTGGTTCCTCTGCCTGTTCTAAAACCAGCTTGAACATCAGGGAGTTCACGGTTCACATATTGCTGAAGCCTGGCTTGGAGAATTTTGAGCATTACTTTACTAGCGTGTGAGATGAGTGCAATTGTGTGGCAGTTTGAGCATTCTTTGGCATTGCCTTTCTTTGGGATTGGAATGAAAACTGACCTTTTCCAGTCCTGTGGCCACTGCTGAGTTTTTGACATTTGCTGGCATATTGAGTGCAGCACTTTCACAGCATCATCTTCCAGGATTTGAAACAGCTCAACTGGAATTCCATCACCTCCACTAGCTTTGTTCTTAGTGATGCTTTCTAAGGCCCACTTGACTTCACATTCCAAGATGTCTGGCTCTAGATTAGTGATCACATCCTCATGATTATCTGGGTCATGAAGAATGTATTCTCATACTGTTTTCTCAGTCACGTCTGACTCTTTGCAGCCCCATGGACTATAGCCTGCCAAGCTCCTCTGTCCATGAAATTTTCAGGCAAGAACATCTACACTTCCCAGATAGCATTAGTGGTAAAGAACCCGCCTGCCAATGCAGGAGACTCGAGAGACTTGTCTTCTATCCCTGGGTCAGGAAGATTCCCTAGAGAAAGGAATGGCAACACTCCAGTATTCTTGCCCAGAGAATTCCATGGACTGAGGAGCCTGGTGGGCTACAGTCCATAGGGTCACAAAGATTTGGACACAGCTGAAGCGACTTAGCACGCAGCATGCAAAACTTCAAAATATAAACAGCAAAAGCAAAGTGATAGAATTCCACACTGTGGTGGAATAAATTAATGCTAATATCCTCATCTTATATAGAGAAAAGTGATAAAAAACTTTTTATTAAAAAAAAACTTTTTATTCTAATAATCATATTTGGGACTTTCCTAGTGGTTAGGAATCCACCTTGCAATTCAGACGAAAAGAGTTCAATCCTTGGTCAGGGAATTAAGATCCTACATGCTGAGGAGCAACTAAACCTGCATGCCGCAACTACTGAGCCCCTGCAATCAGGAGCCTGTGTGCCGCAACTAGGTCTATGTGCCACAAAGAAAGACCTCACATGCCTCAACTAAGACACAATGCAGCCAAATTTAAAAAAAAATTTAATGTTGACATTTAAGAATTACAGACACAAATATGGTGTCACTGCGTTACACAAGAATAAGCACTATTATACATAATTATATAAAAGAAACAAAAAAAAGATTAAGCACATAATAAACTAAGATTTTTTAAGTAAAGAGAAGCATTAAATAAAGCAAAATTTAAGAAGCAAAACTAAATTAAATAATTATTAAAATAAAAGCAATTATTTAAACTCCTTCATTGAAGTTGAAGAAACTCAGATTGGGCTTCCCTGGTGGCTCAGTGTTAAAGAATCCTCCTGCCAAAGCAGGGAACACTGATTTAATCCCTGGTCTGGGAAGAACCCACATGCCAAGTCCATAGGGTCCATAGAGCAAATAAGCCCATGTGCACAACTATTGATCCTGTTCTCTAGGGTCCAGGAGTCACAACTACTGAGCCTACACACTGCAACTCTTAAAGCCCAAATGCTCTAGAGTCAGTGTTCCACCACAAAAGAAGCCACCGCAATGAGAAGCTCGTGAACCACAACTAGACAGTAGCCCTTGCTTCCCATAACTAGAGAAAAATCCACACAGCAATGAAGACCCAGCACAGCCAAATAAACAAATAAAATTACATACATATTTGGTTGTTTGGGGTCTTATATATCTGTCTCT
>SJYX01016835.1:103839-124127 GCA_006410675.1 Oreotragus oreotragus
TACAGGTGGGCTAGATAACCTTCAGAGCTAGATGTGTATAAGAGACAGTATATATACATATATATATATATGAATCTCAGATTGGAAAAAACCCATAAACCCAATGGGAAGATTTGTAAGAGATACACATGAATTAGGATAAAATTATATCTACATCTACCTCTTTATCTACATCTCCATCTATATCTAATCAACAACCATCTATTTATAAAGATGAACCAGGAATACACAAATGAGACAAATGAAACCTTTATCATATACTAAACTATGTTTGGGGAATGTGGAGAGTTTTCTCTTCTGCATCATTTATATGAATGCTTATTCTAATACTAGTAACACATATATCATTGTAGTTTTGGAAATTCTAATTGGAATTATGTTAAGTATATACATGTATATCTCTGGCATCAGAGCTATACTATCTTCCCATTCAGAAATATAGAACCTCTGCTTAGTCATGTTTCTTTTAACATAACATTTGTGAAGTCTAATAGCTTTCTTCATAAAGGTCCCTGAGCATTTCTTGCTATAATTTTGCTTTTGTGAATAGGCTTATTTCCCATTATGTTTACAAATTTATTATTGTACATATATGATCAAACTCAAATTTTGCCCTATATTTTGCAATTGGAAACTCTACTGAATTCTCTTATTTTTTTCTGATGACTCTTGGGTTTACTAGGGGACAATTTTACAATTGTAAATAGTGATGATTTTGTGCTCTTTATAATATGTATATTTTCTTCTTTTGTCACACTAAGTAGAATTTCCAGAATAATGAGAAAAAATGAAATGATGGTATTGATAGATTTTAATAGAAATGTGTTTAATTTTTCACCATCAGATAAAAATTTAGATATTGACTAGAGAAAGTTTTATCATATTATGAAAGTATAATTGTATTCTTAGCTAAGAGTTTAGTTATTTGCTTGTTTAAATTCAGGAACTGATGCAAAATTTTAATTGACTATTTTAATACATTTTGTAAAATTATAATGAATATTATTAATAGTGTTACAAACTCTGAAACACCAATGCCCTTTATACATGTAATCTGCTTAGTCATAGTGTGTTGTATTCTCAAAATAACTCTGGAAACCATCTGATAATTCACTTGGGATTTTTCCATATATACTCGTAAATAAGATCAGTATGTTGTTTTGTTCTGCTGTCTTTCTCAGATATCACTAACAGAGTTATTCTAACTTTGTAAGTATAAATTAAGAAGCTTTAAATCTCATATGTAACCCTGTAATTGCCTATTTGGAAAAATAATTATTTGTTCCATGGAAGTTTGGGAGGGGTGCAGGAAAACAACCTGTTTTAGTCTTTTATGTCAGTGGTCCCCAATCTTTTTGGCACCAAGGACAGGTTTCGTGGAAGACAGTTTTTCCACAGCTGGGTAAGGGGATGGAAGATGGAAGGTTCAGCTCACTTGCCTGCTGCTCACCTCCTGCTATGCAACCAGCCTGGTTACTAACAGTCACAGCCCGGGGGTTGGGGAATGCTGTTTTATGTACATCATTACTTGACAGCTTTCCAGTATCTTCAGTGTACTCTTCTTGTGTTCATGTTTTTCAGTATTATTGGGCAAACATTGATCATTTCTATCTTCTAACAAAATTTTTAATTACATCAACATTTTCAATTTTTTTTTAATGCTGGGAAAAAAATGCCAGGCTCGATGAAGTACAAGCTGGAATCAAGATTGCAGGAGAATATCAATAACTTCAGATACGCAGATGATACCACCCTTATGGCAGAAAGCAAAGAGGAACTAAAGAGCCTCTTGATGAAGGTGAAAAAGGAGAGTGAAAAAGCTGGCTTAAAACTCAACATTCAAAAAACTAAGATCATGGCATCTGGTCCCATCACTTCATGGCAAATAGATGGGGAAACAATGGAAACAATGACAGACTTTATTTTCTTGGGCTCCAAAATCACTGCAGATGGTGACTGCAGTCATGAAATTAAAAGATGCTTGCTCCTTGGAAGAAAAGCTATGACCAACCTAGACAGCATATTAAAAAGCAGAGACACTACTTTACCGACAAAGGTCTATATAGTCAAAGCTATGGTTTTTCCAGTAGTCATGTATGGATGTGAGAGTTGGACCATAAAGAAAGCTGAGTGCCGAAGAATTGATGCTTTTGAACAGTGATGTTGGACTGCAAGGAGATCCAACCAGTCCATCCTAAAGGAAATCTGTCCTGAATATTCATTGGAAAGACTGATGCTGAAGCTCAAGCTTCAATACTTTGGCCACCTGATGCGAAGAGCTGACTCACTGGAAAAGACACTGATGCTGGGAAAGACTGAAAGCAGGAGGAGAAGGGGACGACAGAGGATGAGATTGTTGGATGGCATCACCAGCTCAATAGACTGGACTAGTTTGAGCAAGCTCTGGGAGTTGGTGATGGACAGGGAAGCCTAGTGTGCTGCAGTCCATGAGTCTTGCAAAGAGTCGGAGACAACTGAGTGACTGAACTGAACTGAATAACTCCTAATCTTACTAGTTTGTTTATTTTTTTACGTGATCTGCTTAAACTTCGTCTGTATGAGTATGTGTGTGTGATTCCGTGAAAATGATTTTGGATTTTTTAAAATTAATCCTAAAACACTTATTTTTTTTATTTTAATATCTTTTTCATCTGCATACATTTCTACATTCCATACATTTTTGTTCTAACATCATGACTTGAGTGCTTTATTAATTTATTCTCTTTCTTATGCTACCTGAATCATAATTATAAATTTATGAGTTAGAATATACATATATAACATATAGGGCTTTAGAAAAATAAGGATATCTAACATAGAAATGTGTATAAGACTGAGAGAAATAGAGGTTATTGGTACAAATATAGAGATATAGATACCATTCATGTGTACACATATTAACATATAATACTGCAGATTTTCTATGGTGATATCTATAAATATTTGGAAGGATCATCATCAAATTCATAAATGTAGTCATCTCTAGGGAGGGAGAATGGGCTCAAATTTTAGGATGATGTCAAAAGGACTTTAACCTTACCTTAAATGTTTGAATTCTGCATTACATGTATGATTAAAAATTAATTTTAATATTAAAAAGTTATATATTGACCAATAAATTTTTTAAATTTTAACAAAAATCCAACACCTTTTATGATAAAAACACTCACAGAATTAGAAATAGAAGGGAATTTCCTAAACCTTATAAAGAGTATCTGTGAAAAACCACAGTTTTTATCACACGTGCATGCTAGGTCTCATTAGTCATGTCCAACTCTCATCAACCCTGTGAACTGTAGCCCACCATGTTTCTCTGTCCATGAGATTCTCAAGGCAAGAATACTGGAGTGGGTTGCCCTGCCCTCCTCCAGGGGATTTTCCCAACCCAAGGATGGAACCTGCACCTCTAGACCTCCTGCATTGGCAGGTGTGTTCTTTAGCACTAGCGCCACCTGGGAGGCCCAGCTCATGTTATAGTCAAAGGTAAAAGACTGAAGTCAAATAAATTCAAAGTCATACCAGTATTTCTGCTTATAAAATTAACATGTTTTTAAAGTATAATATCTAAACTTGCAAGGGTGAGGGATATACAGACACTCTAATACCTTGGAGGAATGGAAATTAATAAAATTTTTCTCTTCTAATTATATCAGCTATAATAATCATAGAACTTGACCCATCAATTACATTTCTGGAATTACTCTAAGGATAGAATTATAAACTTGTACAAAGATATATGTAGGCTTCCCTGGTGGTTCAGACGGTAAAGAATCTGCCTGCAATGCAGGAGACATGGGCTTCATCCCTGGGTTGGGAAGATCCCCTGGAGAAAGGCATGGCAACCCACTACAGTATTATTGCCTGGAATATCCCCATGGACAGAAGCCTGGTGGGCTACAGTCCATGGGGTCGTAAAGAGTCAGACACAACTGAACGACTACTTACAGCACAACACAAAGATATATGTACCCAGATATTTATTATAGTATTATTTATAATCATAAAATTAAGAAACCACCAAATATCTAAAATTATAGATTAAATATAGTATGCTTATATGATGTAGCAATATGTAGTCATTAGAAAACAATGTTTCTGAAGACTTTTTAATGACATGTAAAAATATTTATGATGTATTCAGTGAAAAATTAGGTTATTAAATAGTATGTATATTATCCCAATTTTATTTAAGAGAGGAAGAGAAACAACACATACTTGTTAATACTTATTATATTTAGAATTAGATATTAATTTTATTTTATTCTGTTTATGTTTTCTAAATTGTACACAATGAACATGTATTAACTTTCCAATGAAAACAAACATGTCAGTTCTAAAAATCAGGTTCACAAAGTAGAACCAAAACAAAAGTCTTGAAAATGTTCATACTTTTTCAGCCAACTGATACAACAACAATTCAACATCTAGGAATGTGTTCCAATCAGAATTTAGGACCTGTTTATCTAATCAGAGAAGACCACAGTGATTTAGGTCCAAAGTTGATTGTCACAGTATAGTTTATAACAGAGAAATTTAGAAAATTATGTTCTAACAATATAATATTGATTAAATTAATTATGGTCTTCTTGATAAATGTCAAGAAATTTTTAAAATTTATTTATTTTTAATTGGAGTATAATTGCTTTACAATATTGTATTGGTTTCTGCTATATATCAACATGAAACAGCCATAAGTATACATATGTCCCCTCCCTCTTGAATCTCCCTCCCACCTCCCACCCCATTCCACCCCTCTAGGTTGTCACAGAGCACCAAATTTGAGCTTCTTATGTCAGTTGTAGAAAATATTTAATGTCATTGAAAAATATTCCTCTCATATTATTAAGTGAAAAATTAGGTTATGAACAATACGTAGAGAACAAAATCATTAGTGTAAAAAGAAAAGTTCACATTCAATAAAGTTAGGTGTGTGTTCAGTCATGTCTGACTGTGACCCCATGGAATGTAGCCTGCCATTTCCTACTCCAGGGGTTCTTCACAATCCAAGGATCAGACCTGTGTCTCTTGCATCGCCTACATTGGCAGGTGGATTCTTTACCACTAGTGCCACCTGAGATGCCCCCTTAAAAGTTGGTTGGCAAATTATATATAAACGCCGAATGTTTTCAAGCTAAAACCACACTGCACTGGGAATGTAGGAATAAATCAATCTTCCAGACCTGGGTGACATATAATAAGCGCTCTGGAGTTGTCAAATTAGATTTTCTTCCATTTTAGTTCCCCCAGCCCCATGTGCTATTACTTACAGACAACTATTGTTGGAAGTTTCTTCAGAGGATTTAAGGGCAAGAGTTGGGGGCAGCATTCTCTGAAGAGGTTTACCAAGTCAGGGACTCATTTATCATGAAATAAAGATTTCAGAGGGCAAATTAAAACATATTGGAGTGAGGTCAGCTATGGAAAGTAGAGTGAAGGTAAGAAGCACAGCATAGTGAAAAATACCTAGATATTTGCATTTAGAACAATGATGACTAGTAAGAATGAAATTCATGATGGGGCTGATTCATTCAAGTTGTAAGTTTTAACAGGAAAAAGGCTGTCAAAAACCTAATGAGGCTATACTGTCAACTCTTAAGAGCATTCAAATGAGAAGTTGCAAAATTCTGGATATTCCTCACTGTTAAGTGACAGGCAGGATCATACTGACTTTAAACACAACCTTAGTGGGGATGATCTGGAGGGAAGATGTGGGGTGGGAGGTGGGAGGGGGGTTCATGTTTGGGAGTTCGTGTAAAAGTTGATTGTCACAGTATAGTTTATAACAGAGAAATTTAGAAAATTATGTTCTAACAATATAATATTGATTAAATTAATTATGGTCTTCTTGATAAATGTCAAGAAATTTTTAAAATTTATTTATTTTTAATTGGAGTATAATTGCTTTACAATATTGTATTGGTTTCTGCTATATATCAACATGAAACAGCCATAAGTATACATATGTCCCCTCCCTCTTGAATCTCCCTCCCACCTCCCACCCCATTCCACCCCTCTAGGTTGTCACAGAGCACCAAATTTGAGCTTCTTATGTCAGTTGTAGAAAATATTTAATGTCATTGAAAAATATTCCTCTCATATTATTAAGTGAAAAATTAGGTTATGAACAATACGTAGAGAACAAAATCATTAGTGTAAAAAGAAAAGTTCACATTCAATAAAGTTAGGTGTGTGTTCAGTCATGTCTGACTGTGACCCCATGGAATGTAGCCTGCCATTTCCTACTCCAGGGGTTCTTCACAATCCAAGGATCAGACCTGTGTCTCTTGCATCGCCTACATTGGCAGGTGGATTCTTTACCACTAGTGCCACCTGAGATGCCCCCTTAAAAGTTGGTTGGCAAATTATATATAAACGCCGAATGTTTTCAAGCTAAAACCACACTGCACTGGGAATGTAGGAATAAATCAATCTTCCAGACCTGGGTGACATATAATAAGCGCTCTGGAGTTGTCAAATTAGATTTTCTTCCATTTTAGTTCCCCCAGCCCCATGTGCTATTACTTACAGACAACTATTGTTGGAAGTTTCTTCAGAGGATTTAAGGGCAAGAGTTGGGGGCAGCATTCTCTGAAGAGGTTTACCAAGTCAGGGACTCATTTATCATGAAATAAAGATTTCAGAGGGCAAATTAAAACATATTGGAGTGAGGTCAGCTATGGAAAGTAGAGTGAAGGTAAGAAGCACAGCAAGGTGAAAAATACCTAGATATTTGCATTTAGAACAATGATGACTAGTAAGAATGAAATTCATGATGGGGCTGATTCATTCAAGTTGTAAGTTTTAACAGGAAAAAGGCTGTCAAAAACCTAATGAGGCTATACTGTCAACTCTTAAGAGCATTCAAATGAGAAGTTGCAAAATTCTGGATATTCCTCACTGTTAAGTGACAGGCAGGATCATACTGACTTTAAACACAACCTTAGTGGGGATGATCTGGAGGGAAGATGTGGGGTGGGAGGTGGGAGGGGGGTTCATGTTTGGGAGTTCGTGTAAAAAAATAAATAAATACAACAACAACAACAAAAAAAAAACCTAGTGGAATTGTAGAAGCTTGGAACATCTGAAAAAGAGATTAAGGATGAGATCCTGAAACATAGGGAGATATATAAGAGAAAACAGTATCACAAAGGACAAAGAAGAATTTCGAGAGAAGAGTGGTCAACTCTTGTCAAAAACTGCAGAAGTTAAGTAGGATTTAGGCTAAAATTAAGCCACTAAAATAAAGACATCAAAACAGTTTAGTCATATAAAAGTTCAGAACTCCATAAATCTACTAAAATGGTGAATTCAGAAGATACTAAAATCAGAGAGATGTGTTTTGTATTGCTTTTATGGTTTTCCTATCTTTTGAACCAAAGGCTTATCCAAAAGTGTACATGCAGTTGTCAGGCTTATTTAGAGGTTTGAAATTATTTGTATTTTTAAGTGTTCTTAGTCTCAGTTTTTCAATGAAGGTCAAACAAATAAAAGTCAGGTACTGATAAGGTTGAATTGTCCCATCTTGTAAGCAAACCTTCGCCTGAAATTTTACTTTGGCAAGTCAGAAGGTCTTCCTTTGCATAGACCTTGGTCTCCTTTCTAAAGAAGAGAGGGTCATCCTGAGTATATTCCTCCCGTGGTCATTTATTTTCTCTCAAGCCAACTGTATACTTCTCTGTCAGAGTGCTCCATATTTCTATCCAATGGAATTATAAACATATTTTAGGGGTAAAGCAGATGTTTCTTTGTATGAATGCAGATTTTACTTTAAATCAATGTGCTTGTAACAATTATAACTTTCATCCCTGTTCTTAAATTCTAGATTACAATTACTGAAAGTCCCATCAGAGGTTACTTTATTCCTTTTATCATGCCCTTTCAACTTCTGCTTTTAATTTTACCATGCAGATGAGATAATATATGAAGAAAGATTATGAGGAATCAACCAGCCTGCACAAAATAGAAAATGACACAGAATCTAACATTCTGCCTCAATGACTAACTGAAATTAATTCCCCCTTTTTTACCTTTAAAAACTGCCATGGGGCTTCCCTGGTGGTCCAGTGGTTAAGACTCTACTTGCCAATGCAGGAGACACTGGTTCGATCGCTGGCCCAGGAAAATTCCATGGGCCATGTGGCAACAAAGCCTGTATGCCACAACTGCTGAGTCCTCAAGCTCTAGAGTCCTTGCGCCACCAAAGTGAGAAGCTAGTGCACCACAACAGAGTACCCTCATCTTGCCACAACTAGAGAAAGCCCTTGTGCAATAATGAAGACCCAGCACAGCCAAAAATAAATTTTAAAAAACTGTAATGACTGAGCAGAATCTTCAGAGCTGGTTTTGGGACAAGAGCCCACTTTCTACTCAGATTGCTGGCTTTCTGATTAAAGCAACTTTCTTTTCTACCAACACTTGTCTCCTGACTATTTGCTTTTGAGCGACAAGCAGCTGAACCTGAGTTCAGTAACAATATCTCTCATGCTTTGAAATTTGAACAAACTATTTTCTCAGTTACAAATGACTTTCCCCCAGAGCTTTAACTAATTAATTCATATTGTTTATTAAGTCAATCTGTCTCTGCCTCTCTCTCTGTTTATCTCTGTATCTTTTTGTCCCTCCCCTCTTCTCTCCAACCTTGAGTTAGGTAGCTCTACATTGTATCCCCATGTGCTCTTAGTGCATGTATCATTCTGCATTAGAATTTTTAAACAACCCTGTTGAGGTATTACTTACAGACAATAAAATACATATTTTAAATATACAGTTTGATGAGTTTTGACAAGTGTATACATCTGTGTAATCACCACCTCAATCGGGATATAAAACATTTCCATTACCCAGGAAGACTCTTTCATGATCATGTCTCTTGCAGTCAATCCCACCCACGTAAGCAGACATTAGTTTTATTTCTATAAATATAATTCATTTTTATAATTCTAGAGTTTCATGTAAGTGAAATCACACAGTGTGTGCTTTTTTTGAGGTTTGCTCCTTTTGCTTATTATGATGTTTTTAAGACATCCATATTGCTGCATGACTGATAGTTCAGATGTGTATAAGAGACAGGACTTTAACCTTACCTTAAATGTTTGAATTCTGCATTACATGTATGATTAAAAATTAATTTTAATATTAAAAAGTTATATATTGACCAATAAATTTTTTAAATTTTAACAAAAATCCAACACCTTTTATGATAAAAACACTCACAGAATTAGAAATAGAAGGGAATTTCCTAAACCTTATAAAGAGTATCTGTGAAAAACCACAGTTTTTATCACACGTGCATGCTAGGTCTCATTAGTCATGTCCAACTCTCATCAACCCTGTGAACTGTAGCCCACCATGTTTCTCTGTCCATGAGATTCTCAAGGCAAGAATACTGGAGTGGGTTGCCCTGCCCTCCTCCAGGGGATTTTCCCAACCCAAGGATGGAACCTGCACCTCTAGACCTCCTGCATTGGCAGGTGTGTTCTTTAGCACTAGCGCCACCTGGGAGGCCCAGCTCATGTTATAGTCAAAGGTAAAAGACTGAAGTCAAATAAATTCAAAGTCATACCAGTATTTCTGCTTATAAAATTAACATGTTTTTAAAGTATAATATCTAAACTTGCAAGGGTGAGGGATATACAGACACTCTAATACCTTGGGGGAATGGAAATTAATAAAATTTTTCTCTTCTAATTATATCAGCTATAATAATCATAGAACTTGACCCATCAATTACATTTCTGGAATTACTCTAAGGATAGAATTATAAACTTGTACAAAGATATATGTAGGCTTCCCTGGTGGTTCAGACGGTAAAGAATCTGCCTGCAATGCAGGAGACATGGGCTTCATCCCTGGGTTGGGAAGATCCCCTGGAGAAAGGCATGGCAACCCACTACAGTATTATTGCCTGGAATATCCCCATGGACAGAAGCCTGGTGGGCTACAGTCCATGGGGTCGTAAAGAGTCAGACACAACTGAACGACTACTTACAGCACAACACAAAGATATATGTACCCAGATATTTATTATAGTATTATTTATAATCATAAAATTAAGAAACCACCAAATATCTAAAATTATAGATTAAATATAGTATGCTTATATGATGTAGCAATATGTAGTCATTAGAAAACAATGTTTCTGAAGACTTTTTAATGACATGTAAAAATATTTATGATGTATTCAGTGAAAAATTAGGTTATTAAATAGTATGTATATTATCCCAATTTTATTTAAGAGAGGAAGAGAAACAACACATACTTGTTAATACTTATTATATTTAGAATTAGATATTAATTTTATTTTATTCTGTTTATGTTTTCTAAATTGTACACAATGAACATGTATTAACTTTCCAATGAAAACAAACATGTCAGTTCTAAAAATCAGGTTCACAAAGTAGAACCAAAACAAAAGTCTTGAAAATGTTCATACTTTTTCAGCCAACTGATACAACAACAATTCAACATCTAGGAATGTGTTCCAATCAGAATTTAGGACCTGTTTATCTAATCAGAGAAGACCACAGTGATTTAGGTCCAAAGTTGATTGTCACAGTATAGTTTATAACAGAGAAATTTAGAAAATTATGTTCTAACAATATAATATTGATTAAATTAATTATGGTCTTCTTGATAAATGTCAAGAAATTTTTAAAATTTATTTATTTTTAATTGGAGTATAATTGCTTTACAATATTGTATTGGTTTCTGCTATATATCAACATGAAACAGCCATAAGTATACATATGTCCCCTCCCTCTTGAATCTCCCTCCCACCTCCCACCCCATTCCACCCCTCTAGGTTGTCACAGAGCACCAAATTTGAGCTTCTTATGTCAGTTGTAGAAAATATTTAATGTCATTGAAAAATATTCCTCTCATATTATTAAGTGAAAAATTAGGTTATGAACAATACGTAGAGAACAAAATCATTAGTGTAAAAAGAAAAGTTCACATTCAATAAAGTTAGGTGTGTGTTCAGTCATGTCTGACTGTGACCCCATGGAATGTAGCCTGCCATTTCCTACTCCAGGGGTTCTTCACAATCCAAGGATCAGACCTGTGTCTCTTGCATCGCCTACATTGGCAGGTGGATTCTTTACCACTAGTGCCACCTGAGATGCCCCCTTAAAAGTTGGTTGGCAAATTATATATAAACGCCGAATGTTTTCAAGCTAAAACCACACTGCACTGGGAATGTAGGAATAAATCAATCTTCCAGACCTGGGTGACATATAATAAGCGCTCTGGAGTTGTCAAATTAGATTTTCTTCCATTTTAGTTCCCCCAGCCCCATGTGCTATTACTTACAGACAACTATTGTTGGAAGTTTCTTCAGAGGATTTAAGGGCAAGAGTTGGGGGCAGCATTCTCTGAAGAGGTTTACCAAGTCAGGGACTCATTTATCATGAAATAAAGATTTCAGAGGGCAAATTAAAACATATTGGAGTGAGGTCAGCTATGGAAAGTAGAGTGAAGGTAAGAAGCACAGCATAGTGAAAAATACCTAGATATTTGCATTTAGAACAATGATGACTAGTAAGAATGAAATTCATGATGGGGCTGATTCATTCAAGTTGTAAGTTTTAACAGGAAAAAGGCTGTCAAAAACCTAATGAGGCTATACTGTCAACTCTTAAGAGCATTCAAATGAGAAGTTGCAAAATTCTGGATATTCCTCACTGTTAAGTGACAGGCAGGATCATACTGACTTTAAACACAACCTTAGTGGGGATGATCTGGAGGGAAGATGTGGGGTGGGAGGTGGGAGGGGGGTTCATGTTTGGGAGTTCGTGTAAAAAAATAAATAAATACAACAACAACAACAAAAAAAAAACCTAGTGGAATTGTAGAAGCTTGGAACATCTGAAAAAGAGATTAAGGATGAGATCCTGAAACATAGGGAGATATATAAGAGAAAACAGTATCACAAAGGACAAAGAAGAATTTCGAGAGAAGAGTGGTCAACTCTTGTCAAAAACTGCAGAAGTTAAGTAGGATTTAGGCTAAAATTAAGCCACTAAAATAAAGACATCAAAACAGTTTAGTCATATAAAAGTTCAGAACTCCATAAATCTACTAAAATGGTGAATTCAGAAGATACTAAAATCAGAGAGATGTGTTTTGTATTGCTTTTATGGTTTTCCTATCTTTTGAACCAAAGGCTTATCCAAAAGTGTACATGCAGTTGTCAGGCTTATTTAGAGGTTTGAAATTATTTGTATTTTTAAGTGTTCTTAGTCTCAGTTTTTCAATGAAGGTCAAACAAATAAAAGTCAGGTACTGATAAGGTTGAATTGTCCCATCTTGTAAGCAAACCTTCGCCTGAAATTTTACTTTGGCAAGTCAGAAGGTCTTCCTTTGCATAGACCTTGGTCTCCTTTCTAAAGAAGAGAGGGTCATCCTGAGTATATTCCTCCCGTGGTCATTTATTTTCTCTCAAGCCAACTGTATACTTCTCTATCAGAGTGCTCCATATTTCTATCCAATGGAATTATAAACATATTTTAGGGGTAAAGCAGATGTTTCTTTGTATGAATGCAGATTTTACTTTAAATCAATGTGCTTGTAACAATTATAACTTTCATCCCTGTTCTTAAATTCTAGATTACAATTACTGAAAGTCCCATCAGAGGTTACTTTATTCCTTTTATCATGCCCTTTCAACTTCTGCTTTTAATTTTACCATGCAGATGAGATAATATATGAAGAAAGATTATGAGGAATCAACCAGCCTGCACAAAATAGAAAATGACACAGAATCTAACATTCTGCCTCAATGACTAACTGAAATTAATTCCCCCTTTTTTACCTTTAAAAACTGCCATGGGGCTTCCCTGGTGGTCCAGTGGTTAAGACTCTACTTGCCAATGCAGGAGACACTGGTTCGATCGCTGGCCCAGGAAAATTCCATGGGCCATGTGGCAACAAAGCCTGTATGCCACAACTGCTGAGTCCTCAAGCTCTAGAGTCCTTGCGCCACCAAAGTGAGAAGCTAGTGCACCACAACAGAGTACCCTCATCTTGCCACAACTAGAGAAAGCCCTTGTGCAATAATGAAGACCCAGCACAGCCAAAAATAAATTTTAAAAAACTGTAATGACTGAGCAGAATCTTCAGAGCTGGTTTTGGGACAAGAGCCCACTTTCTACTCAGATTGCTGGCTTTCTGATTAAAGCAACTTTCTTTTCTACCAACACTTGTCTCCTGACTATTTGCTTTTGAGCGACAAGCAGCTGAACCTGAGTTCAGTAACAATATCTCTCATGCTTTGAAATTTGAACAAACTATTTTCTCAGTTACAAATGACTTTCCCCCAGAGCTTTAACTAATTAATTCATATTGTTTATTAAGTCAATCTGTCTCTGCCTCTCTCTCTGTTTATCTCTGTATCTTTTTGTCCCTCCCCTCTTCTCTCCAACCTTGAGTTAGGTAGCTCTACATTGTATCCCCATGTGCTCTTAGTGCATGTATCATTCTGCATTAGAATTTTTAAACAACCCTGTTGAGGTATTACTTACAGACAATAAAATACATATTTTAAATATACAGTTTGATGAGTTTTGACAAGTGTATACATCTGTGTAATCACCACCTCAATCGGGATATAAAACATTTCCATTACCCAGGAAGACTCTTTCATGATCATGTCTCTTGCAGTCAATCCCACCCACGTAAGCAGACATTAGTTTTATTTCTATAAATATAATTCATTTTTATAATTCTAGAGTTTCATGTAAGTGAAATCACACAGTGTGTGCTTTTTTTGAGGTTTGCTCCTTTTGCTTATTATGATGTTTTTAAGACATCCATATTGCTGCATGACTGATAGTTCATTTCTTCATTGCTTCAGGTATTCCATTTACAGCTCTGCAATGCTTTGTTTATCCATTTACCTATTGATAGAAATTTGGGTTGTTTCCGGTTTAAGGCTATTATGGAAAAAAAAACTGCTATCAACATTTGCACACAAATCTTTATGTGGATATGTGTCTTCACGTCTTTTGAGTAAATAATTAGGAATAGAATTGCTCAGTCATATGGTACCTATATGTTTGATTTTATTTTTTTTAAAAAAACTGCTAAACTATTTTACAAAGTGTTTGCTCCATTGTACATTTCCACCAGAAGAGGAGAAGTCCCCCAACTGCTCTATATCCCAGACAACACTTGGTATGATCAAATTTTTAACTTTTATCATTCTAATGAGTGTGAAGTATTATCTCATTACAGTTTTAATTTTCATTTCCTTGATGACTAACAATGTTCAACATCTTTTCATTTGCATTGGGATTTCTTTCTCTCCATGTTTGGAAAATTTAGCACATAATCTCTGAAAGAATCTGATTTTTTAATCAAAAATCCATGTGTGAATCCCAGGGCTGCCATTTGAAGTAATTTGATCTCAGGCCACTATTCAATCAGTCTAAGCTACAGTCAATTTACCTATGAAATGGATATAACACTATCTCACAGCTAGATCTCACAGGTAGATAATATATATGCTGTATCTAGAACAATGTCTGTTATATAGTAGACCTTAATAAATGGTAAGTATGATTATTACTGCCAAAACCATAAACCTTTACCAGTCTTCCTTCTCAAGCAATTGTCAAAGCTACAGAAAGCTACTGTAATCATGTTGTTATAGCTCAGGGATTTCCTCTACAGTTCTCAAACTTCAAATTTTTAATTATTTCCTCAGTTTCTATTCTACTGTCTCACTAAAATGTACGTTCCATAAGAGAAGTAATACATCTGTATCATAAACCTCTGTATCCTCAACAATTAGAACAATGCAATAAATACTTGCTGAAAGAAGAAAAGAATGAACATCTGCATCCACCTTTTCTTTCTCACTTCTATGCATTGACATACACATTGGTTGATCTGTCTGGTTTTCTATTTTAATTTCTCCAGGAGGCATAAGATGCTTTATTTTGTAATTGCTCATGGGCAAGTCCTTCCTCACTGCCACCCAGCTTATAAACTCTAAAATCACTGCATCCTAGCCTAAATCAACCTTTTGGATTCATTCTTATCTGGAAGAAGGCAAGATTTGTAGCCACAATTCTTTGATCACCCGGTTTACAGAAGCTTTTACTCATTCCTATCACTGGTCTCCTGACCTAAAGAATTCCAACCACATGCTGTAGTAAAATCATGAGCATAATTGACTTCAGTACAATATGGCATTGTGTTTTAAAAAAAGAAAGAAGAAAATGTGGGCTGTAGCATGGAATGAACCTATGATAGAGACCAAACTCTACCACTTATTTGCTATGTGACTTTTGGCAAGTTACTTAGTTTCATTCAGCAAATGTCTCTTTAGTGCACATAAAATAATGAGATATTATATATCTGATTACCTTACTTCCCATATCATAAGTAAGCTTTCAATAAATGTCAGGGATGATTTATTTGAGGGAAAACTGAACTGAGATTTGAAAGATGAATAGAAGTTAACTAAGAAAAGAGTAGAGGAATTATACCATAGGCAGAGGGAACAGTAAGTGCAACAATAAGTATGGGGTGACTCTTCACCAGTGGCACTCTTCTACAACTGCAATGTTTTGCAACAAGTAATTGTGTTACATATCCTAATAGAGTTTCTTCGGATTGAGATGATAGTAGCCATAGGGATACCTGGCAACTTTGTGAAACAAGTACTAGTCTAGCACATATAAACTAGGAGTATTAGACATTTACTAAGAAAGTCAACAGAAACTAGTCCCATGAGAATACATTAATAGAGATTGACTTGGTGATACTTTAAAGAAGCTGAAGCTATCCACTGCAAATTGCCTATATTTCTTCTTAGTTCTCTGCTTCTTTTGGCCAGAGACTCACAATTATTTCCTGAAAAACTCACTCTCCATTCATATTAGAAATCTGTAACCACTACAAACAATATCTCCCAGCAGACAGAAACACTCTTGCCATCTTTAGGCCAGGGCTCCTGAGATCTTGGTGATATATTCTCATATATGAAGGTTAAAGAATTTCTATGAATTGCATGTATGACCACAAAATCAGTCTGGTGCCAAAACCAACATATTTGCCAATAGGTCTATTCCACAGGCCTGATTTTCCAAGGCCCTTCACTAATATATAGATACCAACTGTTCATAAGAACCATTACCATGCCATGGTAAGATCACCTTCTTTTATGTTCAATGCAGGATGCAGGATGCTTGGGGCTGGTGTATGGGGATGATCTGGAGGGAAGATGTGGGGTGGGAGGTGGGAGGGGGGTTCATGTTTGGGAGTGAGTGTAAAAAAATAAATAAATACAAAAAAAAATATCATCTAGATTATAATGAAGCTACTATTTGAGAATGATAGCACTTCAGGTGATTTCTTACCTCTGGTATAGCATTCTTAGTGGTCTTCATAAAATTAGATCTCTGAAGTGTCTATAACTTTGCCAGTATCTAGAAAGGTGGCAAGTGGAAAATGGTGTTCCACGTATTTGTTGATAATCTCAATGTCCTATATTGCCATTTGGTCTGTGCAAAGCCTCAACCTTCTTCCAGAAATTAATAAAAGTGTTCTTGCACAAGCAGGAGTTCTACCAAAAGAAGTGAACTCCTGAAGATTTTTACATAGTTTGACTCTCTGAAGGTAGGAAAACCTTGCTCAGAGTACCAAACATGAGTTTGTAAAATGAATCAGTGATATAAGAATGGATGAATACATATATGGATGGATAAGTAAATGAATCCCATGGACTGAGGAGCTTGGTGGGCTGCAGTCCACGGGGTCACAAAGAGTCGGACACGACTGAGTGACTTTACTTACTTACTTACTTACTTAAGTAAATGAATGGAAACAAAGGAAAAATAATCAAGCTATAACTATAACATGAAAATTTTAAGTTATCTATAAATTATATCTCATTATTTTTGANTGCAGTCCACGGGGTCACAAAGAGTCGGACACGACTGAGTGACTTTACTTACTTACTTACTTACTTAAGTAAATGAATGGAAACAAAGGAAAAATAATCAAGCTATAACTATAACATGAAAATTTTAAGTTATCTATAAATTATATCTCATTATTTTTGAGCACTTACTATATGCAGGCACTACTGTAAGTACTTTATGAGTATGATTTCATTTAATCCACAAAATATATGAAATGCTATTACTAGTTATATAGATAAAGAAAATGAGACATAAAGAGACAAGTAATTTTCTCAAAGTCACTTGGATTATTAAGTGGCAGAACTGGCACATGATCCTAGGCATTTTGGCTCCAGATCTTAATTTTTTAACTTCTAGTACAACCTCCTCTAGTTTATAATACATTTGCAAGAATATGTTATTTTAGTAAGAAGAGACAGTATATTGAAATATGACCACATGATAAGGTGAAAGAGGTACAGTCTCAAATTTGGGGGAGAAGTATTAACAGAAGCAAAGAAACTATTTAAAACAAAATTATACCTTGAGAAAACCATAATTCAAAAAGACACATGTATCCCCAGTGTTCACTGAAGCACTATTTACAATAGACAGGACATGGAAGCAACCTAGATGTCCATCAACAGATAAATGGATAAAGAATATGTGGTAAATATATCAAAGGAATATTACTTGGCTATAAAAAGGAACAGATTTAGTCAGTTCTAGTGAGGTGCATGAATCTAGAGCCTGTTATACAGAATGAAGTATTAGTCTGGTGCAAAAGTAACTGGTTTTTGCATTGTTGAAATTTGCTATTTGATATTGGAATGAAGCAAGGTGTTAGTCGCTCTTTCATGTCCAATTCTTTGCAACCCCATGGACTGTAACCCACCAGGCTCCTTTGCCCATGGAATTCTCCAGGCAAGAATACTAGAATGGGTTGCCATTCCCTTCTCCAGGGGATCTTCCTAACTCAGGGATCAAACCTGGGTCTCCTGCATTGTAAGTAGATACTTTACTGCTGAGCCAACAGGGAAGCCACTGATATTGGAATACATTCTAAATAAATGTGGATATGTTATATATCACTGTAATGTGCATTTTTCATTTTATGTTTTTTGCTAAAGACTTATTACTTACCATTTATTTTATATTTATTTTAGACTATGGAAATGATGTTAGTTGCTGTTGTTCAGTCGCTAAGACATGTCCAACTCTTTGAGACCCCATTGACTGCAGCACTCAATATGTCAGCAAATTTGGAAAACTCAGTAGCAGCCACAGGAAATGATAGCAGATAAAAAAACTTGAGAGATTTTCTTATTTGAGTTCAAAATGGGTTGTAAAGCAGTGGAGGCAACTTGCAACATCAACACTGCATTTGGCCCAGGAACTGCTAACAAATGTATATTGCACTGGTGGTTCAAGAAGTTTTGCAAAGGAGACAAGAGTCTTGAAGGTGAGGAGGGGCACAGTGGCTAGCCATGGGAAGTTGACAACAACAATTGAGAGTGATCATTGAAATGGATCCTCTTACAACTACAGGAGAATTTGCTGAAGAACTCAATGTTGACCATTCTGTGGTCATTTGGCATTTGAAGCAAATTGGAAACAGAAACGTTTGATAAGTGGCTGCCTCATGAGCTGACCGAAAATATAAAAAAATCATTATTTTGAAGTGTCATCTTCTCTTATTCTATACAACAACACACCATTTCTCAACTGGATTGTGATAAGAGACCAAAAATGGATTTTATACGAAAACTGGCAATGACCAGCTCAGTAGATGGACTGAGAAGAAGCTCCAAAACGCTTCCCAAAGCCAAACTTACACCAAAAAAAAGGTAATGGTCACTGTTCTGTGGTCTGCTCCCAGTCTGACATACTACAGCTTTCTGAATCCTAGCGAAACCATTACATCTGAGAAGTATGCTCAGCAAATCGATGAGATGCACCCAAAACTGTAATGCCTACAATCGGCTGGTCAACAGAAAGGGACCAATTCTTCTCCACAACTAAAGTCCAACCACATGTCACACAACGAATGCTTCAAAAGTTGAAAGAATTGGGCTACGAAATTTAAACTCATTTGCCATATTCATCTGTCCTCTCACCAAATGATAACCACCTCTTCAAGCATCTCAACAACTTTTTGGAGGGAAAATGCTTCTAAAACCAGCAGGAGGCAGATAATGCTTTCCAAGAGTTTGTCAAACCCCAAAGCACAGATTTCTATGCTATAAGAATAAGCAAACATTTCTTGTTGGCAAAAATGTGTTGATTGTAATGATTCCTATTTTGATTAATAAAGATATGTTTGAGTCTAGTTATAACAATTTAAAATTCATGGTTCAAAACTGTAATTACATTTGCACCAACCTAAAGTCAGAAAAAGAAAAACAAATATCATATGGTAATGCATATATATGGAATCTATAAAAATGGTACTGATAAACCAATTTTCAGGGCAGGAACAGAGGCACGGACATAGAGGACAGAATTGTGGACACAGCAGGGAAAGGGGAGTGGGGATGAATTGAGAGAGTAACACTGACTTATATACACTAATGATGTAGGAGATAGATGAGCTCCAGGTTAGACTTTTACAACTTGCCTCCTGTTTGCATTTCCCTTCTCTTGATAGGTGGGCTCCAGCTGAGGCATTTACAATCAGTCTGCTTGCTCCCCAAAATGGAAGTAACAACAGAAACAGCATGAACAACCAGTGTTTTTCTCTTGTAAATACCTTAAGGTAATAGTCATGGCAAGGACAAAGAGGAGCAAAATCTTGTTTGAGTAAAGGATTAAGAGATCTACACGCCTCCCTCTTTGGGGATAAGGGAGACACTACACATGTGCAGTGTCATTCAGGTATGACCTAAATCAAATCCCTTATGATTATACAGTGGAAGTGAGAAATAGATTTAAGGGCCTAGATCTGATAGACAGAGTTCCTGATGAACTATGGAATGAGGTTCGTGACATTGTACAGGAGACAGGGATCAAGACCATCCCCATGGAAAAGAAATGCAAAAAAGCAAAATGGCTGTCTGGAGAAGCCTTACAAATAGCACTGAAAAGAAGAGAGGCGAAAAGCAAAGGAGAAAAGAAAAGATATAAGCATCTGAATGCAGAGTTCCAAAGAATAGCAAGAAGAGATAAGAAAGCCTTCATCAGCAATCAATGCAAAGAAATAGAGGAAAACAACAGAATGGGAAAGACTAGAGATCTCTTCAAGAGAATTGGAGATACCAAGGGAACATTTCATGCAAAGATGGGCTCGATAAAGGATAGAAATGGTATGGACCTAACAGAAGCAGAAGATATTAAGAAGAGGTGGCAAGAATACACAGAAGAACTGTACAGAAAAGATCTTCA
>SJYX01016837.1:14628-29917 GCA_006410675.1 Oreotragus oreotragus
TCTTTCAATTTGTTAATACAGTGTATCACATTGATTGATTTCTGTATATCTGTCTCTTATACACATCTAGTGATGCTTCCTAAGGCCCACTTGACTTCGCATTCCAGCATGTCTGGCTTTAGGTGAGTGATCACACCATCGTGATTATCTGGGTCATGAAGATCTTTTTGCATAGTTCTCCTGTGTATTCTTGCTACCTCTTCTTAATATCTTCTGCTTCTGTTAGCTCCATACCATTTCTGTCCTTTATCGAGCCCATCTTTACATGAAATGTTCCCTTGGTATCTCTAATTTTCTCGAAGAGATCTTTGGTCTTTCCCATTCTATTGTTTTCCTCTATTTCTTTGCACTGATCACTGAGGAAGGTTTTCTTATCTCTCCTTGCTATTCTTTGGAACTCTGCATTCAGATGGGTATATCTTTCCTTTTCTCCTTTGCCTTTAGCTGATCCTGGGTTAGCTAAAGATTATCCTGGACTGTAGCCTGCCAGTCCATGGGATTTTCCAGCAAGAATACTAGAGTCAGTTGCTATTTCCTTCTCTAGGGGATCCACCTGACCCAGGGATTGAACCTGGGTCTCTCACACTGCAGGCAGTCTCTTAACTATCTGAGCTACCAGGGAAGCCCAATGTTGGTTTAATCCTGGATAAAGGCACATTATCAAGATTAATTAGCAAATTCATCGGTAAGAGTTTTGTTAAAGTCAGATAATCCTGACATTCCCCATTCTTATGTAAGAACACTTAAAGGATCTGAAGAACGTACAGAGTCCCACACTTGACCTGGAAGTTTTAACTCCATTTTTACTGGAAGAGAAAGATGTGTTCTTATGAAATCAGGATTGAGTTCTAACCAATTTGGTAAAGAATCTAAATGCTATGGGATTGGAAGAAAGAGGAGAGTAGTTGGCAAAGTATGACTTCATCTCTCTGAGTTCAGATTCCTTACCCATAAATTGAGTACTGCTTGCAGCCTAGGTTTGTAAATATAATCATAAAAAAAAACTGTATGCCTGGCATGCAGTAGCCTCATGTCATCAGCTAAACCTGAGTCTGAAGGAAATGTATGGAGGGTCTGGTAGGAAATGACCTGAGTCTGTGAACAGGACACTTCTGTTAGGGACACTGGGCCAAAAAAACAGCAAAGGGTTTGTGTTAGGTTCTGGGTACCCTGACGTTAGAAGACAACCGTGGTCATAGAGCCGGGTCATGGGGTTTGTAGCTGGCCCTGAAGGCAGCAGAATTCACTTGGTATTTGAGGTGGTGTGGCAGAGACCCCACCTCCACTGTCTCTTCATCTGGGCACAGGCAGCCCGCTTTCCCAGACTCCTTTGCAGCTACATGTGGCCATACAGTTGAGAACCAGCCAACAAAACTTGTGTGGAGATAATGTGTCCCACTTCAAGACCTAGCCCATGGAACACCTTTATGCCTATTCTTCCTTGTACTCCTCCACTTTCAGTTGATTTGGAAATGCTCAGTGACTTTGTCCAATAGAGCCCCATCTCCAATCTAGAAGCATCCTGGACTGTTGCTGAAAGTTGTTGGTTTGTTTGTTTTTTTTTTTTTCATTACACTGATACATGTAGGTCTTTTTGTTACCATAGTTTAAAGTGACAATCCTAGCTAATCTAGCTAGATAGCTGAATGATGAAAGCAGTGCTTTAACAAAATGGCATGCCTGGGATCAAAGAAGGAAATAATAAAATAAGAACTACCGTGAAATATTAGTCACTCAGTCGTGGCTGACTCCTTGCAACCCCATGGACTGTAGTCTGCCAGGCTCCTCTGTCCATGGAATTCTCCAGGCAAAAATACAGAAATACTGGACTGGGTTGCCATTCCCTTCTCCTGGGGATCTTCCCCACCCAGGGATTGAACCCAGGTCTCCCGCATTGCAGGAAGATTCTTTCCTGTCTGAATCACAAGGAAGGCCTAAGAACTACCATAGTGAATGTTTTATGTGATAATAATAAATTATGTAATGTGTAATATATGCCAGTAATTGTTGAAAAGCACTCTGTGTATATTATCTGTATCAACTAATTTTAATTTTCTGAACTCTCTTAGATCAACACTACTATTATCCACATTTCACAAACTAATAAACTGAGGCATAAAATATTTAAACACTTTGCTCACAATTACATAGCTGTACATAAGATCTTGTTTGGTTCTTCCATTAACTGATTCTCTGCTGCTGCTGCTAAGTCACTTCAGTCGTGTCCGACTCTGTGTGACCCCATAGACGGCAGCCCACCAGGCTCCCCCGTCCCTGGGATTCTCCAGGCAAGAACACTGGAGTGGGTTGCCATTTCCTTCTCCAATGCATGAAAGAGAAAAGTGACAGTGAAGTCGCTCAGTCTCTCCGACTGTTAGCGACCCCATGGACTGCAGCCCACCAGGCTACTCTGTCCATTGGATTTTCCAGGCAAGAGTACTGGGGTGGGGTGCCATTGCCTTCCCCGACTGATTCTCTGAGGTGAGTATTATTATTCCCAGAAGACTGAGAATTAGAAGTCAAAATATATTGGAGGATAGCCGGTCAGCAAGTTGCACAGGCTGGACTCGGCCCCCAAGAACCTTCAGAGCTCATATCCTATCACCCAGCCTCTCTCCCCAGAGTCTGGAACTCAGGAAATCAGCTTGGTGTCTTCTTGAGAACCAAAGAAGCTGAGGGAAAACTTTATTGACGCTTTATTGTCAGAGCTAATTATTCAATGGGCTGATCTATCTCTCCACCTCTCGTTAGACTCAGTACTATCTTTCAGTAAAATAAACAACAAGCTTGAATTTCTCCTCTGTGCAAATCCCATGCACGTTACATTTCCTGTAGACTTCTTTTAGCTTTCTTCTGTGAGAGCAGCTGTGATTGAAACTGAGGGCCTCCGCAGGCAATGGATTAATCGAGTGATAGGTTGATTAACAAATCCTTTAGAAGCTACTCAGAGTAAATTGCCTGTTTGTTTTCATTTTTTTAATTTGAATGGAAACTGGTGCCAGCAACACAAAAGGATGTTGCAGCCAGCCAGGATAAGCAAGTCCCCTGAGAGCTGCCCCTCTGAAGGTGGAAGGAGACTCTGAGGCACCAGCGGGAGATGCTGCTCAGGCCTCTCCTCTGTGCTTTCACTGCCTCTCTTCTGTCATCATTCTCCATCTCTGTCCTCACCCTGTACCTTGTATTTCAGTTTCAACCACACTGACTGAATACACTAACCTGAATGCATTTCAACCCATCACTTCAGCATTTGTATTTTATAAGATTTGCGGGGGTGGGTGGGGGGCAGCAGGAATCCATGGTTTGCTATAAACTGAACTCCATGCTGCCTTCTGACAGGTAGAGAGCTAACTACCTCAAGATCCTATATCAGACCCTTCAAGTGCGGTTATTTGCTTATTTTCTTGTCAGTGAGTGCATTCAATTTTTATTCACTCAGGTTTTTAGCACAGACCTCATCCTCATCAAAGTTCCTGGTCAGTAGGAAACATCCAATCAATGTTTGCTGAATAAATAAAATGAAATATTGATTAATATGTACTCAATGGGCTTCCTTGGTGGCTCAGGTGGTAAAAAGAATCTGCCTGTCATGCAGAAGACCCAGGTTCAGTCCCTGGGTCAGGAAGATCCCGTGGAGAAGAGAATGACTACCCACTCCAGTATTCTTGCCTGGAGAATCCCATGGACAGTGGAGCCTGGTGGGTTACAACCCATGGGGTCGCAAAGAGTCAGGCACAACTTAGCAACAACGTGTATTGAGTGAATATGAAAAATGAATAAATGAAAAATATGAAAAAATGAAAGGGGAAAGAGACGAGAGACTAAAACCACACTATGGGGGTTGTCTGACCCTCAAGTATGCTCAACCACACACGTGCACACATATACACACCACCATCACCCGCAATCACAGTTTCCTAAGGCTTGGCCCGGGAATAGCGACGAGAAACCACTGCTTGGGGTAAGTGGTGGCAAGAGCCACTAGTCCTTGTCACTAAATTCTTTCAGCAGCAGCCAGATTAGGAATCCTCCCATCTTCTCCCCTTCCTGGTGGGGACAGGGGGCCGCTTCATCCCGTGTCTCCTTGAGCCTCAAGTCAGCTCCAAACTCAAGACTCCCCAGAAGAGATTTTGTGTTTACTGCACTTAAATTCCCTCCAGTTAGGACTGAAAGTCTGGCTAGCTCTTACTTCTGTCATCCTAAATTAAACACTGCTACCTTCTCTCTTACCCTCACCTCTGCTAATGGAGTCTCCAACAAGGTGTTGTGAAAATCCACTGTGTAATTAATAGACGTATTGTGGTAGCCTTCACAAACTAAGGATGTCCCACATAAATAACAAGGCAGGAGCGACAGGGCGTATGTTTTAAGCCTTTACCAGATGCTAGGTTTTATGTGCACTTCCTTTTCTAATTCTCTCAACAGCTCTTTGAGATAATATTATTATTATTTTTATTATCCCCTTTTATAGAGAGGGCACTTTCCAGGTGGCACAGTGGTAAAGAATCTGCCTGCACATGCAGGACATAGGAGGCTCAGATTTGGTCCCTGGGTCGGGAAGATCCCCCACAGTAGGACATGGCAGCCCACTCCAGGATTCTTGCCTGGAAAATTCCATGGACACAGGAGTCTGGTGGGATATGGCTCTTGGGGTCACAAAGAATTGGACACAACTGAGCACACACACACACACACAGATGAGGAAAATGAATCTTAGAGGCACAGAATTGCCCCTAATCACACAACAAGGAAGCTGAGACTAAAAGCCAATTACGACAAAGTAAATGTTCTTACAAACCAGTTTAGCAGGCTTCCCCGATGTCTCAGCAGGTGAAGAATGCTCCCACGGTTCAGGAGAGGCAGGTTTGATTCCTGGGTCAGGAAGGTCTCCCAGAGGAGGAAATGGAAACCTATGTCAGTGTTCTTGCCTACAAAAATCCTATGGACAGAGGAGCCTGGCAGGCTACAAACCACTGGGTTGCAAAGAGTCAAACACAACCAAGCAAATGGGCACACACCCGTATACCAATTATTCCTAATACGCCGATCATCTAGGTTAGCAGGGTGAACACTGGAGAAACCATGGTTTGAATCCTAACTACCACTGTGCTCTGGGCAGTAGTTAATAATGACTAGTTAACAGGTTGACTGTGAGAACTGAAAGACGGAAAACACAGGAAGCCTCTCACCAGAGTATCTGGTACCGGCAATGGATTAACAAATATCTCCTTCATGTTTTCCACCCCACCGTTTGTAGCCCTCATCCAGTAATTAGATGTCAAAGTAGAATGCATTAAATGCTGTTTGTACTCCCAAGAAAAGTAGATCACCTCAACCTGCTAGCCAGATAGAATAATTTAAAAACAAAGGCAAATTTTTCTCTCCGGAAAGCACACGGCAGATGTCTCCACCAGACGCCCCACAGGGAAGCCGGCACAGAGCTGTGGTGTTTATCCCGCTCGCACGGACATCCCCCTCCAGGCTGGCTGGTGACACCCCGCTGAGAACTTTTTATTCCACTGGGCACTCTCTCATTTTTCAGTTAGACTGAGGCGCTCAGTATGAGAATCATCAAAGCTACAGATTCCGCCAACAAAGTGGCGCACAGGATAGCAACAGCTAAGACTCCTGAGAGTCCCTTGGACTGCAAGGAGATCCAACCAGTCCATTCTGAAGGGGATCAACCCTGGGATTTCTTTGGAAGGAATGATGCTAAAGCTGAAACTCCAGTACTTTGGCCACCTCATGCGAAGAGCTGACTCATTGGAGAAGACTCTGATGCTGGGAGGGGTTGGGGGCAGGAGGAGAAGGGGACCACCGAGGATGAGATGGCTGGATGGCATCACGGACTCGATGGACGTGAGTCTGGGTGAACTCCGGGAGATGGTGATGGGCAGGGAGGCCTGGCGTGCTGCAATTCATGAGGTCGCAAAGAGTGGAACACGACTGAGCGACTGAACTGAACTGAACTGAATGCTGTCAGGGACCTCCCTGGTGTCCCAGTGGTTAAGACCCCACCCTCCCAAGGCAGGGGACCTGGCTTCACCCCCTGGTCAGGGAACTAGATCCCACCCCTGCAACAACTGACTTCACATGCCAAACATCCCTCTTTCCACAACCAAGACCTGGCACAGCCAAATAAACATGAGGTCTATGTAAATAAATAATTTTAAAAGCTAATGCTTTGCGCTTCCTTATCAATATGGCCTAGGACAGGAAATGTTTCCTTTCTGCTTATTAAAGACCCCAGGAATTTTGGTTCATGTAGAGGCCGTCTTAGAAGCACAGTTGAGAAAGATTACATCAGATAGTAAAATAATTTAAACAGCTGATACCTTATACGCGGGTTTCAATTACTTGACTGTTTACTTAAAGTAGTGTTTATTCTACTCTGTTTTGTTTTAATCTTTTAATCCCTAGGTTTTTAATCTAGTCCATAGAGCCAACTGTCTTAATTCTTATATCCATATAGAAGCTTAAAACAGTCAAGATCAACACCTACCAAAATACAATATTGTTTCTTGGCTCAAGTACAGATAGCTTGTGAAATATTGAGTTAATTTCAGGTAAGCAAATGCAAACAGAAACATCAATCTATTCAAACCTTCCTTCCCTAGCAATATTCTTATTTAACTAAATTGATATATAGCAGCACTCTACTGTATTAAGAATTACTGGGCTTTATAAAAACTTTTACATCCAAAAAATATGTGTATTCACAGTGTTTAACCCAATATCCAGCATATGGTAAGCACTCACTGCTGCTGCTGCTGCTGCTGCTGCTGCTGCTGCTGCTGCTGCTGCTGCTAAGTCGCTTCAGTTAGGTCCGACCCTGTGCAACCCCATAGATGGCAGCCCATCAGGCTCCCCCATCCCTGGGATTCTCCAGGCAAGAACACTGGAGTGGGTTGCCACTGCTTTCTCCAGTGCATGAAAGTGAAAAGTGAAAGTAAAGTCTCTCAGTCGTGTCGGACTCTTAGCGACCCCATGGACTGCAGCCTACCAGGCTCCTCCGTCCATGGGGTTTCCCAGGCAAGAGTACTGGAGTAGGGGCCATTGCCTTCTCCAAAGCATTCACTAACCAGCTGCTATTTTACAATACTTGCAGAAGTATTAGAAGTGGTAATAATAATGGTAATATATATCTCCTATGTGCCAGACACCAAAATATATTCATTTATATATATTTATAATCTCAAAATAAAGCCTATCTATGAGTTAGGAATCATCACTCCCATTTTACAGATGAGAAAAGAGTTGCAATAAATTATCAAGTCTACTGACTGGTAGAGCTGAGTATTGACTCTAGGATTAATGCCAAAGCCCACGCATGCCTGGATCTGTGAGACCAGATCATGGCCACCAGAAATCTGCCTTGCGTGGTATTCAGAGGGGATCCAGTAACCCTGCCACGTTAGCCTGCATTCCCTTTTCTCACATCCCTGCCATCTCTCTTCTTTCCAACCTCAGGGAAGTCTGGTGGAGAAGTAGAACATGGTGGAGAAGGGTGCTGTGGAGGCTGGAGGTGGTGTTTAGACGTGGCCCTGGGCAGCAGACAGCACGCGTTTGCTTGGTTCACCTTGGAATGCCCTGGCATAAGGGGTCTATGAGCTGACCAGAGCCGGGGGGGGCATTTTTCTGTTTGCCGTCTGTAGAATGCTATTCTTTGAAGTGCTTCCACTTTGTTTATAGTTATGCCCTAATCATTAGCCAGCAGGGACTTTGGGAGTTGAGTGTTCTGGGAATACTTCCTGTCAGGTTTTTCCCAGCCTCTCTCTGGAATGCCTCTGCAATCCTCTCTGCAACTCTGGGGGTGGTCCAACGCGCCCAGAGGGACTCTGACTTGTGCGGCTCAAAAGGATTCCCAGCACTCAACCTCAAAAATAGCTCAGGGCCCAAGGAGACTTCCCTGAAATGTTTCTGCTTAAAAACATGAATCCGGCCCAGTCTCTACATGCCACCCGTAGAGAAGTCTTCTGCCGCTTACTTTTAAAATTGTGTGTCACTGGAGGGTATTGACCTGTGCGCTGATTTTGGAAACTCTGAGAAGTGGGACAGGCTGCCAGCATTCAGCTCTCTGTGAGAAGAAACTCTAAACGCCCCCAGAAGGATTCAGCAGAGGGACTTTGGCCTTGGTAGTCAGACACCTGGGAGACGGGGACTAACCCTCCTGAGCCAAATGGGGCCAAAGGCTGCCCGGATTTCCTGGAAGAGCGGAGGCAGCAGTAAGAAAGAAGATGAACTGAGAGTTTGGGGGAGGGCAGTCCGCGGCAGGCCCTGTGTGGAGCCCTGGCCATCACACGCACCGTCCAAGGAAGCCTTTCCAAGGTCCTCAGTGAAGGACTCGGCTCTGGGGACCTCACAAGACCTGGGGGTCACCGGAGGGGCACTGAGATGGCTATGGCGAAGTCATGCTGATAAAGGCTTTGAGGTTCAACACTAAGCCGCTAACGATGCAGCTAGACCTTCTGGGGAAGAAGATGAGGGATAAAGGGGAGTGGGCGGGGGGCCAAACCCGACACCACTGTTGCCCACGCTGAAGTTGTCTCCTTGGTCAGGAGGACCTAGGGACGCGGTTTCTCACTGGTGCCATGCCACCCACGAGGACCAGATCAGCTCTTTCTCATTGGTGCCATGCCACCCATGAGGACCAGATCAGCTCTTCTCCCCTTCCTGCCACCTGTGCTGACTCCCACCTGCATTCCCCACCAGGACCCAGTCTTGTCTCAGCCATCTGTGACTCTGATTGTCCGCTAAAGCTCGTCTCCATCCCCAGCATCTTTCTTTGCTCCAGGTACACCATCACACACTCCGGCAGTTCACGTGGCTGCCAAGGAAAGCAGAGCTGCTCCGCTCCTGGAAACCCAACCCTCTCAAGTCCCAGGCATGCCACGAGATAAGCCTTCTTCTGGAAAGTTCCCTGAGCACCTCATGGTAAGCAGTCAGATGTGCATGGAGGGCTGACAGTGTGGAGCGGGCCAGGGGAGGCACCTGCTGTGGGCAAGGGTCAGAGCTGAATGTCCTTGTCCACACAGCAGGGGGACTGTCCAGACGCCAAGGGTGAGGGCCTCAGGGAGGTTAGGGTGAGGCGGACCCAGGTGGGGGGCAAAGGGGACTACAGAAACTCAGCGCTTTTAAAGATGCTCTCTGCTGGGTCACACCACCACCCACCCCAGAAGCCACGGAGAGAAGCAAGTAAAAATGCAAATATTTCCTTGTTACTCTTCTCAGCTATTCATCCTTAATCCTCTCTTGGTGACAGCTGAGGTTTGCACCTGCACTCAAAATCTCCCCCGTCTCTCCTTCCCAGCAAAGTCTGCCTTGCTTTTCACGTCTCTGCCCTTTCTATAACTTCTACATTCCTTAGAAAACTCGTCCTCCTGGGAAAATGTCTTCCACATCCCCTACCTCCTACCAACGGGAGATGGGAGGAGTCCTTAAGGACAAGCTCTCACACCTGAAGAGCAAGCTCGATCCCAAAGCTTTTTTTCTGCCATCTGCCTGCAGGCTGAGCAGCAACTCTGAGCCCAGGCTCTGCAGGGTCCCTACAGGCAAGTGAGACCCAAACCCAGGAGGAGACAGGTCTGGGCCTGCACACTGAGCCTCACCACTCCGGTACGGGTGGTAGCTCTGCCTTAACCCCTGAGGCCCTGAGGATTGGGCCCGGACCTGGGCAGGAAGGAGTTGAAGGAAACCGACCTCAGAGGTCTCGTCGTGACATCACTGCAGCTGCAGCACCAGCCTGTGAGTGGGGGGCAGGCAGATGAGAGCCAGAGAGGGAGGGCCTCCAGGACAGCATCGCTTGTGATGTCACAAAGACCCTCAACGTGCCTGTTTTCCTAGGAAGAATCAAGAGGGCCAGGGCTAGTTTGCTTCAGTTGTGTCCAGCTCTTTGTGAACCTAGGGACCATAGTCCACCAGGCTCCTCTGACCATGGGGATTCTCCAGGCGAGAATACTGGAGTGGGTTGCCATGCCTTCTTCCAGGGGATCATCTCTGACCCAGGGATCGAACCCGAGTCTCTTAGATCTCTTGCATTGGCAGAAGGGTTCTTTACCACTAGCACCACCCAGGAAGCCCAGGGCCTGGAGGCGGGGGGGTCTCTGATAAATTACATATAAAAAAAAATCCAATACTTTTGCTGCCTGATGCAAAGAGCTGACTCATTGGAAAAGACCCTGATGCGAAGGCAGGAGGAGAAGGGGACAACAGAGGATAAGATGGTTAGATGGCATCACCGATTCAAAGGACATGAGTTTGAGTGAACTCCAGAAGATAGTAAAGGACAGGGAAGCCTTGCGTGCTGCAGTCCACGGGGTCACAAAGAGTCAGACACGACTGACCTACGAACAACAACAATCAAGGGATGGTGAGAACTAGGTGAAGGCTGAGCGGTGAGTAGACCAGCCCTTGAGTGTCTATCCCCTGCCTCTGAGCTCCTTTCTGCTTGGGTTCCATGCCAGTATCCTCACCCCACTGGCTGGACACCAGGCTTCCCATTCACCATGATTCATGTGTTTTCCTCGGATAAGACCCAAGGTTGAGCCTCAGCAAGGTGGGGGGCCTCTGGGTGGACAAGATGTTCTCATTAATTCCCCAGGAAGTGATTCTTGTCGTTGCCGTTGGAAAGCAAGTCATCCATTCCATACCTTATAAAGACATGTGTTTTTCTTGAGTAAATGCTCAGTAAACTAGTCCTTATGTTCTTTGCCCTTGGTCCACAACCTCATCATTCCTTAAATAAAATGATGCCTTCAAAGCACACAGACTGCTTTGCTGGGTGGTCTGGGGAGAGACTCCGGACACTGTGGGATGGCCTATGACACGGCACTCTCCTCTGGAAAGGCACAGAGGCGACACAGGGGCCCTCTGCCAGGCCCTGCTCTCCCGAGAGAGTCCACCCTGCTGTGCTTGGCCTCCCTCGTCCCTCTGGCTCTGAAGAGCTGGAAGGTGTGGAAGGCACAGGGCCTCCGGAGTCTCCCAGCTCTGCATCCCTGTCTGCTGATCTGGGGGACTTATTTAACTTCCGGAAGCTACTGTTTTCTTTTTTTTTTAATTAACTTTTATTTTTATTTTTTTAACATTTTTGGGTGCGCTGGGTCTCCCTTGCCGCGCCGGGGCTTTCTCTGGCTGCGGCGGGAAAGGGCGGCTCTCTCGCAGGCTTCCCCCCGGTCCGCGGCTCCTCTTGTTGCAGAGCACCAGCTCCAGGTGCACAGGCCTCAGTGGCTGCAGCCAAATTAGGCCAAAGGCCTAATTGCTTTGCGAGATGCGGAATCTTTCCAGACGAGGCATCGAACCCTTATCCCCCACACCTGCAGACAAATTCCTTTTCACTGTACATCAGGGAAGCCCCAACCAGCTACTGTTTTCTTATCAGTAAAAGGGCCATAACAATATCCACACCTCATAGCACTGTCGTGGTAAAGAGCCTGTCATAAAGTAAATGCTCAGAAAACAGCAAATATTACTGTTCAGTCTGTATTATTTCCTCCATCTTTATTCTCCCTGGTGACATTATTGAAGTAAAACACAGCTCACAAGTGTGTCCAAGGTAACAGAGGATTCAGCTTGAATCCATTTTCTGCCTACAGTAAGTCTTTCAGAAACACCCATTTTTTAGGGCTTCCCTAGTAGTCCAGTGGCTAAGACTCCATACTCCCAAAGCAGGGGCCCTGGGTTCAATTCCTGGTCAGAGAACTAGATCCCCCATGCTGCAACTAAGAGTTCATGTGCTGCAAGTAAAGATTTCTCCAGGCCTCAGCTAAGGCCTAGAGCAGCCAAATAGCTATTAAAAGAAGAAGAAGAAGCACACATTTTCACTTCAAGCCATGGAACAGGAAATAATTCTAGATCATGTAAGAATACATTCCACCCTTAGCAAATAATCAGGTAGGTGGATCATTTAGCATCTGTCATCACACCGATGAGTAGATCTCATTGTGCCGTTGGATATTCATCGGATAGGAGGTTGAGTTGAAGGTGTATTGGACTGTCAGAACCCCAAAGAATAGCATGCCTTATCGTAGCTTTCTTCTTTTACCTAAATGAAGGACAGGAGTAAAACAGAGAATAAAAACAGATGACTTTGTGAGTTAGAGACTTTTGCTGACTATAAGAAGCACAGCTGGAATCAAGATTGCCGGGAGAAATATCAATAACCTCAGATATGCAGATGACACCACCCTTATGGCAGAAAGTGAGGAGGAGCTAAAAAGCCTCTTGATGACAGTGAAGGAGGAGAGCGAAAAATGGCTTAAAGCTCAACATTCAGAAAACGAAGATCATGGCATCTGGTCCCATCACTTCATGGGAAATAGATGGGGAAACAGTGGAAACAGTGTCAGACTTCATTTTGGGGGCTCCAAAATCACTGCAAATGGTGACTGCAGCCATGAAATTAGAAGACGTGTACTCCTTGGAAGAAAAGTTATGACCAACCTGGATAGTATATTCAAAAGCAGAGACATTACTTTGCCGACTAAGGTCCGCCTAGTCAAGGCTATGGTTTTTCCTGTGGTCATGTATGGATGTGAAAGTTGGACTGTGAAGAAAGCTGAGCGCCGAAGAATTGATGCTTTTGAACTGTGGTGTTGGAGAAGACTCTTGAGAGTCCCTTGGACTGCAAGGAGATCCAACCAGTCCATTCTGAAGGAGATCAACCCTGGGATTTCTTTGGAAGGAATGATGCTAAAGCTGAAACTCCAGTACTTTGGCCACCTCATGCGAAGAGTTGACTCATTGGAAAAGACTCTGATGCTGGGAGGGATTGGGGGCAGGAGGAGAAGGGGACGACCGAGGATGAGATGGCTGGATGGCATCATGGACTCGATGGACGTGAGTCTGAGTGAACTCCGGGAGATGGTGATGGACAGGGAGGCCTGGCGTGCTGCGATTCATGGGGTCACAAAGAGTCGGACACGACTGAGCGACTGAACTGAACTGAACTGAATGGCTCCAGAGGACCCAAATGAAGAGGTCACGAGACAGGGATGCTCTTTAACAGACGGTGGAAACAAACTCTTCCTAGATGTTTTGCCTGAATAGACACGGGTTTCCCAGTGGGGGAAGAGGTCTTTGGTGTTGTATCTAAACTTGTTAGATGAACTGGAGAGACCATATTTTGATTTCTGGGTGTAAACTGTAAACCCCTTCCTCTCTCATTGCAGAAAACATACAAACTCAGTCTCTCTCTCCCTTTCCCTTGTTTTGGTATAAAGTAGATATTCAACATTAAGAATAAAAAGGAAGACTTAGGATGGGTTAATGACATATCTCTTGATAATATTTAGTGATCATCTGCAAAGTGCTTTCACATAGATTATTTATTACAATCCTCACAATAGTTCTATGGGACTGGTTTCATTATTCCCATATGAAAGGTGAGGAAGGTGAAGTTCAAAAACCTTAGGTGACTTGTGCAAAGTCACACAGCTTATGAGGGACTGAGAGTCAAACATATCCTCCACATGCAAAGTCTGTACTCTTTTCCAAAGGCAACTAAGGATAAAACTATCTAAATTGTAAAATATCTAATATTTATCTAGTATCTAAATATCTAATTGTAAAAAATTATAGTTAAAAAGCAAGCTATTGAAGACATCTTTACTTGAAAGATGAGGAAACTGAAGTTCTTCCTATATATAAAACAGATAAACAACAAGGTCCTACTGTAGAGCATAGGGAGCTATATTTAATATCCTGTAATAAATCATAATGAAAAAGAATATGAAAAGGAAATATATTTTCTTTCAACATTGTATATCAACTATACTTCAATAAAAAAAACATTTTTAAAGAAATACTGAAGTCCAAAGAGGCAAAATCATCTTCTTAAGCTCTCAGAGCTTGTTAGGAGCAAATCAAGAACCAAGAATTCTTTCTACGACTCTTTGCTGACCCTTGAAGGAACTCCCTAAAGAATAAAAGAAGCTTTCAGAGTGGAATAAACACTAAAGTGCTCCTCCTGTTGTACATGAATAAGAAGCATTCAGTTCTCCTTCTCTTTCTCTGACTTGTATTTTGTCAGGGAATCTACAGAAGGCTGCTGGAGGCCACGAGTGGAAGAGGCTCGAGTTTTTGTGTTCCAGATTCCTCTGAGAACCTTGTGTGTCTTAGTTCCAACTCTTTGCAACCCCATGGACTGTAGCCGGCCAGGCTCCTCTGTCCATGGGATTTTCCACGCAAAAATACCAGAGTGGGTTNGGAATCTTTCCAGACGAGGCATCGAACCCCTATCCCCCACACCTGCAGACAAATTCCTTTTCACTGTACATCAGGGAAGCCCCAACCAGCTACTGTTTTCTTATCAGTAAAAGGGCCATAACAATATCCACACCTCATAGCACTGTCGTGGTAAAGAGCCTGTCATAAAGTAAATGCTCAGAAAACAGCAAATATTACTGTTCAGTCTGTATTATTTCCTCCGTCTTTATTCTCCCTGGTGACATTATTGAAGTAAAACACAGCTCACAAGTGTATTCAAGGTAACAGAGGATTCAGCTTGAATCCATTTTCTGCCTACAGTAAGTCTTTCAGAAACACCCATTTTTTAGGGCTTCCCTAGTAGTCCAGTGGCTAAGACTCCATACTCCCAAAGCAGGGGCCCTGGGTTCAATTCCTGGTCAGAGAACTAGATCCCCCATGCTGCAACTAAGAGTTCATGTGCTGCAAGTAAAGATTTCTCCAGGCCTCAGCTAAGGCCTAGAGCAGCCAAATAGCTATTAAAAGAAGAAGAAGAAGCACACGTTTTCACTTCAAGCCATGGAACAGGAAATAATTCTAGATCATGTAAGAATACATTCCACCCTTAGCAAATAATCAGGTAGGTGGATCATTTAGCATCTGTCATCACACCAATGAGTAGATCTCATTGTGCCGTTGGATATTCATCGGATAGGAGGTTGAGTTGAAGGTGTATTGGACTGTCAGAACCCCAAAGAATAGCATGCCTTATCGTAGCTTTCTTCTTTTACCTAAATGAAGGACAGGAGTAAAACAGAGAATAAAAACAGATGACTTTGTGAGTTAGAGACTTTTGCTGACTATAAGAAGCACAAGCTGGAATCAAGATTGCCGGGAGAAATATCAATAACCTCAGATATGCAGATGACACCACCCTTATGGCAGAAAGTGAGGAGGAGCTAAAAAGCCTCTTGATGACAGTGAAGGAGGAGAGCGAAAAATGGCTTAAAGCTCAACATTCAGAAAACGAAGATCATGGCATCTGGTCCCATCACTTCATGGGAAATAGATGGGGAAACAGTGGAAACAGTGTCAGACTTCATTTTGGGGG
>SJYX01016837.1:30585-48291 GCA_006410675.1 Oreotragus oreotragus
ACAGGGAGGCCTGGCGTGCTGCGATTCATGGGGTCACAAAGAGTCGGACACGACTGAGCGACTGAACTGAACTGAACTGAATGGCTCCAGAGGACCCAAATGAAGAGGTCACGAGACAGGGATGCTCTTTAACAGACGGTGGAAACAAACTCTTCCTAGATGTTTTGCCTGAATAGACACGGGTTTCCCAGTGGGGGAAGAGGTCTTTGGTGTTGTATCTAAACTTGTTAGATGAACTGGAGAGACCATATTTTGATTTCTGGGTGTAAACTGTAAACCCCTTTCTCTCTCATTGCAGAAAACATACAAACTCAGTCTCTCTCTCCCTTTCCCTTGTTTTGGTATAAAGTAGATATTCAACATTAAGAATAAAAAGGAAGACTTAGGATGGGTTAATGACATATCTCTTGATAATATTTAGTGATCATCTGCAAAGTGCTTTCACATAGATTATTTATTACAATCCTCACAATAGTTCTATGGGACTGGTTTCATTATTCCCATATGAAAGGTGAGGAAGGTGAAGTTCAAAAACCTTAGGTGACTTGTGCAAAGTCACACAGCTTATGAGGGACTGAGAGTCAAACATATCCTCCACATGCAAAGTCTGTACTCTTTTCCAAAGGCAACTAAGGATAAAACTATCTAAATTGTAAAATATCTAATATTTATCTAGTATCTAAATATCTAATTGTAAAAAATTATAGTTAAAAAGTAAGCTATTGAAGACATCTTTACTTGAAAGATGAGGAAACTAAAGTTCTTCCTATATATAAAACAGATAAACAACAAGGTCCTACTGTAGAGCATAGGGAGCTATATTTAATATCCTGTCATAAATCATAATGAAAAAGAATATGAAAAGGAAATATATTTTCTTTCAACATTGTATATCAACTATACTTCAATAAAAAAAACATTTTTAAAGAAATACTGAAGTCCAAAGAGGCAAAATCATCTTCTTAAGCTCTCAGAGCTTGTTAGGAGCAAATCAAGAACCAAGAATTCTTTCTACGACTCTTTGCTGACCCTTGAAGGAACTCCCTAAAGAATAAAAGAAGCTTTCAGCTGTCTCTTATACACATCTAGATGTGTATAAGAGACAGGTGTTGATGGTGATGTTGCTGGTGGTGATGATGAACATTTTTAAAGAAATACTGAAGTCCAAAGAGGCAAAATCATCTTCTTAAGCTCTCAGAGCTTGTTAGGAGCAAATCAAGAACCAATAATTCTTTCTACGACTCTTTGCTGACCCTTGAAGGAACTCCCTAAAGAATAAAAGAAGCTTTCAGAGTGGAATAAACACTAAAGTGCTCCTCCTGTTGTACATGAATAAGAAGCATTCAGTTCTCCTTCTCTTTCTCTGACTTGTATTTTGTCAGGGAATCTACAGAAGGCTGCTGGAGGCCACGAGTGGAAGAGGCTCGAGTTTTTGTGTTCCAGATTCCTCTGAGAACCTTGTGTGTCTTAGTTCCAACTCTTTGCAACCCCATGGACTGTAGCCGGCCAGGCTCCTCTGTCCATGGGATTTTCCACGCAAAAATACCAGAGTGGGTTGCCATTTCCTCCTCCAGGGGATTTTCCCCACCCAGGGATCAAACCCTTGTCTCCTGCATCTTCTTTATTGGCAGGTGGATTCTTTATCACTGTGCAACCTTAGCAGATACCCAATGAATGTTAGTTGTTGCTACTGCTACTACTAATAAAGAGATGGGAATACCAGACCACCTTACCTGCCTCCTGAGAAATCTGTATGCAGGTTAAGAAGCAACTGTTAGAGCCAGACATGGAACAACAGACTGGTTCCAAATCAGGAAAGGAGCACATCAAGGCTGTATATTGTCACCCTGTTTATTTAACTTATATGCAGAGGACATCATGCGAAATGCTGGGCTGGATGAAGCACAAGCTGGAATCAAGATTGTCAGAAGAAAAAACCTTAGGTATGCAGATGACCCCACCCTTATGGCAGAAATCAAAGAGCAACTAAAGAGCCTCTTGATGAAAGTGAAAGAGGAGAGTGAAAAGGCTGGCTTAAAACTCAACATTCAGAACACTAAGATTATGGCATCTGGTCCCATCACTTCATGGAAAACAAACGGTGAAACAATGGAAACCATCACTTCATGAAAAATAGATGAGAAAACAATGGAAACCATGACAGACTTTATTTTCTTGAGCTCCAAAATCACTGCAAATGGTGACTGCAGCCCTGAAATGAAATCACTGCAAATGGTGACTGCAGCCATGAAATGAAAAGATGCTTCCTCCTTGGAAGAAAAGCTATGACCAACCTGCACAGCATATTAAAAAGCAGAGACGTTACTTTGCCGACAAAGGTCCATCTAGTCAAAGCTATGTTTTTTCCAGTAGTCATGTATGGATGTGAGAGTTGGACCATAAAGAAAGCTGAGCACTGAAGAATGGATGCTTTTGAACTGTGGTGCTGGAGAACACTCTTGAGAGTCCCTTAGACTGCGAGAAGATCCAACCAGTCAATTCTAAAGGAAATCTGTCCTGAATATTCATTGGAAGGACTGATGCTGAAGCTGAAGCTCCAATACTTGGGCCACCTGATGCGAAGAGCTGATCATTTGAAAAGACCCTGATGCTGGGAAAGATTGAGGGCAGGAGGAGAAGGGGACAACAGAGGATGAGATGGTTGGATGGTATCACCGACTTGATGGACATGAATTTGAGCAAGCTCTGGGAGTTGGCGATGGACAGGGAAGCCTGGTGTGCCTCAGTCCATGGGATTGCAAAGAGTTGGCCGTAACCAACCGACTGAACCGGACTGAACTATTACTAATGCTTTATGAAGTACTTACGATTGGTACTACTCCACCAATAGCATTATGTTTTATCTTCCCCCTTTCTTCAAATGTAAGTTCTTGGAGATCTTACAATCTACTTTTGCTTGCATCCCTATTGGCTTGCCACTGTGCATGCATATAAAGCATCTTCTACTTGTAGAAAAAATAGTTTTAAGTTTGGTTTTTTTTTATTAGATCTGCTGAGTGGAATCAGGCTTATTAATATCTGACAAAATCTGAAGGACCAGTTCTGATTTTTACATAGGTGTATTTCTTAATTCTCATTTTAAAACAATATATTGTTTTATTTATATTTGAATTAGCAATCAGTTTTGTTATGTGAAAGTGAAAGAGAAGCCGCTCAGTCGTGTCTGACTCTTTACGATCCCATGGACTGTAGCCTACAATGCTCCTCTGTCCATGAGATTTTCCAGGCAAGAGTACTGGAGTGGATTGCCATTTCCTTCTCCAGAGGATCTTCCCAACCCAGGGATTNTTTTTTTTTATTAGATCTGCTGAGTGGAATCAGGCTTATTAATATCTGACAAAATCTGAAGGACCAGTTCTGATTTTTACATAGGTGTATTTCTTAATTCTCATTTTAAAACAATATATTGTTTTATTTATATTTGAATTAGCAATCAGTTTTGTTATGTGAAAGTGAAAGAGAAGCCGCTCAGTCGTGTCTGACTCTTTACGATCCCATGGACTGTAGCCTACAATGCTCCTCTGTCCATGAGATTTTCCAGGCAAGAGTACTGGAGTGGATTGCCATTTCCTTCTCCAGAGGATCTTCCCAACCCAGGAATTGAACCTGGGTCTCCCTCATTGTAGGCAGATGCTTTACCATCTGAGCCACCAGGGAAGTCCCAGTTTTGTTAAAGTATATTATTAATAAAACATTTCTTTAAAAGAAAAGTACCAAAAATATAAGCATGTAAAGTCCAGCCTCTGGAGGCAAACACTGTCTCCCACACCCCATCAGGCCTCCGCCTCACTGTTAGTGTTGCAGCCAGCCTCTATGGAGCAGTTACTATGGACTTGGCACGAGGCTAAGCACTTTATGTACCTTGCCTAAATTAATTGCTAATATCATTCCTGAGGGAGAGGTAGGATTTCTTTATGGCCTACACTCCTTATTGCAGAGTTATGATCCAAGAGGAAATAGAATAATAAATGTTAGCTTTCCAAACTCAAATTACAGAAAAATGTTTAAAAGATTTGAGCCTACAGAAAATCCACAGAAGTTTCACTTTATTCTGTGCTAATTTCCTTTTTCAGAGACTCACAGGAGAAACAAACTCTTCAAAAGAGAGAAGAAAGCTTAATTCTTCACTCCCCCCATTTTTTAAAAAGTAGTGCTCTTAATTACTTGTGAAAAACCAAACAAAACCTTCAAGGTTCATAGGAACTTTGCATCCTGAGAAAAAGGGAAACTTTGATTGGTACTTGGGCAAGGCGAGAATTAAAGACATTTTCCCAAAGAACATATTCCATTTCACTCCATTTTCTTGCAAGATCTCTTCTCTTCCCAGGCCTGCCTGCCTGGATCGCCCATCCTTGCCCATCAGGAAGGTAGAATCCCCTTCCCCACTCTGACAACTCACACTCCCATTTCAGACCTGATTCTTTCTGTGAATCAAATTCACAAACACTGTTTGTCTCTAATCCCTATTCCATATGTCAATTTCTATGCAGTAAGTTTGAAGACTTTGGATTTTCTCTTTTATTTAAGTATAACTGATTCATAATATTGTATCATTTTGAGGTGTGCAACATAATGATTCAATAGTTTTATAGATTATAATCCATTTAGTTATTAAAATAATCACTATATTTCCCTGTTCTTTACTGTATATCTGTATTGCTTATTTATTTCATACACAGAAGTTTGTATTAATACCTCTTAAAACCATACCCTTATCGCGTACCTCCACCCTTTCCTCTCCCTACTGGCAACCACTGGTTCACTCTATATCTGTGAGTCTATTTCTCTTTGTTATATACACTCCTTTCTTTTAATTTTAGGTTCCATATGTAAATGATAACATATTGTTCTTTTTTCTGTCTGGCTTATTTCACTAAGCTTAATATCCTCTAGGTCCATCCACATTTTACAAGTGGCAGAATTTCATTCTTTTTACGGCTGAGTAGAGTTTTGATTTTCTGTGTCAAGTTAAATGCATATAAATAAGAGTGCCCCTTTTGTGACACTACCATCATTATGAATTTGTTTAGGGGCATCAAGAGTTAGCTAATTCCACAAAAGCTGCTCTGTGGACCTATCTGACAGAGTCATTTGGTTCAACTGGATATTGTGTTCTAAAGCCACATTGAAATCAAAGTGTTTTCCCAGGCTCTTGGAGTGCCCGGGTCAGGAACGCTGACAATCTGCCGCCGAGAGTGGTCGTCAGCATCACCCCCTATCAAGCCCTCCCAGTCATCACTTGCATAGGAACAAGCAGGCGACCTGCTGCCTGGTGACAAATGCTGTGACTTCAGGAGGGAGCCAAGTGCTATGAATGAAGCCTGGTAAAGGTCATTTTATGTAACAGGAAAGTCAGGAACGCTGACAATCTGCTGCCGGGAGTGGCCGTCAGCATCACCCCCTATCAAGCCCTCCCAGTCATCACTTGCATAAGAACAAGCAGGCGACCTGCTGCCTGGTGACAAATGCTGTGACTTCAGGAGGGAGCCAAGCGCTATGAATGAAGCCTGGTAAAGGTCATTTTATGTAACAGGAAGGTAACGGCATCACCTGGGGTGCATACATAGTTGTGAATTAAAAACCTGTTTACCGGATGCTGGAGAGCGTACACTTAGGGACCCCTCTCCTTTTTTCTCCCCTTTCATCTCATTAAAAATTACAACTTCTTAGATCTTCTCCAATTTGTCTACTTTGGGGTGTGTTGTGTCCTAGGTGGGTCATAAACGGTTATTTATGATTGCATTCACATAGTTCTCTGTAAGGGCAATAACAAGTTTCACCATCCCACCTATTAGCATTCTGTGGGTGCCTATGAATCTACTACCCTCCACCAACCTTTTCTAGGGGATATTTCTCCTGACACCTACACAGAGAGGCTAGAAAAGTCAGTTAGCTATTTCCTCAAGTAAATAACTGTCTAAACACTCAAACCAACTTTTCAACTCCAGAGATGACTTAAAGATCTGGGGAGAGGTATGGGGACAGGGAAAGACTAGTGACACCAGAAATATTCCACGAATATTTTAGGAGTCAGATGATAAAATAAACTCCAAGCACCTTCTTGACCCAGTTTCTAAATAAGTGATTTTCAATAAATTTTTGAAGAAAAAATGTAATCCTACAACTGTATTTTTAAAATGTCCATTGCAGAATATACGTCTGCTTTCTTTGTGAATTTTCTTCTTGCTTGGGTTTCTGTTAACCCATGTGGATTTTATTTGGAAAGACTAAGTCACAAATCACCTTTTAAAACAGTAGAATTAAACAATTTAGTTTCAATATCTATAAAGCCTTTAAGACAGTTCATTTAATTTAAGTAAAAATTCACATTTTCCAGGGGAAAGGAGGTGATGTCTGAATATTTCAAGTGATTATTTGCAAGAATGACAACACCTTGAATTTATGTAAGTTATCTTCCAAGCCTTACAAAGTAATGTCACAGTGGAAAGAGCATTAATTAAGAATCAAGGGAGCTGGATTTGAGTTCTAATCCTGTGTTTGACTTTAACTGACCATGTGACCAGTGGCAGATCAGTGGCCCTCTTACTTTGACTTTCTCCCTCTGCAGAAAGGGAAGAGATGAATGAGACATTATTTAAATTTCTAAAATTCTATTTTCAGCTCTGATCTCAACTCGTCATTTATACAGGCGAAGGAAAAGAATTGCTGCCTAGCATCGTATAGAAAGCAAATACAGACCAGGGTCCGCACGCTGCTGAGATAGCCACACAGCCCAGGTCTTGTGGCAGCTACGTGGCACTTTTTACGGGCGTCAGGGGTTTTAATTAGGACCTTTGGGAACAATTACAATTATTCTATACTGAGCCAGAGCGTTGTGGAAAGGATTAGATTCACTCTCACATCTGCAGAAACAGCTCATACAGTTACCCACCTTAACAGTCCTCTTTGCCATCAGAAACTTACAACAGGAACTCACTGAATCATTCTCCCACGGAGACCAGAGCCATTCCCGCCGGGGATGGTGTTGAAACACAGCAACAGGAAATCACAAAGGGGATATGACACCCCTACACACCACCGCTTTATAACAGGGGCTCAGACATGGCTGGGCTAACCCTCAAAACTCCAAGGAAGCCTGCTAAGTGCAGGGTCAAATCCTTCAGATGTCAAGTTTCTGCACCAAAAAATTGACCATCCCACCTTCATAGGACATGAAGTTACTAGCAAGAAAAGTGTATGTGTACATATACACACACATATTTATACATATTGGGCTTTCCTGGTGGCTCAGCTGGTCAAGAATCCGCCTGCAAAGCTGGAGGCCTGGGTTCAGTCCCTGGGTTGGGAAGATCCCCTGGAAAAGGGAAAGGCTACCCACTCCAGTATTCTGGCCTGGAGAATTCCATGGACCGTACAGTCCATGGGGTCGCAAAGAGTTAGACACGACTGAGCGACTTCCACTTTACTCAGACATACACACACACACATGTATATATACCGGGAATTATTTGAAGGAATCGTTAAAGGCAGGTATGTGCTTAAAAAACTGCAACCAAGGCTTGTAAAACCGAACGTCTCTCCAACAGCTAAAATCCAGAAACTAACACTGTTACAAGTCTGGCCTCTCTGACTGTGATGACTCACAAAGCCAGTCTGCTCTTCTGCGGCGATGAGTCAGCCCTGACAGAGTAAGCCACGCCACCCAGTAGAATTTGTTACAGCAAGGTTCAAAACGCTGGCAAAATAACTGAACTGAATGAACTATCCACTTCAAGAGAAAGCCGATGAAGGATAGTGACATGATGAAAACTTTGCAGCTTCTCAGGAGTCATTTCCTGTTTCCTTCTATGCAAGAGTTGAATACTCATTTATCAGTTGCTTCGGAAGCACATGTCATTAGGCCTTAAAAAGGACTGTGGAGCGTGTCTGCTCACTCTGTTAGAAATGACTTTGGCGGGGTCTGAGAGCATGCCACATAACCACACTACTTTTTCGAGGTCTAGTTTCCAGCCTCTAGCCAATCATCCGGGGCTTCGGGCGGATGCCCGGACAGAGCGAGGGAGCTCACAGGCGCGCACCGATGTCGAAGGATTAGAGTCAGAACTAGGACTTCAGCCCCGGTTGTTTTCAGTACGATGCGCACATGAAGAGCCTTACTGCAGGAGCCGACAGCAAGCGTAAAAGTGAAGCTCACCAATGACAAGACGAGTGAACGAAATAACATACCAACTCAGTGGGGTCTGATGCTGTCATTAACATCACCAGCTAAGGGACTTCCCTGACGGCCCAGGGGCCAGCACTCCAAGCTCCCGGAGCAGGGGGCCCAGCTGCGGACCCCTAGATCCCAACTTCGAGCTTGACCACTAAATATCCCTCATGTCATAACAAAGATGGAAGACCCTGCAGGCCACAACTGAGACAGGGTGCAGCCAAATTAATGAACTGATTATTCTAAATCACCACTTTAATAACAATGCTGCTAGCCCCCATGTATTGAAAGCCTATGCTGGGACAGGAAGAGTGACAGCTCGTTTATGTGAGCCGGCTAATTCAGGTTCACAACTCCATGTGAAGTGAAGGTGAAAGTCGTCGCTCAGTTGTGTCCAGTGCTTTACGACCCAAAGACTATACGGTCCATGGAATTCTCCAGGCCAGAATACTGGAGTGGGTAGCCATTCCCTTCTCCAGGGGATCTTCCCAACCCAGGGACTGAACCCAGGCCTCCAGCTTTGCAGGTGGACTCTTTACCAGCTGATCTATCGGGGAAGCCCATGAGACAGGTACAATCATTGTCTGCATTTTACACAGGAAAACTGAGGTTAAAATAAATTAAATCACTTGCCCAAGGGAGTTCAGCTAATAAGATCAAGACCTTTCGACTTAAAGCAGAGTTTTTCAACCTTGGCACTACTGACATTTGGGGCTGGATAATTTTTTGCTGTGGAGGACTGTCCTGTGCATTGTAGGATATTCAGTAGCACATCTGACCTCTACCACCAGTTGTGAAAGCCAATAACATCTCCACTGTCAAATGCCTCCCGGGGTAGAAACTTCTCTGCAGGCTGTGAGCAACTATTCCAAAGTATAAGGTGAATCATTATGCTACAGACCCACTTCCAACACCACCAGTCTTTCTATAGAAACGTGATGGTAGAAATGTATATATATTCACACACACACACAAACACACACACGTGCACGCATACACAGACACATGCATACATACACACATACACAGTCATAAGATTACCTTGGGAAACAGGTTCTGAGACTCTGATGTGTGTCTAGAGGAGGCTTGGAGCAGGGGGATGTTCTCAGGAAGCTCACCGGAGAAGGACCAAGGGAAACAGGACTGGGCAGAGGGACAGCCACCGACAGGCCCAAATCTGGGAACCAAGTACTCTCTGTCCTCACGTGGGAATCTGAGTGGCGCACCGCAGCATCCTCTCCAGACACATATATGAGTATTTTGACTGTTTCATTGTAACTCACTTGACATACATAAGCATGTAAACAAAGACTGGAAAGTGATAAGCAAATGACAATAATAGTAAATTTAAATAATGGCTTTTTTTTTCCTTTTTTCAGAGTTGAAAACATGGATATTGCCATCAAACTGTTCTTATCATTTAAAAGATGTGCTGAGGTCTCAGAAANCGAGTGAACGAAATAACATACCAACTCAGTGGGGTCTGATGCTGTCATTAACATCACCAGCTAAGGGACTTCCCTGACGGCCCAGGGGCCAGCACTCCAAGCTCCCGGAGCAGGGGGCCCAGCTGCGGACCCCTAGATCCCAACTGCGAGCTTGACCACTAAATATCCCTCATGTCATAACAAAGATGGAAGACCCTGCAGGCCACAACTGAGACAGGGTGCAGCCAAATTAATGAACTGATTATTCTAAATCACCACTTTAATAACAATGCTGCTAGCCCCCATGTATTGAAAGCCTATGCTGGGACAGGAAGAGTGACAGCTCGTTTATGTGAGCCGGCTAATTCAGGTTCACAACTCCATGTGAAGTGAAGGTGAAAGTCGTCGCTCAGTTGTGTCCAGTGCTTTACGACCCAAAGACTATACGGTCCATGGAATTCTCCAGGCCAGAATACTGGAGTGGGTAGCCATTCCCTTCTCCAGGGGATCTTCCCAACCCAGGGACTGAACCCAGGCCTCCAGCTTTGCAGGTGGACTCTTTACCAGCTGATCTATCGGGGAAGCCCATGAGACAGGTACAATCATTGTCTGCATTTTACACAGGAAAACTGAGGTTAAAATAAATTAAATCACTTGCCCAAGGGAGTTCAGCTAATAAGATCAAGACCTTTCGACTTAAAGCAGAGTTTTTCAACCTTGGCACTACTGACATTTGGGGCTGGATAATTTTTTGCTGTGGAGGACTGTCCTGTGCATTGTAGGATATTCAGTAGCACATCTGACCTCTACCACCAGTTGTGAAAGCCAATAACATCTCCACTGTCAAATGCCTCCCGGGGTAGAAACTTCTCTGCAGGCTGTGAGCAACTATTCCAAAGTATAAGGTGAATCATTATGCTACAGACCCACTTCCAACACCACCAGTCTTTCTATAGAAACGTGATGGTAGAAATGTATATATATTCACACACACACACAAACACACACACGTGCACGCATACACAGACACATGCATACATACACACATACACAGTCATAAGATTACCTTGGGAAACAGGTTCTGAGACTCTGATGTGTGTCTAGAGGAGGCTTGGAGCAGGGGGATGTTCTCAGGAAGCTCACCAGAAAAGGACCAAGGGAAACAGGACTGGGCAGAGGGACAGCCACCGACAGGCCCAAATCTGGGAACCAAGTACTCTCTGTCCTCACGTGGGAATCTGAGTGGCGCACCGCAGCATCCTCTCCAGACACATATATGAGTATTTTGACTGTTTCATTGTAACTCACTTGACATACATAAGCATGTAAACAAAGACTGGAAAGTGATAAGCAAATGACAATAATAGTAAATTTAAATAATGGCTTTTTTTTTCCTTTTTTCAGAGTTGAAAACATGGATATTGCCATCAAACTGTTCTTATCATTTAAAAGATGTGCTGAGGTCTCAGAAAATATAATTCATAGCTTTAAAACACCATGTATTATATATTCATGTTGTTATAAATGATCCCCAAACCTGCTTATCTGCCCTAAAAGACAGGGAGCTTCCTTTCATAGCTATGCCAGGCACTGTTCTAAGCACTATCACGTGTACTAACTTATTATAGTAAATCTTCTCAATAACAAGAGGGTGGGGACCTTTATTAACTCCATTTTACAGAGAGGGAAATTGAGTTTCCAAGAGTTTAAGTAGCTCAAGATCTACATGACCTACAAGTGGTAGAATTGGGACTTGAACCCGTGTGCTCACAAATCCTGGGTCTTACCAACCCTGCTTGACCACCTACTTCATCCATTTATTTCCTATTGTACCCCTGATGTTCCCTCGCAACGGGAGTAATTTGTCTTCTCAGATTTTTTTCTTTAAAAAAAAGACCAAACAGGGGAGGAATCAAGACGGTGAAGCAGGATGTAGCGCTCACCTCCTCCCACATGTACATCAAAAGTACATCCACAAGTGGAACAATTAACACAGATCATCTGCCGAGCGCTGGCGGAAGCCTTCAGACTGCCCTCAGAGAAAACCTCTGCACAACTGAGCAGAACATAAGGAAACACAAAAACGAACAAGAACAGTAGAGTGATAAAGCTCTCAATGTAAGACTATGCTGAGATAAAAAGGATGCCTTCAAACTTCGTATTTTAAAGTCTTTTAAGATGTAAAGACTTTTGGATGCCAAAGGAGACTGTGGGCCAAGTTATGCTATATATTTTTTTTAAAGAATTGAGTCTCTTTTCTGGTCTCAACACAAAACAGCAAGTTTTATAGATACCACTTTGAGAGACGATTCTCTTAGAGTCAAATCTTCACCTTGGCAAGGGACCCAGGAGGACTCAAATTTCTCTGGGACTCCAGAAGGAATCACCTCCAAACTAACTCACTAAGGACCATTACTTATCCTCCAGGCACTATAGAAAAATTGCAACTCATATCCCTTAGCACTCAAAAGGCAAAAATTATCTCACCAAATAATCCAAGTGAACTTGTATATCCTACATTCAAAATGCCCAGCCAACCTCAAAAAACGGTCTTTTTCAGGGACTTCCCTGGTGGTCCAGTGGCCAAGCCTCCACATTCCCAGTGCAAGGGGCCTGGTGTTCGATCCCTGAGCAGGGAACTAGATCCCACATGCTGCAACTAAGATCTTGCACGGCACAACTAAAGATCTAGCATGCTGCAACTAAGATCCAGCACAATCAAATAAATCAACAACTATTTTTTAAAGACGTACTTTTCTTCCCCAAATCATCATGTCCTTTACAGTGGCCAAGCCCTTTAGAACATTCTTCTTCCCACAAGAACACGCAGTGTATGCAACAGGTGAACAAGGCCTTCAAAAAGTCCACAGGGCAATCACCTCTATAGATACTTTATTTGAAATGGAACGCATTTTGAAAATATGAACTATGAATCACAACTCTCCAACATCACTTAAAAGACATATTTACACGAATTATGACCATTTCATTAAGTTCACAAATGTGATAGCTTGTAAAGCATTTGGTTCATGGTGATGCTTGCATACTCTGAAACTTTAACCAGAAGACTGATAGGGAAATGTAAGACAATTATCATCTTTCTTCTCAAAATAAATACAATGATGCGGAAGGAAAACCTATTGTTAAAAATCTGCTTCCCCACCACCCACCCAGCTGATCACTGGGAGGCCAGCTTCAAAACAGGAGTTTTCATGTAGCTGTTTCTAATGGTCCAGAGTCCACTTGCCTCCCGCATCAGAGACTAATGCCCTTTCCAAGAAACCCTGTTGGATGCTATACTCTTATTTGGCAGATATCCTGCCAATAAAGTCACATCACTTTGTCATCGAGTCTTAAGTGAGTCCAGATTGGCCGTTCAGCACTGCAGATCAAAATTCACCCTTTAAATTGTCAAGAATTTAGAAAAATAAAACCCAACCAATGCAATTCTATAATGAATACATCTTAAGTGGCTTTAGGTAAATAGTGTGTTTCTCTTTAAAAAATCATCAATGGATTCAATATTGAGCTCTGTAATTTCCAAACTTAAATTTTATTCTACTGAGGCATTTTGTTGGTAAAGCAAAGCCAATTAATTTGACATTTATTTTACAAAAGGAAAAGAGACTCTCAGGCCCATCCTCAACCTATGAAACTCTATTTTCTACAAGATTGCTCCAGTTTCATTCAGGTCTTAGCTCTCTCTTGTAAACCTGCCACTGAACATGGCAGTGTAAACACTTGGAGCCAAATTAAAACCAATTCACTTTCCCAGGGGCCAGAAAACAAGTGATGTGTTTGAACTCATACACTCTCTCTCTATATATATATAGTGTCAGCTTTAAATGAGAAATTTTTAATAGTGTTTGGCAAAAGAGAGTTAAAACAGATCTCTCAACTTAAGCCAGACTTCCTAACAGTGTTTAGGTGTTAAAGGAACTCTTTATTTTTTTAATACTTTTTTGGCCGCATATCGGGGCATGTGGGATGTTAGTTCCCCGACCAGGGATTGAACCTCCGCCCCTTGCATTGGAAGCGCAGTCTCAACCATGGGGCCACCAGGGAAGTCCCAAGAGGAACTCTTCTCAGCAACAAGCTGGGCTTCATTTTGCTTTTGTTTCGGAGAAGGAAATGGCAACTCACTCCAATATCCTTGGCTGGAGAAGTCCAAGGATAAAGGAGCCTGGTGGGCTACAGTCCATGGCGTCGCAAAGTTGGACACAACTGAGCGACTTGCTTTTTACTTTCGCTTCTATGAAAAATAATGTGAAACCAAATTATGAAGTTGGTTTGATTTCTAACATGATGAGATAACCCCCCTTCCTCCATGAGGGAAATGTTCGTTTTGAAAGGGCCCTTTATATCCATCTTCTCTCTGACCTCAGTACTCCGGGCATACATAGATCTGTGTGGATCTCCACTAAGGTTATGTCCAAGGAATTTCGTCATGGTGCACAGCCTGTCCCAGCGTTAGTTGTCCTCAGGGACTGGCGTGACAGCAAGGAAAGGAAGCACTGTGTGCGTCCAGGGAAGCTGTCTCCTGGGTACTGGGAAATCAGACATCTTTTCCTTCTTCTTTCATTCGTTTGTCCCAACAAATATTACTGAGCTCACTTTGAACACAAGTTCAAAGACAAAAAGTTGTTTCCAAAAGGAACATTCCTTTTAATTTCCCAACTTCTTACATTTTATGTTTATCTAAGAGGTAGGTTTTCTATTGGACCTTTCCTTTCCTTCTGTTTCTTGGGTCGAAAGAAGTATATCTTTATCTTCCTCCGTGAAGGTGATTTGCCAGACCTCAGAAAACCTTTCAGGTGTGTGTGCTCAGTCGTGTCCAAGTCTTTGCGACCCCACGGACTGTAGCCCACCAGGCTCCTCTGTCCGTGGATTCTCCAGGCAAGAGTACTGGAGTGGGTTGCCATGCCCTCCACCAGGGGATCTTCCAGACCCAGTGATTCTCGCGTCTCCTGCACTGGCAGGCGGGCGCTCTACCACTGCGCCGCCTGGGAAGACCCTGGGCTATCCAGAATACCCTGGGTGGCCTGTACTGTTTTCTTACAGGTAACACAAAGCCACCGACACATTCAATAATTTGCACCTGTTATTTAGTGTTGTTGTGTGTTAAGTACACTTGTTTTTTTTGTTTGTTGTTCTGGAATAATTAAGCCGTAATAGTGTTAGTTACATAATAAAAAACCACCCTATTACTCTCCCTTCTAACGTCTGAGTTTTCACAGTTACTAAGAAGGGTTCAGACTAGAGAGTCAACTCAATCATAGCAGAGCAAGGACTAAGGGCTATGGAAAGATAAGACAAGGAACCATGATTCTGATGGCCACATTATGAGCCAGATCCACTGTGACAAAGAAAAAATTCTAGCAGCTAGGAGGGAGCCTGAGCATACTTTTGTAAGCTAACAACATGCAAGTGCTTTTAAAAGCCTACCTGAATCTTAAAAGTATTTGCTATAGATTTAAATTTTTTTATAGCACAAGAATTTGAAAAAAACAAAATCCTTTCATCTGAGAAAAAAGCTGAGGTTTAATGGGATCATATGATCTGCATTTATTAAAATGAGAGTGCAATGGGGTATTATTAGAAAGCACATCAGTAGTTTCAAAGAAATCAAACCAAACTTGACTTAAGAACTCTTGAGATCTGCTCTCTGAACTGCCCATCATGTATATATGTTTTTATTTGTTTGTTTGTTTTCCGAAACTGCAACTTCGCCTTTAAGTGGGAGCCCACGTAAGTTCTGCTTGCCCCTTGGTTGAATTTTATTTTTCACCGCTTCTTTGGATCTCAAATTTTCATCATTTAAATACTGCACTGAGAAGCAATTTGACCTTCAAACTCCTTTTTAAAATAAAGGTGCCTCTAGCATGAAATTCTATTTTATTTCCTGACTATGGAACTTAGCAGTGACCTAATGCTGACTATTCCAATTTAGAACCAGGAAAAACAGTGATCAAGACTTTGTGAAAACGAAAATGGCAAACAGAGAGCTGTTAGTAAACCCATGCAAGACAGGCAGGGATTTTCAGCCCTAAGAGGATTTGGTAGCATCTATGGCTCTTTTTTAAACTGCAATAGCATCTGCACTTGTAGATTCTGACCATCCTTTTCATTTCACACAGAAGAGGGTTTGTTCTACCTTTAAAAGCACATCCTCTTCCCCCAACCATACCAAGCCCCCGGACTCCTGAAAGTTGCTGCTCAAACAAGACTGGGTTGTTTTCTTACTGCAAATCCAGTGTTTATCCAGTCCTTCCTTTTTCAATTTCTGAGTTTAGTTAACCTAACAACAAAACATATAACCCTTGGATTTCTCACTGAGTGACAAAGAGCAAAACAATCAGGGTTCTAGTCAACATTCTCAGGACGAAAACAAAAAGCNTTCCTTTTTCAATTTCTGAGTTTAGTTAACCTAACAACAAAACATATAACCCTTGGATTTCTCACTGAGTGACAAAGAGCAAAACAGTCAGGGTTCTAGTCAACATTCTCAGGACGAAAACAAAAAGCTACGACTCTCAGTCCTTTGAAACATTCACAAATTGTATTTTAAACTATGAGATTCTAGAATATGCTTCTAGAACAAAGTAAAAAAAAAAAAGGCCAGGAAATGCAGTTTACATCAAGTGTGCCAAGCTCACGAAGAAGGGTAATTTCTACTGTGGATAAGAGCACAAATGTTCTCTCAAACAACTGGAATAATTCTTTTCCCCTACTACGTTTTTTGAAATGAAACATCTAATGCACTCATACTCTGAAATCATAGAAAACTCATTATTAAACCTTCCACACAAAGATAACCTAAGCCAAGGCTTTTCCTACAGGAGACCGAGAACTGTGGATAAGAGCACAAATGTTCTCTCAAACAACTGGAATAATTCTTTTCCCCTACTACGTTTTTTGAAATGAAACATCTAATGCACTCATACTCTGAAATCATAGAAAACTCATTATTAAACCTTCCACACAAAGATAACCTAAGCCAAGGCTTTTCCTACAGGAGACCGAGTCCTCCTATATATTCAGGATACGGTCACCTTGCCATCAACTGGGTTATGTATTAAATATTTTGAATTAGATATCATTACTATTGATTTCCTTTTAGAAAAGCAATTAGATTTTTATAGTTACACCATTCTGACCATTTAACTTCTTTAAAAGTTCTACACAAAATACATGTCTAAGGAGAAAAAAATTTAAAAAAAAAACAGAAGGAAAACCCCACATAATATCACGGAGTTTAATTTCAACCAGCTGGTATAACAATGAAGTGTCAGACCTCCTGAAAATGCCCTAGGAATAATGAATAAATTCTTGTGTTCCTCTGTACTGCCTTTTTTCTTTCTTCTTTCCCAAGACTACAGCTTANGAAAACCCCACATAATATCACGGAGTTTAATTTCAACCAGCTGGTATAACAATGAAGTGTCAGACCTCCTGAAAATGCCCTAGGAATAATGAATAAATTCTTGTGTTCCTCTGTACTGCCTTTTTTCTTTCTTCTTTCCCAAGACTACAGCTTACTAAGGATAGGTTTTCGAAAATAAAGTATCTTTTCTGGAAAATGGCCTACATTCAGAAATGTCTTAGAACAAGCATTAGAAAAAAACGCTAATAAATAATGAGTCAAATACATTAAAATAAAATTACAGTACATCATCCCTCCTAGAAGGTCCACCATACTGGAAGATCCTCTCAAAGGTTCATAAATAAAGCCTTCTGGACTCAAATCTTTCTGCATTGTGAAGAAGAGTACGCAGAAAATAAGTGGAAACACGCGTTATCAGTCGGGCTCTGTTCAAACTACTTGATTTGGTGCGGGGCGGGGAGACTTGCTCTCGATCCAAGTGAAGACAATAGAAAGGTGCTCGTCCCGCTTCCTCAGGTCCCCAAAACCTGGAAAGAAACGACACGGACGGAAGTGAGAAGCTCGGATTCCTACCAGACCCAGTTCTCTTGGCATCTGGCCCGCGGACGAGGGAGCTCAGACAAACACGGGGGTCGCTGCCCGGAGTGCCCGCAGTCCAGCGGCGCCGAGAGCGCCGGGAGACGGCCGGCGGCGCGGCCAGGGCC
>SJYX01016837.1:48368-140043 GCA_006410675.1 Oreotragus oreotragus
AAAGAATTCAAGGGGGAAGAAGTGACAGATGAGCTTGGAGAGCCCCTCAAGATCAAATTCTTTCTGTGTCACGCTTAAGAAATTTGAGGTTCATCCCAAGGTAATCGAGAACAAAGGATAACTTTTAATCACGGGAGGGTCCTGAATCTTGATGAAAGGAACAATGTTTCAGCACAGAAAACAATTCCAGCACCGTCCTGAGACCCACTGAACTGCACTTAGCATTCTCAGGGCCTTCACATTGTTGATAGATGAGCAGTCTTGGCAGGAGAAAGGCGATTAAAATCATGTCAAGATCTCTAGTAAAACAATTCTGTATAACAATGACAAACACTACACCTGGTGTCTGTTTTCCCCCTGCCTTTGCAGGACAAGGGAGCATTCCAAAGAATTTCCACATGACCAGCTGTTCATCTTTTTAACAGAATGCCATTCTTCAGCTCCTTTAGAAAGGATGCCTCCAGTCTCTGAGGCAGGTGTAGTGGGGAAAGACATTTCATATGGAAAAATGATACAAAACTGACTGGCTAAAAGTAAGACATATGCTGGCAACCCAAGCCATTTTCTTAAGAGAAACTGAAGGTTTTGGTGTTATCTAACCTGCAGTTTATCAGGATGCATCAAATGCATTCTATCTCAATTACTTAAAAATGTCTAACCAAACAGCGGTATTTTCAAAAGCACTTCTTATGTAACTAGAGACTTTAAAAATCCGAATTTCCAGTTGGCTATCTGATAGCTTAGTGAACAGTCCAGAAGTCCAGTTTGCCTTCTCCAGCCACCTGTGAGCGTGCTGTTGTGGCTGCAGTCTCTGCAACCCCAGGGACCGGGCTCCTCGCCTATGGGCTTCTCCAGGCAAGAATTCTGGAGTGCGATGCCACTTCCTCCAGGGGATCGAACCTGTCTCTCCTGCATTGGCAGGCACGTTCTTTACCACTGTGCCACTTGGGAAGCTCTCCAACCAGAGTGCAACTGATTATTGGAAATCTCACTAATATAATACAGAAATCTTAACTTCACCAGTCACCACCAACTCATAAAAATGGCCATATTACCATTTGTAAAGACAACTTATTTCACAGATAACAGGAAATAACTGTCCCCCTTCCTCTCCCCCACAACTTCAAGTGTAGATAATGAAAACCTACAAATGTCACTTAAAAATTACTGAAGTTTAGAAAGCTAAGTAAGCCATTGCTCTGGTAAACAAGTCTGAAAACTGCTAAGTCAAAACGGATATTATAGTCAACTGCATGAAGCTGTCCATTAGCAGCATCTGACAGAGCTGGTCACCTGCTGCTCTAGAATACAGTTCTTCACTGGCTTCAAGAACAGCACTTAGCTTTCTTTCTCCCTCCCTAGTCACATGGTCTGATTCCTCTATAGATGCCTCCTCTTCCCAATCTTTTAATGACTGCCCCAAAGGGCAGCACGTGGTTCTACTCACTCCCATGTTGATCTCATCCAGTGTTATTCTCAATAATGTATGCCCAAGACTCCCCAAATTATATCCAACTAATTGTTACTAAAGAAGAAAACAAAAACTATTGCCAACGTTAAAAAAAAAAAAAGCCAACAACCTGGGCAAGGGAACACATACTGGTGAGTAGTTTATTAGAGGGAAAAGTCTGAGGGGATTATTGGTCACAGAAAGCAGAGTTCCTAGGGCTTTTGCTAAAAAAATAAATAAGATAGTGTGCTGGATAGGATGGAGTCCATAGGCTTATATATAATTGGTTTGATTGTCCACAGGTTTATATATTAATCCTAATTCCTAGACAGAATTGATTCAGTAAGGGTCTGGAGTCATTTAAAGTTTCTGGTTTTTGAAGAGACTTCACTGGTTAGTATAGCTGTAGTGAAAAACTGCCTTCAGTTTTTACATATTCCAGGCCACTGTTACTGTAAACTTTTTTTTCCTTCTACTATTGGTATCTAACAGAGACCTCAAATATATGCTTATCTCCTCACCCTAACCTATTCTACCTACCTACAATCCCTTCTCGGTACACAACAATTTTATCTGTACAGCTGCTCAAACCAAAACCCATGGAACGGTTCCACACATCTGGAACTCATATTCACTCTAAACTGCACTCCAGGTATTCAGGATTTCAAACATCCTGTCGAAATGACCTCGGCAATTTCTATCACCGCTGTGTGCACTGGTGTGTAAGGGAAGTGGACAGATTTCGAGCATGCAGGCTAAGGTGTTCACACAAATGTGCATGAGGCCCCCTGCCACACAAACCAGAGGCAGGGATGGGAGGAAGGTGGGACACAGGCAGAGGGCCAGGTCGGTTGTAAGGAAGGTTCTGGCACAGGACTTTTAAGGATTTGAAATTCAAACCTGGCCTTCCACACTTATGAAGGTGTATTCAGCAAAACAGTAGCATGGGACATGTTTTCAGTGAACAAAACTTTTAAGATATTTAATCATTGGTGTCTCCATTGCACACTTACCCCAGGACGGGAAATGTTTAGAAGCATACCTGCCTTGCATGAACCCTTGACTCACTTTCCAGTACTCAAACCACAAGCTGAGTCAAGAAATCCCATCAGTTATGCCTTCAAATTACATCTATATTCTGTTCATCTCTCTGCTTCATTACCACCCAGATCACCTCTCCCCTGAATTACCACCAGGGCCTCCTAACTTGCCTCCCTGATCCTACCCTTGCTATCTTATCATCTATATATTATAATCTCTAAGTCATCCCAACCACTTTCATCTTTGCTCAAATGTCATTTCAATGAAGACTTTCATAATCACTCCAAAACTACAACCACAAATTCCCCTTAATTTTCCTCATAGCATGTATCAGTATTACCTCCTACATTCATAATAAATAGTGAATAATTTATAATGCCTACTGCTTATTTTTGTTCCCATTCCTAGACAATGTAGTTCAAGAGGGCAAAGATCATTGTTCTGATGTGTCCTGATCACCTAATACATTTCTTGACACAGAAGTTCAACACATGTAGAAATTTTTAATTGACACAAAACCCTGGTATCTGTCATAAAATCAATGTCTTCAAATACTTGATGGATTTTCATAATGCATCCTATTTAGTTGTCAAACTGTAAGAAAACTTTATGAAAAGAACTTCTAAAACCTGCCATACTAATACATGTATTTGGTATTAGTTTAAAAAAGATTCACTACTATACATGGTAGGTCTCTCTGAACTTTTTCTGTAAATAAGTTTGTTATTTTTTGGCTGCACAGTGTGGCATGCAGGATCTTCATTCCCCAAACAAGGATGGAACCTACAGCCCCTGCAGTGGAAACAGGCTTAACCACTGGACTACCAGAAGTCCCTGGAGAATTTCATGGACAGAGGAGCTGGTGGGCTACAGTCCATGAGGCCACAGACAGTCAAACACAACGGAGTGACGAACACCGTGGGGCTTTTTATGACCTACAAATGCTATCCAAAATAAGTCCCACAAGCCTTTTACCAAGCAACATGCAACTTAGTATTGAGAAGTATTTCTGTATCACACTATTGCTTTTCGTTTAAAGTTGCTTAGTCACGTCCGACTCTCTGTGACCCCATGGACTGCAGCCTACCAGGCTCCTCTGTCCATGGAACTCCCCAGGCAAGAGTACTGGAGTGGGTAGCCGATCCCTTCTCCAGATCTTCCCAACCCAGGGATCAAACGCAGGCCTCCGGCATTGCAGATGGATTCCTTACTATCTGAGCCACCAGGGAAGCCCGTTGCTTGCTAGAAAGAATAATTAAAAAAAAAAAAAAAGTAATGGAACAGAACTGGTAGCAGCTTCTTAGTTGGCGGTCAGATATTTGCTTAAAAGTTCATTAATCAATACTGGCTTAAAGACACGTAACAGTAAGTTTTAGTGTGTACTTGATTACCAGATTGTAAAGCTTTTAATCTATAGACTTCCTAATTTGAAATATAAACAAACCCATGAAAAATGTCATTAGTGAAGATGTGGATAGAGTTCAAATATCTTTTAAGAAAACAGTTAAAAGCAAAAGCCAAGTAAATCATGAAAATAAAAGTCAGGTCATCTTTATCAGTGTATAAAGGCCCACATTCAGACTGCATTTTAGATTTCTTAACCGTTCATCTACCCACTCCAGTATTCTTGCCTGGAGAATCCCAGGGACGGGGGAGCCTGGTGGGCTGCCGTCTATGGGGTCACACGGAGTCGGACACGACTGAAGCGACTTAGCAGCAGCAGCAGCAACCATTCATCTCTTCATTTTAAAACACTCTACTCAGTAAAAATATTGTATAAAAATGCCAAGTTGAAAAGCCTAATAAACAACTCTTAAGACTATACAGGTTTTCAGATGTGGCCCTCTAGTTACCTTCCTTTTCGCCGTTAAGTTGATGAACTGTGCCTCCTAGTGACCAACCTGTATAACACAGCTTAGAGCGATTTACACTTGTCATCCGTCATTGTTACCGGTTCACAGACAGCACTGTCCATCAGCTGTCTCTGTCCTTTCTGCCGATAACCTAAATTTTTAGGTTCTCATTTCTCACTCATGCTCTTGTAACAGCACTTGAATCCACTATTTGAATCCACACTAATATACTGCACTGCTAATATTTCTGTCCATAGAATAGGAAACATTCAACCTCCTATTCATCTGAGCATCCTAATTCCTCACGCTAGCATGGAAACCTTTCCGCAGGACTGTAAAGCCCTACTTGCATTTACATTTCCTTCCGCTCAACTTGTCTGCTTGTTCTGTCTTTGCTCTTCTAAATCCTCAGTAACAATTCATTTTTCCAGTGAATATCCCACCTCTTAGCTTTCTTTAGGCTGAGTTAATTCTTTCCTAATCATACTGCACAACTTCCAACCTGCTACGTAGTTAATATTTGGGGTTAGCACTTTCATCATTGTACCCAGGAGCACAGTGATCTTGGTGGAGACCGGTGATTAAGTGCAAACTGACAGCGCTCAAACTGAGACTAAAGGTTGGTTCTGGCTGGAAATACACTAACATTCAAAACAGGGTACACAGGCTAAAGACATTTTACTGAAGACAGTCAGCCACTGAGTCCAGGAGAATCTGCTATTCATTAAAGACATTTACTAGGGTAGTAGTACCTTTTAAGTGATAAATGGAAACATGAAGGCAAACGCAACAGAGCAGAGGTTCGGCTCTGTACTGCCTACACTTGAGTAGGCAAAATTATGATACTCTGAATTCCAGCAGAGCAGCAGTAGATAAGCACCGGGTGTGCCAGCGGCAGACACTGGAAGCGCTGGAACTTTTTAAACTTTGAGCACTGCGCTGGCAGATTAGCCTTTGCAGAGCCTTCAACACCTAACGTTCTAAGTCCAGTTCTACCCAAACTGGGTAAATGCTTCTGTTGTTTAAAACTCAAATAGTTCATGGATAGCCAGTCTGCAAACCTCTCTGAAGGGGCTGAATTCCATGGGAACTCCTTCTTTTCCAACATAGCACACAGTCTGAGAACAGACGTTTGTTTGATCATTACTGATACCTGCCAAAAAATGAGTAAATCAGTAAATGAGCAAAGGGTTTTTTAGGTGGTAAAGGAAGAAATGTACAAACAGTGAGATAGGTAACTCCAAGATTTTAAGGATAAAGGGGAAAGATGGTATGATAAAGTTGCTTGGGTGATGTGATAAAATGCAAGGTTACTTTGTAAGAGGAACTTGGGTTTTAAAGACCAAGGATAGGAAGGTGGAGGATGGCTCAGAGATGACAGGGCAACTGACAGAAAACCAAGAGCAAAAAAGAGAACTCTGTGCATGCCAGGCTCAGGAAGATTAAAAAACACTCTTTATTTAACCAAAAGATAGAACTTTTTATGGCAACAGGACAAGCAAACCCTCATCTTTGAGGCAACAGCAAAATTGGCACGCAACTCATGACTGCAATGATTTAACAATCAGGATTTAAGTCCTTTAACAGGTCAGACAACTGGAGCACTTCGCAGTTCTTGTTTCTAATGAGATTCTATTTACCATTTTGCTTAAGTAATTGTCTCAGTCTCTTATGCAAGCAGGGGTTCTGGGAAAAACACTGCTAGGATAAAGTTAAAAGAAAAGCCCTGGATAATGGATAAGACTCCAGTCAGAAGTCACCCTCAGACTCTACGCCTAAGTTACCTTTCTGGAACTGGTTTACTTACTTCCAAAACGCAGCTGTTTGCTTCCTGTTTTCCAGGGTATCCTCAATCCTTTCCTAAACCTGAAGCTCTTCAGCATTCACAGCTGACGTGGCTGTGATCCCAGCCTTCGTTCTCACAAATTTCCCTTTGGCTTTAGATACCCAGGGTCTACAGCATTAACAAGATCCCTGCCCCACTCCGCGCCCCCATGCTAGAAGCACTGATCGAGCTATCCCTTAGGATGGCATGTGAATTTTGCCTGCTTTAGCGCTCCCTGCTGTCCAAAACCTGCACATCATGGGTCAGAGTGGCAGCAGCGGATTTCAGACAAGAAAGCAACTGTAAATATGAAAGCCACGTGTCAAACACAGCAAAGCAGAGGATGAAACTCACACAGGGGAGAACACAGGCAAATGCCAAAACAGCTGACATCAAACAGACTCCAACACAGATCAACTATGCAACATTATTTAACTTTTATCCTACATACGGAGAGGGAATTACCATCCTCAATTAGTACTAAATAAAACATTATTCCTATTATCTTAAATATCTGAAAACACATTTGGGTTTTTTTAAAAGATGCTGATGAAGATTTACAAAGCAAATTCTTATCTAGTTTGAAATACAAAACAGTACAACAATGAAACTTCCTTCTGAACTTCTAACTATGGATACCCATCCTTTGAAGAGAAATGCATACCTTATGGTATGCAAGATCCAACCAGTCCATCCATCCTAAAGGAAATCGGTCCTGAATATTCATTGGAAGGACTGATGCTGAAGTTGAAGCTCTAATAGTAGTGCAAAGAACCCATTCATTGGCAAAGACCCTGATGCTGGAAGAGACTGCAGGCGGGAGAAGGGGATGACAGAGATGGTTGGATGGCATCACCAACTCAATGGACAGGAGTTTGGGTGGACTCCGGGAGTTGGTGATGGACAAGGAGGCCTGGCGTGCTGCAGTCCATGAGGTCACAAACAGTCAGACATGACTGAGTGACTGAACATCAACAATAGAGAAATGTTGTCTACCTTTTTGTTCCTGTTAGTAGATTACAATTCTTTCCATACAATTTTTGCTTACTCTTGTTACCAGTGGCAAACAGTTTTCAACAAGATGGATGCTTTCAAAAGTGGACTTTTGAAATGACAACAGAAATTATGCTAAAAATGTCAGGACAGGGGAGCCTGGAGTGCTGCAGTAGAGAGTCAGACAGGACTTGGTGACTGAACTTTATGGTCATTTATACTTAGCATTTAAGGTTCTTTTACCAATCAAGCTTAACATTATCATGGTCCAGAATGACCTAATTATGTGTACATTTGGTAATCCTTGCAACCCCACGGACTGTAGCCTGCCAGGCACCTCTGTCCACGGGGATTCTCCAGGCAAGAATACTTGAGTGGGTAGCCATGCCCTCCTCCAGGGGATCTTCCCAACCCAGGGATCAAACCCAGATCTCCCACATGGCAGGGGGATTATTTACTGTCTAAGCCACCACGTCTGACCTTCATAATCTTGATGGTCCAGATAAATTTGAACTAGGAGTGCAGTACGATAAAGTAAAAAAAAAAAATTCTTTCTCCATAGACAGGCATACAATATATAATTTAACCTTTCTTCATGTTTTAACATATTTGGGAAACTTTTGCAGCTTTTATCAACACTATTACAGCCAACTGTATTTTCTAAAGACAAATTATGGTCACTACAAGATTCCAGTTCCTCTCACCTTCCCCAAACTTTATCATTTCTCCACCAAGATGGTGAGACCTCTCCCATTAAACTTTGGTGGGTTTGACTGTAACCAATAGAGTACAGAAGAGATGACTTAAAAATGATAAAACTAATTCTTAAAACCCAGCCATCATGCTATGGAGCCAAGTCTAGGCAGAGTTCTGGCCACATCCCAGCTGAAGTCCCACCTAGCACTGACCACCTAAGTCTAGTCCCCAGCCTTCAAAGTTGCCCTCTGATGATGCTCTGTAGAGAGAAAATGAACTACTCAGTGCAGGCAGCAAAAATAAATCTTGTTGAAGAGTGGTTCTGTTATGTACTATAATACCAAGGAACTGCAACAACTCTCCACGTTCCCCCTGAGACGACGTAATATACAGTCTAGTGTTGTGTACATACACAAGTCAGTATGTAGTCAGTATGCAGAAACGTGACAACTACAAAGGATCTTAGAGCATCCTGGTTGACTGAAGTGACTGAACTGAGAGCCAATCACTTCCACACAGCCACATTCAGTATTACAGGTGGTAAACTGGGAAGCGACCAGATAAACCCTAGTTGTTTGATGCATCTGTTGTACAAAAACTTTCTGTACACCTATCATCTTCCTGGCCCCAGACCAGAAGCTAGGGAATCCAGCAGTGAACAAGCATTCTTACAGTAGTTCTTCTTGAACTGTTAAAACCAGGTAAGAACTAAGAAACCAAATGAAGTACATGTTAATTCAGTGCAAAAAGACAATGTTGAGCTAATGAGATAAATGCACACGAGACTCAGCAGTAAGTGAAAGAAAAGGCAGCCCAGCATAACTGAAACAGTACACAAACGCAAGTCACACAGGACAGGTGGCTGACACTCAAGTTGTCCGAAAGATTTTGGGTCCACTCACCAAACCAACTGAATAGCAAAGACAACAAGCCTGATCCAAGTTTAAAACCACATCTGGCCTGAAGACAGACACCCATGTCACTGTCCACCCGCCACGTCCAGTAATCGAGGGAAATAAATGTTAGGGATGGTGTCAGCTGGGCTGAGTCACGACAGCTTGTTAGCTCTTGAAGCAAGAGCTATCAACCGAACTTCATTTAATTTTATTCTACATGACTTCTGGATTTAACAAAGGAAAATAAATCAGCACTTAAAAAATATTAAATTTTAAAAACTGACTTTACATAAGGGTAACAAATTATTTTTTCTATTTTTACCTTTATATAACATAAAAACCCCTCAAAACGGGGACACAGATTTATGTTTATTATCCAGTCTTAGTCTCAGGGTTCTTTTGTACACCAAGGGCCACCTCTTAGCCAAGAGCCATTTTGCCTTTAGAACCAACCAAACATCAAAACAGAAAAAATAACCAACTAATTCTGAAACTGTCAGAATCAACTATCCAAGATGATTCAGACCAAATTCTAGGTTTTCTTATGTTTAGGAGGCACGTTTACTAGTTGCTCATTATGTATTAAAACATACGCATATCACGTTCTATGTACTTGAACTACTTCAACGAAATGTGAAGCCATCACAACAATGAAGCTGAAAGAACCAGTGGTAAATGAACTCCAAACTTGTACTTAACCATTCTACTACCCAATGTACCATTTTATTCCCATTCTCATTAGAAAGATGTTACAGTACTTGTTTAGGGCTGCAAGATTTTTAGTCTGAGTTTTTCCACTTTTACTTCTGTTTATGTATTAAAACATACGCATATCACGTTCTATGTACTTGAACTACTTCAACGAAATGTGAAGCCATCACAACAATGAAGCTGAAAGAACCAGTGGTAAATGAACCCCAAACTTGTACTTAACCATTCTACTACCCAATGTACCATTTTATTCCCATTCTCATTAGAAAGATGTTACAGTACTTGTTTAGGGCTGCAAGATTTTTAGTCTGAGTTTTTCCACTTTTATTTCTGGTTCCTTATTCCTATGGAGCAACCTCACCTATAATTCCCAGCTGGATCAGTTATTACCAACCTTACTTGCTTGAAGGTAATTACAATTATGTACTGGAGTAAGCCTAGAATAAAATCCTAATATGTTGGATTAACTTTTGAGGTCTTCAGTATATGTACTAAGGTTTTACTATATTTCCTAAGACTCACCTGAAAGGACCAAGAAAAAAGAACATCCCAGGAACAAGCAAACTCACCATCTAGACTTAGTTTCCAAGTATAACTCCCACTGAAGGTAATCAGGGATCCTTGGGGAAATAGCCAGTTTCAAAGGCGGGACCAAAAAATGCCCATGATGAACCCAGAAAGGGCTTCCCTGGTGGCTCAGTGGTAAACTATTTGCTTGCAATGCAGGAAATGCAAGAAACATGGGTTCCAATCCCTGACCCAGAAGATCCCCTTGGCAGTGGAAATGGCGACCCACTAAGGTAGCCTTGCCTGGAGAACCCCTTGGACAGAGAAGTCTGGCAGGCTACAGTCCATGGGGTCAGACATGATTTAGCAAATGAATTTTGAGACTGAAGTGCAGAAAATCTTTTTGAGCTATACAGTATGCAAGTGTGCAAATGATGGACACACAGAAAGCACACAGGAACCAGCTTTAAAAGGATACCACTGATCGAATCTGAGATGATTTAAGCATCAAAATGAATTGTATGCTGTAAAATTTTGATTAAGTGTACTGTGATCTCTAAGAATGTCATCCTACTGAAAGAATACAGCGTTTAGAGGATAAAGGGGCACAATGTCTACAACGTTGCCAAATAGCTCAGGAAAAAAGATATATGCATAAATTCAGAACCATATAGAAAGTCAATTAATGGCGACTTTGTGTCAAAGAATATGTAGGAATTCTTTTAAAGATTATAATTTTAGAGTTAAGAGAAAAGTTGCAATATTGATAAGGGCTCCCCCACAAAAAGCAACCTGGAAATTTAAGCAGATCCATTGCAGATAGCCTTGAATCTATTTTTCCTTTAACTTTAGTCCTAGCCTCTAGCCAGCCCAAATGTTCTTTACGAACAGCTGACAGCATGTTTTGAAGCCATCCCCATCCTCACTTGGAGCCTCCCATGGCTCGGTCCCCGTAAGCCTCCAGCTCTTACTGCCTTTCAGGTGCCGTGGACAGTCCTACTTCAAGAACTTCCTGGTCCCATGCTCACCTTCAGCTGCTCTATCCTCCACCCCTTGCTACACAAATTTGTACTCCCAGCTAAAAGCACAGGATTTGAGTACTTTAGCAGACACGACCACTCTAAGTTTGTAAACAATTACCTGAAGTTCATTTAAAAAAAAAAAAAAAGAGTATTAATACCACTAATTCTTGATATGAGACCTGTCCACTTTTGGCCCTGGCATTTTTCAACATCTATACCCAGTTAATTATTTTTTAACTTAAAAGCAGCCTTTCTGAAGAACCAAGGTGGCAGAAGTGGAAACGCTGGGTATGACCTATGAGGAGCAGACAGTTCACAGGATGCAAAAGGCAGAGGCAGCGGCAACCCCGCAAACTGTGGAGAAAGCAGCGCTCGAGGCTAACGCACCTGCGCAAGGCCAGGTAGGAGGTTAGAGGCGCTGAGTTTCAAAATAATGAAGCTCTACAAAAGCTATAAACTCTCACTTTTCAATATGAAAATTAAGCAATATTACCAACTTATTTCCTGCTGGCAATTTATTGTTGCTAAGTTGTTAAGCTCCATTTCTCATTTATTTCACACTTAAGAAAATTAGTCAATACCTCAAATTTTAAAAAAGCTGAAAAACAAAATACAATGTAATGTCAAATTGAAGAAACAAAAGATACAGCTTATGTTGTATTTCTGAAAATATAATTAACTGAATACATCAATTTTTCGAATAAACATTTATCCTTAAAAGTAATTCCACATCCCAACAAAGATGTTCCCATTTCTCTGAAGTCAGTAAGCAAACCTTAATTAGTTCAAGAACCTGGCTTTTCCTCTAAGTTAAATTTTTAGCATCTGGATTTTTAAACTAGTATACAAAACCACCACTACATATATATGTTAATTTTGCTATTATCATTTACATTTATTTTTCAGCTATTAGAGACTTAGTGCTTTAAGTAGCAAACTACCTAAATTATAAACATGTATTTTCAAAACAAAATCCAGTTCACATATATACAGTGCAGAAGATTAAAAACTACATTAGCATGTGATTTCTTTTTCCTAAGGTTCCTATAAAGAATGTATGCTTGTTCTATACTATCCATTAATTCTGTACATTTAAAACATTTGGCTTGACTTAGTCAAAAATATAAAGGCTAAAATTTTTATAAGACTAACTCATTAAAAATAGGACTCAAATTCTAAACCAAGCCCTAAAACCAAAGAATATCTGAATAGTTTTAGTATTTCTGCATGGTATGATGAGGTTTCAAACAATAATTCATGTTTTATTATTCAATGACATGAATGGCCTACAACTCAAAATAACCCACAAATTCATACTGTTTTACAATCAACAGTAATATAAAGTTAATTCAGTTAAAGACCTCATTATCTACCAATCAATACCATTAACCTGTTTACTGAATTAAAATATTTCTATCAAGTCTAATGTGTCCTTTTAAGATTTATGTGTTGCTATTAAATGTGTTATAAAGGAATGAGGTAGAATCCCATTTTTTAAAGTACTGCTATGTAAGCCAATTTCACACTATTAAGACATTGTTATGTCACGTAAATATTAATACAGCTTCAGTCAACTAGGTAACTTTCCGAGAGCCATGTTAAACAATTTATGAACTATTGTTCTCTGCTTATTACCATATTTGAGTAACCATAAAGATAGAAAAAAATCTTAAGTGTATTACTTTGGAGGTATTCATATGGGATTTTACCATTTCTAGAAAGAAATGAGAGAACTTTTTGGTAGTCACAGCCTGGACTAGAGAAAACTATAAATTAAAAATGGAAAGATAGAATTCAAAGGGCTTTAAAAACATCTGTAGTAACTGAGAGCATAATCTTCAGAACATGAAATTCCTTTCTAGTCTTCCAGTAACAAACTCCACTTAGCAGGGCTTGGGAAGCTGCTTTTAAAATTACAGATTTTACAGGCCATCATGGCCTAAGCACAGAATAGCCTACTAAAAATATCTCCACTCTTAAAAAAAAAGTATATATATTCTTTTTCAAAAACGACCCAAAATATCACCAGTACATTTTATAAAATTAAATTCAGATTTTATTAAGGATTTCAAATTACATGTCAGATTTCTAAAATGGAATAAAACCATTTTGAAACTGGAGATGGCATTGATGAACACTGATATCCCTTGAAACTCCAACTTTATTAAAAAAAAAAATTCCTCTGCAGACCATATTCCCCTGATATAACAAGAAATAGTTATCTATCTCTTCACAACAGATAGATCTGTTGTTCTTGGCAACAGCTATTTCCTAAAGGAATGGTTTTGCTGCTACTTTTAAGGTCATTAAAAATGGGATTCTATCTTCAGACTAAAATTTTTTAGTTCAGAAAAAGCTGTGTTCAGATGAGCTATGGGTACAAAAAAAAAAAANAAATAGTTATCTATCTCTTCACAACAGATAGATCTGTTGTTCTTGGCAACAGCTATTTCCTAAAGGAATGGTTTTGCTGCTACTTTTAAGGTCATTAAAAATGGGATTCTATCTTCAGACTAAAATTTTTTAGTTCAGAAAAAGCTGTGTTCAGATGAGCTATGGGTACAAAAAAAAAAATCGGTGCAGAATGTCTAATTAAAACAAGCAAAATCATTTTGAAAATAAAGAGGAAAAACAGGTGTTTTCATGGCATTTTTTATAAACTACTGCAACTGGTTAAGGATTTCCAGTAGTTAATTAAAATCTCAGGAGGAATGGATAGTACTATACAAATAACAAAATGTGTTTATATTCTAAGACTTTAATACTAAGTTTTTAAAACAGAAGCTCTATCACCGCTAAAAATGAGCCCAATGTAATTTTAATAAAACCAGGAATTCTAGGCTTTCCTATAATTACAACCCAATTAGTCCACTCTGTCAAACCTTTAATACTCATCCCCGAAAGTAACAGTATTTAGCCTGAGGTATTTTAAATGTGGCTCTACAGTCCCTAATTTAATGGCATTTCCCCCCTCTAACAATGGTCTTATTTCTACTTTAGTCCATGACATCTATAGTAGTTACTACAATATAGTCAAAAATTAAAATAGCTGCAAGAAATCCTAGGACCCCTTCAAACAGCTGTTCATTACCTACTTCTGTTGAAACAGGAGCCACACAAAGATCTGTAAGTGTTGCCTGACTGGATCCAAAATAAAGGGTCTTAAACTTGGTTAACCAGTTTAACTATTCATATCAAGCCTTGGTATAATTAAGATGCTGAATATCACATACTTATGGTACAACAGGTCCAAAGTTTTGAGCTTTTAATGCAACTGAGAAACATTTCATAACATTTTTAACTTAATATGCCTTAACACATCTGTGAGGTAGTTAAGTCAACAGTACTACCCATTTTAATACACAGTAAAACAAAAGGCAAGGGTAAATAAATGACACACTTTAAGCAATAAGAATTTGAATTAACTGTAGCGGCTTGGGGCCTTCAGTCTAGTTATGACCAAAAGAAATGAAATTTAACCTTTCACTTTTTCTATGAAAACCATTAAATCATTTAAGAATTTGTCTTTTTTAAAAAATACTTTCTTATTAGTAGATGTAATAGTACCTCTTCCAAATTTGGCACCCTTTTCTTCAGTAATATGGTAAACTGGGTACGTAATTTAAACTAGGCCTCTGCTTCTACCTGAATTAGTACAAAATTAAGACATTATCTTTTGAGAACTAAAATTATATGACATTTTTATTTTAGGATGCAAAAACAAAAATGAGCAAACAAACGAAAAACTTGAAATAGGCTTGTCAAATGATGTAAATTCATCCTTTCCATGGAAGCAGAAGGTAGATCCTACCACAAAGAAAAGATGCTTAATTAATGGAGGTTAAATTTTAAAAGTACAATTAAAATAAAAATAATGAGGCATAACTTCTGAAAATACTAGGTTTTATTCACCTCCCTAAGATAACCAATAACCATACTGTTAACAAGCTTTTCTTATAGTAAATAATGTCACCTGACATACAAAAACCTGTTAATCTAAATTATCAGGTGTAGTCTTACTGGAAATTCTTAACCATATACTTGTCTTGACAAGTTTTGCTTTTCAAACGATGAATTGTCTTAACGCAAGTCATTTTATTTCTGTAACAAAGTAATGAAAGGCACAGCTCTTGCAAGCGAACTGAAACCCATTCAACCAGCTGAAAAAATACTTTGGTTCTTCAGGAAAAAACTCAGCAAGACAAAAAAGTCTGGTTCATTTCACAGTTCTGTTCATTTTCATAGCTTTAATCTAACACTTACATGATAAAAATATTCCAAGAAGAACCAAACTATATAGCAACGGACAAACATGCGTGAGAGATTCTGTGCACTCGATGCAGCTGGCAGAAAAACTAGTTAAAATGATAAGTAGAACAAATTTGGTCTTTAAAATATCAGTTCCTTTCCTTTAAAAAAAACTTGAGTCTACCAAGAAAATACAAAAACATAAGGCTGTAAGTAAATAATAGCTGTGTTTAGGCTATTACAGTGCAGGTTATCCTCAGGGCCTCATACATCCTGCTTCACTGCTGCTTGCACTCTGCTGGGTTCTGATCCTTCTGTTAAAGGAAAACAACAGTCAATCTATCTTTTTCTATCTGCGTCAGTTAATTTTTCAATAATAATTATTTTAATTATCACATTATCTCACTGTTCTGTCAAAATTTTTGCCGAATTAAAAAAAAAGGGATATAGTAATTATAACAAATTACTCATTCAAATATTATAGTCACAAAAATGCTAAAACAAAGTCCTGATTTTACACCGTAGAATGAATGCCATAAAGTCAAACACATTTAAGTATAATCTTAAAATAGCCAAACAGATTACCTTAAGTCATATTACCAACTGTTTCTGCCTTTCAAAATTACTAATTTCATTCATATTTAGCTGTTAGGACCAATTCAGACATGTCAGAATATTTAATTTTTAAACGACCCTCTCTTACCTGATAACTGGGTATTTTACAGCATAAGCAAATGAATAAATGCATTAAAAGAGAACCTGGAAGTTTCAAGTGAATCCTGATAACAAACCCAGCATTTTGTAGGAGATAAAGTCCTTTCCTGACCCTGATAGGACACCCTCCTAGGAACAGAAGACTAGACTCGGGTATGCAGGAGAGGTGGCTGGAGAACCTAAGAGCGCTGCTCCCGTTTCTGGGCACTCCGGCATTCTGATGATTTAAAAACTGTTTACAAGCTTTCCTTAGGAGAGAAAACATCCTAAACAACACCAGCATAAGTAATTTTGAATGCTTAAAAATGCCCAAGATAAGGCACCATTAAAATAGAATCCTAGGGGTATTTAGGCTGAAACTATGAAAAACCTAAGGTCAGAACCAAAAATAAAAGTTTCTTAGGAAAGGTACATTGAAATTACACATACTGTTGAAATGCCAGTGGGGAGACATTTATTAACGACTTTAAAGGGCAAAAATAAATTTTATATTCAGAAACATACTTAACCTGCCTTAAGTTTAACAGAAAACAGCACTAATTTTGCTCACCTTTGGGTCATATTCTGGATCATTTTCCTCATCTCCTTCTTCTTCCCCTTCCTATATTAAAGTTCAAAATGCATCCATGAAGTAGGTACACAGTAGGAAGAAATGGCTCATAATGTAGGGAGAATTTAATACAAGTTACTCTATAAGTCAACAGATTTTTCATGATTACAGAGTTTGGTGACAATGCAATTTAATTTGAAAGCTTCTAATATGAAAAATTTCCCAACACAACTTGAGACATCCAGACAGGTTTTATTGAAAAGATTTACTGCAGCCAACGTTGAAAAAGTTTACTGCAGCTTTTGACTTCTTCAAAGAGCTGATAACCCTGCAGCAGAACAGAATTATTTGAAATAAAAAAAGTGTTCTGAGTTTTGCAGTTTATTTATTGAAACCTCATACATACATTGCTTGGATGTAGAATTCTAAAACCACGTTTTTCCAAAAAAAAACGTTTTTATCCCATATCATGGAATAATGAATATACCAATGGAATACACGAGTCACTCAATTTGCTTCTCAATGTGTTAAACAGAGAATTATTTGCTCATTTGGTAAACATTACCTCATCCGCTTCTTCACCTTCTTCATCATACTAAAAAAGGGAAAAAAGATGACGTTTGAATGAAGCTAACATCTGAAAGTAGCATTTACTTAATATCCATCACTGTATCCACTAATGTCTAAAAAAGGAAAAAATACTTCCGTTTGGCAACTGATTAAAACAAGGACAATAGCTACATGAATTACCCAGCTCAGTGCCATGATCTAAATTTAACAACTTAAAAAATAAAGAACACAGGATAATCATGGGTAAAGTGTGAGCAGGTAACTATGACTTGTCTGTAAATAATATTACTTGTCTGTGAAAAAAAAGGACCTAAAAGCCTATCTGAATGATTGCCACTTAACAAGAAAGATGTCCAAAATATTGGAGAACAACCTATTTTTACCTTAAATTGTTCCTTTGTATTTCTATGAATAAAAATTCCATGCTTTCTAATAAAGATTTTTATCAGAATTCAAAAATGTCCATTACATGTTTGGTCAAAAACATGTAATGGATTTAAAACACTAACCCAACATACTGAAGTTTTACTATTTCAAAGTAGCCTTCCTAATAGTAGGAAAATATAAACTACAATAAACCAAACACAGATTCTAAGAGAATCTGTTTAAAACAATGCAAAGAAGATACTGAAAAGGATGTAAGTAATGAGCCTAATTTTGAATTATTCTGTCTTGCTTTTTAACAGCTCCATCTATTCATTAAACCTCTCACCAGTTCTGACTACCACACCCTCACCAAAGGATTTCACTGCAGGATTCAGATTCACTCACATCATCATCATCATCTTCAATAGCTTCTCCAGTAAAGTATAACACTGATCTTGGGATTATACGCTCACGTAAAAAGTGACCAATTTCAAAGTCTGCAGCGAGGATGGCTTCAGAATCATCATCCTGTTGAAGAAAAAGGGAAGCACAGGATGCAGTGACTTACTAAATTTGGCGCATGTGGGACTGCTCGGTTTAAGTCATTCACAGAAACTCTCAACCTCACTTTAAACATTTAAAAGTAGCTCATGTGTGCAGGATCAAATAGTCGTCTACATGTGCCTTAGGTTTACAGGCTTTTAATAAAAAGAAAATGTTAGGTCAGTGTGCCTACTGATCATTTCTTAGTTTCCTCTAGTTTAAAAGTTACAATAGTAAACATAAATAAAAAAATAATAATAAAAAAAAATAAAAGTTACAATAGCAACTTTGCTATACAATGGCAATTTTCTTTTAAAGATATTATTGAAAACACTGAATGGAATAAAAGGAAGGCTCTCAGGCTCTTATAAATAAAATTATGTATATGGCACATAATATAGACCAGAGAGGATCACTTCATACTTCCTGAAAGAGACTTATCCAAGCAGCTGGGTAGTGCCAAATGTCATGAAGTCCTACTTGATAAAGACTCAGTCAGTCTCAGATTACTACTTAACGGCAAAGTACAGCATAGAAATGCTGCTGACATTATTCACAATTAAAATTATTCCATAAGACTAAAGTTCCAATTCTGTGATACTAAACAATGAGTAAATATTCTGTGAAATCCTGAATGTTTATTTTTGATACATCAACACAATCCCATCTAGTAACAACAACAAAACACCAAAGGGTTAGGGGAGAAGACTTTCAAGGAAAAATTCTAATCGCAGACAGAGATGTTCTATCCATAACTACTCAAGACTGTTTTTTGTTACCGTCAATACTTGGTAATAGACTTAAGCCAAATTCAAAACATGTCTAGCCTACACTGCATGTATAGATTTCTTTAAGGCTGTTCCTCATTCCAGGCTGTATGCCAAGGACATTTCAGCTATATGATCAACATATATAAAATAACCACATTTCTACTGGAATAATAACCACAGAAAAGAAATCTAAGCAGAATGTGGTTAGTGTTTTCTAAACAGTATAAATGATTTAATACACTCCATTTTCAATAAGGAAGAAAACGTAATAGTTTGAAAACTTGAATCTCTCACATCAGTATTTGCAAGTCTCAAAAGAAAAGAAAATCTTTAGCCTCCCACCATTTCTCAGTGGAAGCAGCAAAAGCATTTTCAATGGAGTAATTTTTCAGATGTGTAAAGGTCCTCTTTTCTGCATTACAAGCCTCACTACAAAATACTAGTGGCCACTTCCCCACTCCTCAAATTTGAGAACCAGTCTTTTAATTTTATATATAGTAAACAATTCAGCTTACCAGATCTCCACTCTCAGGAACTGCAAAATTGAGAAAAGAAATCCAAATGAGTAAAAAGTTAAACAGAGCTCAGTTAAACAGAAAACAACCATAAATACTCAAAGCAAAACACTATTTACCTTCAGGAGGGGCAAAAAAATTAAAGAAAGAGTCATTAGAAACTGTTTTGGTCACAGTACGAACTGTCCCTCGTCCCTTGTGTTTCTGCTTCTTCTTAATTGTTTTCAAAGTGACATTCTTCCCTTTTTTCCAATCTATCTGGCACCTTCCAAAACAAAGAGAAAAGAATGTCTATCACAACGCATTTACTTTCAATTGCTGGAAAGCTAACATTTTTCTAAGTAAATGTTTTATTTTCCAATTTTAGAGGGGAAATTTGTGCTGCTTTCTGTAGCAGTACAGACAGAAAATTTTTATTTCTCAACCAATTTCTTCAATGTATTTATAATTACCGCAAGTTCACAATATAACACATTTAAATGTGTGCTCCTTTGGAAGAATATCTACTATGGTCCATGGAGAATCCTGCAAAAATGATTAAGCTCTTCTCAGAAGACACTGTACTGAAACATTTGGAGATAAACTACGCATGTATGTGTGTACCTAGCAGACAAGACTAGAAAATAATAAATATCACAAACATAAGTAAAACAAGAACAGATGCAGCATTCTACTGAAGTAGTAAAATGAAACTCACCCTGTACAACCCATAATTTCTGGTCCATCAAAAGAAAAGGGATCAGAATCATCTGGTTCTGATCTCATCCTATATGTTTTTGTCAACACTTCATTTGTGAAATATTCATTGGGTTCAAAGTGAAATTCTAAGACAAAACTCTTAAAAAAAAACAAACATTAAATTAAATTTTTACATGATAAAATTTCAATGCTTTAGTAAATAAAGCTTAATGTATGATTTCTATAAACATGAAATTTTAAGTGACAAAGTCCTATTCTGGGAAAGTCATGTAAATCCCAAATTACCTTAAAACCAATATATGGCACCAAATAAACTGAGCAAAACTTAGTTCAGCTTATACTGTTTAGTAACATGTTTATGAAACAGGTTAGATGCAGCTGAACAATCTCTCCTTTCTTCCCTCCATCTCCCCAGAGAGGACTTTCCCTCTTAGACTGACAGAGGAAAGGCCCAACCTTAGCACATGCGACAGAGGAACCTACAGCCCACAGGGCCTTTGCCCATGCTTTCCATAAACCTGACGGTTTCAGGGAGAAGCTGTTGGCTGATCTTCCATGATGAAGAAGTAAGAACGCTCCAACACCTTCTGTTCTATTTACTTTCCAGACACATGCTTTTTAATACAGAATAAGCACTTTCTTATTCATGTTACTTTGCTGTTATTTTTAATACATTTTAAATTCAGTATCAAAAATGGATGATTTTTACAATCAGAGGAGGGAAAGGAATAAATACAGCATCACAACTATCAACATGCGAACTGTAATTCCGACTAACAATTAAAGTACCAAATATCATTTTCAACTTCTTCTCACTCCCTTGTCTAATTATTGAATGTCACCTTTCTTTAGAAAGTTCCATTGATCTACTGTGTAAACATCTAATGCTACAAAACTGGAAATATTTCAAGATTCTTTTACCATAGGTTGACCAGCATCTGAGAACTTCACTTTAATATCTTTCAAGTGCTTCAGAATNAAGACTTTTGGACTCTGTGGGAGACGGAGAGGGTGGGATGATTTGGGAGAATGACATTGAAACATGTATAATATCATATAAGAAATGAATCACCAGTCTAGGTTCGATGCAGGATACAGGATGCTTAGGGCTGGTGCACTGGGATGACCCAGAGAGATGGTATGGGGAGAGAGGTGGGAGCGGGGTTCAGGATCAGGGACACGTGTATACCCGTGGCGGATTCATGTTGATGTATGGCAAAACCAATACAATATTGTAATGTAAAAAAATAATAAAACTATGAAAAAAATTAAAAAGTTATTTGGCTGCGCCTTGAAAAGCGAGTTGGAATCGGCAGAACAGCTGGTCGCCCCTGCAGCTGTGTGAGCGAGAGTGGTGGGATGATGGGAAAGGGCGAAAGTGGGTGCTCTGGGAGTGTGTTTTGGAGGTTGAAACAAGCATACCTGCGGTTGGATGAGCAGGGGATGAAGGCATCTCAGCCTTGAGAACTGAGGGGATAGAGTTCGGGGAAATAGGTATTTTAAATTGGGGGCTGTGCCGTGCTTAGTTATTCAGTCGTGTCTTTGCAACCCTGTGGACTGTAGCCCGCCAGGCTCCTCTGTCCGTGAAATTCTTCAGGCAAGAAATACTGGAATGGGTTGTCATGCCTTCCTCCTGGGGATCTTCCCAACTCAGGGATCGAACCCAGGTCTCCCGCATCGCAGGTGGATTCTTTACCAGCTGAGCCACCAGGTAAGTTGGGGGCTACTGGATGTCAAATGGATGGGTCAAGAAGTGTGTGGGCTGAGTGAGCCTGAAGTTCAGGGCAGGGGACGTACTTTGGAGAGTGATTAGCATCCAGGTGGGTACCAGGGGCTGGATGAAATTCCCCAAGAAGAGTTTAGGTGCAGAAGGAAAGGACCCCAGGACTGAACCAGTGCTGAATTGCCCCCTGCAGTTTCTCAGTCTTGGCCCTAGCAGCATTTTCTGACTGATGAGTCTTTGCTGGGGAGAGGGGGCTGTGCTGGACCTTGTAAGGTGTTTTGATAGCATCTTTGGCCACTACCTGCGAGATGCCAGTAGCAACCTCCTGCCTCCTGTGGTGAGAGTCAAAAATGTCTCCAGAAGTTGCCCAACGTCCCTGGGAAGGGGCAAAAACCAGTCTTAGTGGGAATCTCTGATTTGGGGTTTGGGAGAGGGAAAGGAAGCTGGGGAGGAGTGGCCTGTTAGGAGGGAGCAGGGCCTGTGGAGTGGCCCTGGGGAAGGGTCTGTCATATAAAATGCGGCTGAGAAACTGCGTGGGAGCGGGACACAGACGTGAGCCTGGCCCTTGGTGATGCAGAAGCATGAATGACGCCCAGGAGTGGACTCAGTGGAGGGCGAAGGGAGAACGTGATGAGCTAGAGACAGTGACTAGGCAGCCGCAAGCCTGGCCCTTGGTGATGCGGAGGCATGAATGACGCCCAGGAGTGGACTCAGTGGAGGGCGAAGGGAGAACGTGAGGGGCTAGAGACAGTGACCAGGCACACAAGAAGGTGGAGGCTGCAGGGGCTTCCCAGGTGATTCTGTGGTGAAGAACCTGCCTGCCGATGCAAGAGAAGTAAGGGACGCGGGGATCTTCCCTGGGTCAGGAAGATCCCCCGGAGGAGGGCATGGCAATCCACTCCAGTATTCTTGCCTGGAGAATCCATCCCATGGACAGAGGGGCCTGGTGGGCTACAGTCCATGGGATCGCAAAAGAGTCGGACACGACCAAAGTGACTTAGCACACACACGCATGCATGCAGAGGGTGTGGAGGGCTTCCTAAGAAGGGGGCTGGCCCTTAGAGTGGAGGGAGTGACAGCTGGTGAAGGGATAATCAACAGAGCAGAGCCCCGGGGGACACGAGAGGACTCGAGGTCCAGGGTGTATGCAGAGGACCTGCGCCAAAAGGCGAGACGCGGCTCGGAGGCAGGTGTGTGGGGAATGCGTGCCTGTGGGTTGGCTTCCCTTTTCTCTTAAGTAGAAGGCAAAGCCACAGCTTGCGAGGAGGGTGCAGGCAGGAAAAGGAGCAGGAGACGGATGCCGATTCTGAAGCGTGGGGAAGTGAGCACACTGGGAACGTCTGGAGATCTGTGGTCGCGAATTTAAAGCGAAGCCAGCTGACAAAGTGAGCGTTTTGCTCTGGAAAAAGCAGCCACTTTTTCCAAGGCAGGGTGGATGATTTAGGTTTGACCAGGGTTGGGGTTTTGTCAGGCTAGGTATGATGCGGGGAGAAAGGGTGACTGACTGACATCACAGAGGGCACAGCTCAGGGGTCTGGGGAGGTGGGGAGGCTGGGTGGTACAGGGTGGTCTGGGGGTAAGATCCCTGGGGATTTGAAAGGCTGGGGCTTCTGGGGAAAGCTGGGGGTGGGTGCAGCCTGGTTGGGGATCATCCCATGGGCTCCTGGGGCAGGAAGTGCAGCAGCCTAAGCTGCTGGCGTCCTGGCCCAGGAGACAGTGGGGCCAGTGTTGCCTTTTGGACCTGGAGAAGTGGTTCCAGGGCTTTCAGTTAACACGGTGCATCTCCTGCCGTGCTCTCACAGCCAGGATAGGACAACTGTCTCCCCTTTCTTGGAAAAGATGCTACTAGGTCACCTTTCCACCATGGCCCCTCTTTTCAAGGACATCCCTGGGGGTTCCTTCATTTGGACACCACCTGTCTGAAAAAAGCTTATCTGTATTTCATCTGCTGATATCTACTGCCATTACCCTTCACTTTTCAACAATCTTGGCCAGGTACTGCGGACCGAGGAGGGATATCTGCCCTGATGAAAGAGGTGGTACAACAGGCCATCAGACCCCATTGTGGTATAGCCTCTGGGCGTGAAAGTGGCGCCAAGGGAGGAGAGGTGGTGATAGGTGAACTGTCCTTGAGAGCAGGGCTCCACCAAGCACAGAAAGAGGGTGAGGAGTGTGTTTCTGGCAGAGCAAACTGTCCCTGGAAAGGACTGGAGATGTGGGCGCTCAAGGCACATCCAGGGACCAGCAGGTAGACTGGTGTGGGACGGAAGATGGGCCAGAGCCTGTCACTGCCTCCGCCTCCCCCTCACACGTGGCTGGGAGTAGCGGCAGCAGCTGCTGCTGGCTGGTTGCAGGTCTGGGACTGAGCTCTGCCAGCCCTGGTGGAGCAGGATGATACTGGTAGGTCAGCTAGTTTGGGAAGGGCTGGAGGAAGCCCTACTGCGTCCTGAGGCTCTGATTCACAAAGGGCTCGGCAGAGCAGGCAGCTGGGGAAGGGGTGTGTGTGGGGGAGAAGGAGATGGCAGAGAGCAGTGGGGAGTTGAGTTATGTAACAGCCCCCACTTCCCTGAGAGGTCTTGGGACCGGGTGAGCTGGGGGACGGCAGCGGGTGACACAGAGCCTGGGTCTGCTCACCCTTGGCTGAGCCTCGTGGGTTCCTGTGGGTTCTTTCTGGCTGTCCTCAACCAAGGGTGGTACCCAGCAGGGCCCAGGGATAGGTGGATGTGGAGCTGCCTCTACAGGGAAGGCCCAGCTGAGAATCAGCGTGGGGAGGGTGGGGCAGGGTGGGATTGAGGAGCCCTGGCCTCAGTTCTGCAGAACCCTGGAGGCCTGGCCTTTCAAGGAAAACAGGCCAGCAGACAAAAGGCTGCTGTGAGTTGCAGTGTCTGGGGAGATACCTACTGGCCCCCCAGCCTGACAGTGGTTGGAGGGGATGAGACGTAGTCCTTCCCGAAGCCTATTTGGGCCAGCAGAGTGCGCAGATTCCCTGCCATGGGACAGAGAGCATGGGGCAGGGAACCACGGGGACAGGCAGGAATTTGCTCAAGTGGCTGATTCCCAGGCTCCAATGGCCACCCGTCTGCCCTTCCTCAGTGAAGGGTCTGATGACTCCTCCCCATCCCTGGTGACCCTGGCGTGGAAGCCCAGCAAATGGAAGATTGCATTCACGACACCTGTCTTTGGAGGGGACCAGGGAGGCTGGCTGCCTCTCCAACCGAGCCTAGGCAGCACCTTCCCACCAGGCTGTGGGGACTCGCATCTAACAGAGGGGCTGGCAGGAGGCAGGGAGAACCCAGGATCAAGGGAGAGCCCCCTCAGTCCTGCCCTGTGTTGGGGGCTAGGGGCAGGTACCACCTTTTCTGAGCCTGGCTGGGGGTGAGACACGGTGGGCACACCTTGAGGCCACACTCCCTGCTCCCATGAAGATGGAGCAGGCATGCTGGATCAAGGCCATGTCCGTCGGAGGAGCCTTACTTTCAGAAGCAGATTGATGCTTATTTATAGGGAGGATGCCATGTACAGCTATGGGCTAGAAATATGAGGGCTGGGTCTAGGCTGGGGTTATAGCATTAAAGGCTCTGAAAACAGTGAAAAAATGCCCTTGAAGCTCCCCAGGCTGGTACTGCAGTGGCCACAGGGAGTGCGGGCAGGAGGAGGGTGCCTGGGGAGCCCTTGTCCTTTGAAGCACTTTGAGGTCAGAAGGCAGTCAGGGTGGGGTATGTGCTTAATTGGGCTTCCCTGGTGGCTCAGATGGTGAAGAATCTGCCTGCAATGCAGGAGACCTGTGTTCGATCCCTGGGTCGGGAAGATCCTCTAGAGAAGGGAATGGCAATCCATTCCAGTCTTGCCTGGGAAATCCCATGGACAGAGGAGCCTGGCAGGCTACAGCCCATGGGGTCACAGAGTCAGACAGGACTGAGTGTGTGGTTAATTGGAAGTTTCTTCTTACCTCAGCTGTACTTTCCAGGGCTACTTCAAGAAGGGTGTGCAGCATGCATGGGGCGGGCACCATCAGCAAGATTGGAGCAGGGAGGGGGTCACTGCACAGCTCTTCCCTTGCAAGCTGCCCTCGAAACCTACATTTTCTCTGAAATGAAAGTTACTTGCTCAGTCGTGTCTGACTCTTTGCAACCTCATGGACTGTAGCCCACCAATTGCTCTGTCAGTAGAATTCTCCAGGCAAGAACACTGGAGTGGGTTGCCATGCCCTCCTCCAGGGGATCTTCCTGACTCGGAGATGGAACCTTGGGTCTTCTGCATTGCAGGCAGATTCTCTACTGTCTGAGAAAGTGTGTCAAAAGACGCCGCCTTTGACTAGATCTTCTCATTCTGCACCAGGCGACATCCTCTTCCTGCTGGTCAGGAGGTGGGAGTTTGCAACTGCCCGACACCACCCGCCCCCCTTCCCCCGGCTGAGTCTCAGGTGTTGCCGAGACTTGAGTCCAAGGCCAGTTTTTTCTTACCTCTTTGCCCTTAATAGGGGAAACTGAGGCATGTGCAGGAGAAACAGGAAAGCTCACGTCGGCAATCCCAGGCTCTGAGCACTTGCTTGACCCTCGGCTTGGGAGCCTTCTCAGCGACCCGTAGACGCGGTGAGGGTTCGGGCCCTCGGTGGCCGAGGACAAGCTCGCAGGCGGGCGGCGGCAGGGGGCGCTCGCTACCTTGTCACGCGCGCCTCCTCGGGGTCCGCAGGCCCGACGGAGTCCAGTCGGGGCGGGAAAGCATTTGGGGAAGGGTCTGCCCGCTCGCCTCGTGCCCTCCGCTCGGCTTCTGGCCTCTCGGGCTCCGGGGAGCGCGCGTGGTTTATGATGCGCCAGAGCCGCGACACACCCACCCACCCTCTCCTTGGGGCCCTTGGGCGGCGGGGAGGGGAGATCTGCTTGCGGCCTCTCCCCAGACCCGAGGGCTCGGCCCTAGCCGCGCAATCCGCAGGAGACACGTCCCGCCTGGTGCCCGCGGACCCTCCAGCGCCGCGGCCCGGCTCCTCTGGTGCACCGACCCTTCCACTTCTGCCAGCATCCTTCCCTCGGTCCGGAAGATCCCAGACGCCGGGCCTCTCTGACCTGCCGCAGAGTGGAGGCTGGGAGGAAAAGGGCAGGGGCGCCAGAGCGGAGGCCGGGGGCGCGGGGAGGCTGCGGCCCGCGCGCCCCCCAGCGAGGCGCACCTTCCACCCACCCTGGGTCGCCCCCCCTCCCCCGCCCGCCCCGCCTCCCTTCCTCCTCCCCCTCCCGCCTCCAGTCTCCTCCCTCCTCCAGCCGCGCTTGCTCTCCTCCCCACTCCCCGGCCGCGGCGTGCTGCCTGCAGGCGCGGCTCCGGGTTACAGGAGCTCCGGGAGCGGGTCTGCCTCCGCGCCTCCTCCGAACCGGCTGCGCACCCCCTGCCCGGCCGGCCGGGCCCCGCGCCCCAGCGTGAGTCCAGCAGCCTCCCCGCATCAGGGAGCAACTTTCCCCTGGTTCCCGGCGGGGCGGGGACCTCAGAGGGACAACTTGGTAAACTTCTCTGGGGCGGACGGCAGGGGCGCCGGGGGCCGGTATACCAGGATGTAGGAGGGCCGTGGCCGGCCCCGGGGCGTCCCCCGACCCCTTTCGGCCTGGCCATGGGGCTCCAGCGCCTTTAGCACCGCCAGGGGGGCGACCCCCTCGTCCAGCCGACCTGGGTGGGACAGCGCCGTCGCCGGCTGTGCGCGCGCTGGGGCGAGCAGCGCCCGCTCTGGCCGCGTCAGGCCCCGCCATGGACCACCAGGAGCCCTACTCGGTGCAGGCCACTGCGGCCATCGCGGCGGTCATCACCTTCCTCATCCTCTTCACCATCTTCGGCAACGCGCTGGTCATCTTGGCTGTGCTGACCAGCCGCTCGCTGCGCGCCCCGCAGAACCTGTTCCTAGTGTCGCTGGCCGCCGCCGACATCCTGGTAGCCACGCTCATCATCCCTTTCTCGCTGGCCAACGAGCTGCTGGGCTACTGGTACTTCTGGCGCACCTGGTGCGAGGTGTACCTGGCGCTCGACGTGCTCTTCTGCACTTCCTCCATCGTCCACCTGTGTGCCATCAGCCTGGACCGCTACTGGGCGGTGAGCCGGGCCCTGGAGTACAACTCCAAGCGCACCCCGCGCCGCATCAAGTTCATCATCCTCATCGTATGGCTCATCGCAGCGGTCATCTCGCTGCCACCCCTCATCTACAAGGGCGAACAGGGTCCCCAGCCCCTGGCCCGCCCTCAGTGCAAGCTCAACCAAGAGGCCTGGTACATTCTGGCCTCCAGCATTGGATCTTTCTTTGCACCCTGCCTTATCATGATCCTGGTCTACCTGCGCATCTACCTGATTGCCAAGCGCAGCCACTGCAGAGGCCCCAGGGCCAAAGAGGGGCCTGGGGAGAGGGGGTCTAAGCAGCCACACCCTGTCCCTGGGGAAGTTTCAGACTCAGCCAAACTGCCAACCTTGGCCTCTCAACTGGCCACTCCTGGAGAGGCCAACGGATGCTCCCAACCTCACCCAGGGGAGAAGGGTGAGGGGCAGACCCCTGAAGCCCCTGGCACTCCTGCCTTGCCACCCAGCTGGCCTGCCGTCCCCAAGTCAGGGCAGGGTCAGAAGGAAGGGGTTTGCGGTTCATCTCCGGAGGAGGAGGCAGAAGAGGAGGAAGAAGAGGGTTGTGAGCCGCAGGCCTTGCCGGCGTCTCCCGCCTCAGCTTGCAGCCCGCCCCTGCAGCAGCCACAGGGTCTCCGGGTGCTGGCCACCCTGCGTGGCCAGGTGCTCCCGGGCAGGGGCGCAGGCACTGCGGGGGCGCAGTGGTGGCGGCGGCGGACGCAGCTGAGCCGGGAGAAGAGGTTCACCTTCGTGCTGGCCGTGGTCATCGGCGTCTTTGTGCTCTGCTGGTTCCCTTTCTTCTTCAGTTACAGCCTGGGTGCCATCTGCCCGCAGCACTGCAAGGTACCCCACGGCCTCTTCCAGTTCTTCTTTTGGATCGGCTACTGCAATAGCTCGCTGAACCCCGTCATCTACACCATCTTCAACCAGGACTTTCGCCGTGCCTTCCGGAGGATCCTGTGCCGCCAGTGGACCCAGACGGCCTGGTGAGCCCGCCAGCCTGCCGCCCGTGTGGGGTGGTGCCAGGGTCACCCTGCTTCACCCTGTTTTAGGTGGCCACTTCCCTGGGCTTTCTGGTCCCTTCCTGGTCCTGAAGCCTCATCCTGGGGACTCCCTGGGAGGGTTCTATTTGAAGGCTCCCCTTGCAGGCTACAGTCCATGGGGTCACGAAGAGTCAGACACGACTGAGCGACTAACCCGTACACACACACACGCACTTGCTGGCTTGGCTGTGGGGGGCCATCTTCTCCACCCACTGCCTGTGCAAGGGCAGATGGACGAGGCTGGGCCCATCTTTAACATAGCTGAATGTTCTGGGCTCCCCTCCCAGAACCACAGACCCCTGCCAACCGCTGGTGGGCTTTCCTCCCCTGAGAATCCCGCGTCTTCTGGTTGACCACTTGCAGTGTTTTATTTCTTTCTCTTCTTCCCCTGGAAAACAGCAGGAAGCCAGCCTTCCACTTTTTCCAGGAGGGCCTGCTGCTGAGGAAGAAGCAGAAATGATGACAGGCATTCATGTTGTGTGCCCAGGTCCCAGTGAGGCACTGGGTGGGGGGTTATGGGCTGGCACTGTCTCTGGGCCCTTTTTTGCCTTCGTCCTGCTTTTGGGTTTGAAACTTCTTTAAAGACCAGAGCCTTGTATCGTTTTCCTCACTCGGCGTCCCTCTGGAAGGCGGGTGGGTGTGTGGATGCCTCAGTGGGGTGGTCTGGAGGCCTGGCCTCCTCCTCGACGGGAGAGCCCTGATCACCAGCATTCACCTCCTGCAAAAACTGGGGTGACAATAGCTTGCCGCCTACTTGCCGCTGGGAGATGAAAGGCATGGCTGAAAGCGTTGAGCTCCATGGGGTAACGCACTAGAGAACCAGAAAATGTGATTATCGGTGATATAAAAATCCCCCTTTCTGTGTTTACCACTGCCTGTCTTCCTGTAGACTTTTGTTCGGTGCCTGGGGTGTGAATTCCTACCCCAAACTGGAAGTGGGGAGTGGCAGACAGAACCAGTTTCAGTTCAAGGATTTCTTTGAGAATGTGCTTTTATGCCTGCAAAGATTTGAGTTATTATGCTGCATGACAGCTTCTCAACATTTCACCTGCAACACCAAGAGAGTTTCCATTGGATTGGACCCCCCTCCCCCACAATGGGGGAGCAATCTTTTGTCATCAAGCTGGTGAATGTTTCCCCAAGATCTCGAAAGATACCCACTGCAAGGGAATGGGGTGATATGAGAGTGTGCTGGGGCTGGGGCAGGTGGGTAGGGGCCCTGTGGACTCCTAGGGGGGTCTCCCACTGGAGTCCCCAGGCTGGGCTCCAAGCCCTATGTGGGCCCCTGTGACGCATAGCTGACCCTGCCCCTGGTGGGTGCCGTCTGCCCATCTCAGACCCAGCCGTGTTGCTCCACCCCACTGAGGGGGCTCCAGGGGCCTCTCCCTCTTGGTTCCCTCTCCCATCTCTCCTGGAACAACTGGGAGCACTGGGAGGATGTTTCCCAGCCTTCCCCATGGGTATGCCTGGCTTCACCATTAAGCCAGTGAGGGTCTTATCTTGGGGGCTGGGCTGAGCAGCACAGGCATTGATGGGCCTGGCTGGATTTGGAGGGATGTGGGGGAATTTTCTGGGGTGGAGAGAACGGAGGGGACCACAGTCATTCCTGGGGTAGGAGGCCATCCAGCTCATTCCCTGCTCTCAGTGTGAGGCTGGGCCTGGCCTGGGGGCAGGGCCAGGGAGGCTGGGCCCGGGGAGGGGCTGACTTGTGTCATCTGCTGGCTAGTCTCACGTGTGCCCCCGCGGGACCCCTGCTGTTGTTGCTGGTGTCCCCTTGTGATATGCAAGTTTTTATTTTTTTTTTAAAGTCTGAGCTATTTTATCAATAAAGGATATTTTGTAATAAGCAAGCCGTGTCCTCATTGCCCAAAGACGACCGATAGCAGTTCTTTCTCAGCTACTTGTGTAGCAGATTCCGCCACAGGCGCCCTGCCGGGGCCAGTTGCCTTTCCCTCCTCTGCGTGTGGCTGGCTGGTCCCCACCCACCTGCCTGAGTTTGTCCACTCAGCTTCCCTTATTCGTCATTACAAGTCAGTGGGGGTGAGAGTCGCCAGGGGAGTTTGAGACTGGCTGCCTGGGAAGGAAGGGAGGGAAGGCTTCCAGAGGAGGTAACCTTTGGGCAGGGCCTTGGGTGAAGAGCAGGAATACACCAAGAAGGAAGACAGGAAGGAGTTTTGGGCAGGAGACCAGCACAGGGGGGCCGACAGAGGTGCTTAGGCGGGACCCACACAGAATGGGAGGGACACGGGGAGGGAGGGAGGGAAAGAAGGTCACTCAAGGGAATGTTTTAAGCTGCTGCCTTCACCCTATGCCTAAGGAAAGACTGAAGGCAAAAGGAGAAGAGGGTGGCAGAGGATGAGATTGGATGGCATCACCGACTCAATGGACATGAATTTAAGTAAACTGGGAGACAGTGAAAGACAGGGAAGCCTGGCGTGCTACAGTCCACGCGGTCACAAAGGGTGGGACAGGACTTAGAGACTGAACAATGAGAACAATGACTTCAGGGAGGGGCAGGAGATTGGGTGGATCTGCTTTAAGTCAGGCTCTCCGGCATGAAGATTCAGAGCTGGAAGGCCTGCAGATGGCTCCTGTCAGTCTCCCCACTTTCCAGGCAAAGCATCTGAGGCCCCAAGCTACTCCATGGGTTGGGTCAGGAGTTGAGTCCAGCAGGCTTCCTGTCGCCTCCGAGAAGGCAGTCTCTGGGACCTGAACTAGGTTGGCCAGGTTCTGTTGGCAGGGGAGGCCAGGAAGCAGGCTGGTTATATTAATAGTAGCAGTTGGCAGAGGGCAGGGATACCAATGGCAGACCCCAGGGAAGGATGAGGCCTCGGAGGGGAGGACCCAGATCTGGTGGGGGGAGGCCACGCCCACCGCAACCAAGCTTTCACACTTCAGTGGGACCATGGCTTCTGCCGGTGGAGGGGGGGCAACAACCCAAGAGTCTAATGCATTCATCATCATTGGTGGACTTCAATGGGGCTTCAAGGGAGACTTTACAAGGAATCCATGCCCTGCCTTAAAGAGCTCGCATCACCTCACACCAGCCTGTATGCCCACCCATAAAAGCCTCAGTCAGATGAGGGCAGATCAAGGTAACTCATGTTTGTGTGCATGCTAAGTTGCTTTAATTGTGTCAGACTCTGTGTGACCCTTTGGCCTGTAGCCCACCAGGCTCCTCTGTCCACGGAATTCTCCAAGCAAGAATACTGAAATGGGTTGCCAGGCCCTGCTCCAGGATATCTTCCCAACCCAGGGATCAAAGCTGCGTCTCTTATGTCTCCTGGATTGGAAGGCAGGTTCTTTTTTTTTTTTTTTTTTTTTNTTAACGACTTTAAAGGGCAAAAATAAATTTTATATTCAGAAACATACTTAACCTGCCTTAAGTTTAACAGAAAACAGCACTAATTTTGCTCACCTTTGGGTCATATTCTGGATCATTTTCCTCATCTCCTTCTTCTTCCCCTTCCTATATTAAAGTTCAAAATGCATCCATGAAGTAGGTACACAGTAGGAAGAAATGGCTCATAATGTAGGGAGAATTTAATACAAGTTACTCTATAAGTCAACAGATTTTTCATGATTACAGAGTTTGGTGACAATGCAATTTAATTTGAAAGCTTCTAATATGAAAAATTTCCCAACACAACTTGAGACATCCAGACAGGTTTTATTGAAAAGATTTACTGCAGCCAACGTTGAAAAAGTTTACTGCAGCTTTTGACTTCTTCAAAGAGCTGATAACCCTGCAGCAGAACAGAATTATTTGAAATAAAAAAAGTGTTCTGAGTTTTGCAGTTTATTTATTGAAACCTCATACATACATTGCTTGGATGTAGAATTCTAAAACCACGTTTTTCCAAAAAAAAACGTTTTTATCCCATATCATGGAATAATGAATATACCAATGGAATACACGAGTCACTCAATTTGCTTCTCAATGTGTTAAACAGAGAATTATTTGCTCATTTGGTAAACATTACCTCATCCGCTTCTTCACCTTCTTCATCATACTAAAAAAGGGAAAAAAGATGACGTTTGAATGAAGCTAACATCTGAAAGTAGCATTTACTTAATATCCATCACTGTATCCACTAATGTCTAAAAAAGGAAAAAATACTTCCGTTTGGCAACTGATTAAAACAAGGACAATAGCTACATGAATTACCCAGCTCAGTGCCATGATCTAAATTTAACAACTTAAAAAATAAAGAACACAGGATAATCATGGGTAAAGTGTGAGCAGGTAACTATGACTTGTCTGTAAATAGTATTACTTGTCTGTGAAAAAAAAGGACCTAAAAGCCTATCTGAATGATTGCCACTTAACAAGAAAGATGTCCAAAATATTGGAGAACAACCTATTTTTACCTTAAATTGTTCCTTTGTATTTCTATGAATAAAAATTCCATGCTTTCTAATAAAGATTTTTATCAGAATTCAAAAATGTCCATTACATGTTTGGTCAAAAACATGTAATGGATTTAAAACACTAACCCAACATACTGAAGTTTTACTATTTCAAAGTAGCCTTCCTAATAGTAGGAAAATATAAACTACAATAAACCAAACACAGATTCTAAGAGAATCTGTTTAAAACAATGCAAAGAAGATACTGAAAAGGATGTAAGTAATGAGCCTAATTTTGAATTATTCTGTCTTGCTTTTTAACAGCTCCATCTATTCATTAAACCTCTCACCAGTTCTGACTACCACACCCTCACCAAAGGATTTCACTGCAGGATTCAGATTCACTCACATCATCATCATCATCTTCAATAGCTTCTCCAGTAAAGTATAACACTGATCTTGGGATTATACGCTCACGTAAAAAGTGACCAATTTCAAAGTCTGCAGCGAGGATGGCTTCAGAATCATCATCCTGTTGAAGAAAAAGGGAAGCACAGGATGCAGTGACTTACTAAATTTGGCGCATGTGGGACTGCTCGGTTTAAGTCATTCACAGAAACTCTCAACCTCACTTTAAACATTTAAAAGTAGCTCATGTGTGCAGGATCAAATAGTCGTCTACATGTGCCTTAGGTTTACAGGCTTTTAATAAAAAGAAAATGTTAGGTCAGTGTGCCTACTGATCATTTCTTAGTTTCCTCTAGTTTAAAAGTTACAATAGTAAACATAAATAAAAAAAATAATAAAAAATAAAAGTTACAATAGCAACTTTGCTATACAACGGCAATTTTCTTTTAAAGATATTATTGAAAACACTGAATGGAATAAAAGGAAGGCTCTCAGGCTCTTATAAATAAAATTATGTATATGGCACATAATATAGACCAGAGAGGATCACTTCATACTTCCTGAAAGAGACTTATCCAAGCAGCTGGGTAGTGCCAAATGTCATGAAGTCCTACTTGATAAAGACTCAGTCAGTCTCAGATTACTACTTAACGGCAAAGTACAGCATAGAAATGCTGCTGACATTATTCACAATTAAAATTATTCCATAAGACTAAAGTTCCAATTCTGTGATACTGAACAATGAGTAAATATTCTGTGAAATCCTGAATGTTTATTTTTGATACATCAACACAATCCCATCTAGTAACAACAACAAAACACCAAAGGGTTAGGGGAGAAGACTTTCAAGGAAAAATTCTAATCGCAGACAGAGATGTTCTATCCATAACTACTCAAGACTGTTTTTTGTTACCGTCAATACTTGGTAATAGACTTAAGCCAAATTCAAAACATGTCTAGCCTACACTGCATGTATAGATTTCTTTAAGGCTGTTCCTCATTCCAGGCTGTATGCCAAGGACATTTCAGCTATATGATCAACATATATAAAATAACCACATTTCTACTGGAATAATAACCACAGAAAAGAAATCTAAGCAGAATGTGGTTAGTGTTTTCTAAACAGTATAAATGATTTAATACACTCCATTTTCAATAAGGAAGAAAACGTAATAGTTTGAAAACTTGAATCTCTCACATCAGTATTTGCAAGTCTCAAAAGAAAAGAAAATCTTTAGCCTCCCACCATTTCTCAGTGGAAGCAGCAAAAGCATTTTCAATGGAGTAATTTTTCAGATGTGTAAAGGTCCTCTTTTCTGCATTACAAGCCTCACTACAAAATACTAGTGGCCACTTCCCCACTCCTCAAATTTGAGAACCAGTCTTTTAATTTTATATATAGTAAACAATTCAGCTTACCAGATCTCCACTCTCAGGAACTGCAAAATTGAGAAAAGAAATCCAAATGAGTAAAAAGTTAAACAGAGCTCAGTTAAACAGAAAACAACCATAAATACTCAAAGCAAAACACTATTTACCTTCAGGAGGGGCAAAAAAATTAAAGAAAGAGTCATTAGAAACTGTTTTGGTCACAGTACGAACTGTCCCTCGTCCCTTGTGTTTCTGCTTCTTCTTAATTGTTTTCAAAGTGACATTCTTCCCTTTTTTCCAATCTATCTGGCACCTTCCAAAACAAAGAGAAAAGAATGTCTATCACAACGCATTTACTTTCAATTGCTGGAAAGCTAACATTTTTCTAAGTAAATGTTTTATTTTCCAATTTTAGAGGGGAAATTTGTGCTGCTTTCTGTAGCAGTACAGACAGAAAATTTTTATTTCTCAACCAATTTCTTCAATGTATTTATAATTACCGCAAGTTCACAATATAACACATTTAAATGTGTGCTCCTTTGGAAGAATATCTACTATGGTCCATGGAGAATCCTGCAAAAATGATTAAGCTCTTCTCAGAAGACACTGTACTGAAACATTTGGAGATAAACTACGCATGTATGTGTGTACCTAGCAGACAAGACTAGAAAATAATAAATATCACAAACATAAGTAAAACAAGAACAGATGCAGCATTCTACTGAAGTAGTAAAATGAAACTCACCCTGTACAACCCATAATTTCTGGTCCATCAAAAGAAAAGGGATCAGAATCATCTGGTTCTGATCTCATCCTATATGTTTTTGTCAACACTTCATTTGTGAAATATTCATTGGGTTCAAAGTGAAATTCTAAGACAAAACTCTTAAAAAAAAACAAACATTAAATTAAATTTTTACATGATAAAATTTCAATGCTTTAGTAAATAAAGCTTAATGTATGATTTCTATAAACATGAAATTTTAAGTGACAAAGTCCTATTCTGGGAAAGTCATGTAAATCCCAAATTACCTTAAAACCAATATATGGCACCAAATAAACTGAGCAAAACTTAGTTCAGCTTATACTGTTTAGTAACATGTTTATGAAACAGGTTAGATGCAGCTGAACAATCTCTCCTTTCTTCCCTCCATCTCCCCAGAGAGGACTTTCCCTCTTAGACTGACAGAGGAAAGGCCCAACCTTAGCACATGCGACAGAGGAACCTACAGCCCACAGGGCCTTTGCCCATGCTTTCCATAAACCTGACGGTTTCAGGGAGAAGCTGTTGGCTGATCTTCCATGATGAAGAAGTAAGAACGCTCCAACACCTTCTGTTCTATTTACTTTCCAGACACATGCTTTTTAATACAGAATAAGCACTTTCTTATTCATGTTACTTTGCTGTTATTTTTAATACATTTTAAATTCAGTATCAAAAATGGATGATTTTTACAATCAGAGGAGGGAAAGGAATAAATACAGCATCACAACTATCAACATGCGAACTGTAATTCCGACTAACAATTAAAGTACCAAATATCATTTTCAACTTCTTCTCACTCCCTTGTCTAATTATTGAATGTCACCTTTCTTTAGAAAGTTCCATTGATCTACTGTGTAAACATCTAATGCTACAAAACTGGAAATATTTCAAGATTCTTTTACCATAGGTTGACCAGCATCTGAGAACTTCACTTTAATATCTTTCAAGTGCTTCAGAATTGGCTCATCATGTTCCTTTAAGTTAAAAAAAAAAAAAAAAAAATCAAAACGAGTATCTAAATGGCATTTTAAGACTAGTGTTCTTCTATTGGAAGACATGCATTTAACAAACTGAGACATTTTATTGAAGTTTTATGTATAATTATGAACCTTAAGATTTACTCTCCAGGTCATGCCTTATATGAAGCTAGTTTAAAAATGTTTCCTGATCACAATTGCTATCATTTCCAGCTGGTTCTTGTTCCTTTACTACTTTGCTAAAAAACAGAAATGCAATAAGCTGTCATTGTTTTGAGATAATTTCTTTTTCTTGACATAAACTTCCAACAATCACAACATGAGATAACAAGTAATAACGCAGATGAAAGTGGCCCAAGAAATGATTCAGATTAGGAGAGGCAAAGTTTCCCAAAGGTGACATCTATACTGGTCCTTTCCCAGAGAAAAGGACAATTATTAAAATAGGTAAGTAAAGAACCTGCTTATCAATGCAGGAGACACAAGAAGACTAAGGTTCAAGCCCTGGAGCTGGGAAAGGTAATCCGCTCCAGTACTCTTGCTTGGAAAATTCCATGGACAGAGGAACCTGGTGGGCTATGGTGTCCCAAAGACTCAAATATAACTGGGCATGCATGCACACACACACGTATGTTTACAGTGTTCTTTGACAATGCAAATATTACTTGGAATAATTTCAGACTGAAAAAGGTCTCTCTGGTCAGACAATCAACACAACCCACCATAACCTCCATACTCTGCCATCTAAAACCAAAAGGCATAGGGCTATGTGAGAATTACAGTGAAATGACCAATTATGTAAGAAACTATTTCATTATTTAATTTTTGGAAATGAATTATAATTTATTTGATTACATTAATCAAAGCTGCAATTCCCCTTCTACCAATAACAGCTCTTTCAAAAGAAAGCCACCATGGGAATTCCCTTGCAGTCAAGTGGTTAGGTTTCTGTGCTCCCACCGTCAAGGGCCCAGGTTTGATCCCTCATCGGGGAACTAAGATTCCAATAAGCCTTGGAGCCCTCTTTTCCACTCAAAGGCAGTCATTCTATAAAAGTCAACAATACAGAGACCAGTCATCACAGTCATTTAAATTCCACAGGTTTACTCTTTGAGGTAAACTGGTGTTTTATGAATAAAATTACCTGAACCATATCACTGAGCAAGTCAACATTCTTAAAAACGGTCAACCAAAACTCAGGAATTCCCTTGGGATCTTCTTTTTCTTCATCCTTTTTCTCATCTTCAATCTTGGCCTTTTCTTTTAGCTCCTCCTTAATAAAAGACAGCATGAATGAATGCTGGATACCTAGATTAGACATCTTGATAAAATGTTTCACATTCAGGACCCAACAAACCTTCAACTAATTCTAACATTCAGCCAAAGAAATTCTAGTCTAACTGTGTAAACACTGCTGTTACCCACAGCAAACCTTTACCTCTATAAATACCTACTATACCATATCCCTCCCCAAAGAAAGCTACTAGGACCCATGAGACGTAGAGAAAAAAATTAGCGTCATGGAAAAAAAAAAAAAAAAGACTTAAGCATAGTAAAGAGAAAAAGCAAAAACACATAAACTTCGTTTACTGCCTCACTCACTGGTTTTCTTAATTAAAATATATTCTCTTAATCAAGGTTAAAATACAAACACTGGAGAAATGAGATCACGTAACAGGGCACTGGATCTGTGTCACAGCTCTGCCATCTATAAAGGTGGGCAGGTCACTTAGAAGCCTTCACCTCCACTCAAAAAAGGGGAACAGTCCTTTCGTATGTCATAAGGAAGTTCAAAGTAAAAGTTTACATAAACCTATAAACTTTAAGTGCTGTAAAAATACAAGGAAAAAGTAAATTGGGGTAAAGACAGTGCCAGGCTAACAGTGGCTCATCTGCACTCATATCCATCTCACAATAAAAGAAATATTACCGCAGTATAAAAACACACTGAAGACAGTACCAACCGAAATTTCATCTTCCTCATCTGGTTTCCATTCACATTCTTCTTCTGTAGGTTCATAAATGGCATTAATGATCTCAAATCGCTGAAACGATTAAAAAAAAAATTGCACAAAAACTCTGGCATCCAAGCTAAAAATTGTCTCTCATTAACACTAACAGATTTAATGACTTCATACCACAAGCTGAATTGTTATTACTGATAGTTTCCCCAAATATCGTTAATAACCATTTTGCTAAGAGGTCTAACAAAAGTTTGTTTATATTTTTAAAGCTTTATTATCTACTTGAACTTTAGATAAAAATATTAGAAAGCATTACCTTATCAAATAGAGGCTGATAAAGAACAGCATACTTTCTTTCAAGATCATGAACTTCCTCATAGAATTTGGCTTCTATCTGTGCACATTTAACTTGAAGGTTTTTGAGCGCATTCACTCGTCTTTTAACTACCCTAGGCAAGCTGAAAGGTTAGAAAATACCAGTTATACAGCATCACAGTAAAACACAAGTCACTTCTGTCATATTGAAACTGAAGCATAGAAGTGAGTTAATGACGCTCACAGTTAGCAACATGCATGCTCACTCATGTCCAATTCTTTGTAAACCCATGGGCTGCGGCCTGCCAGGCTCCTCTGCCCGCGGGACGGACTCTCCTGGCAAAAACACTGGAATGGGTTGCCATTTCCTCCAGTTCAGGGATCGAACCCGGGTCTCCTGAATGGGCAGGCAGATTGTTTTACCACTAAGCCACCTGGGAAGCCTTTAGTGAATGACAGGTTTCCTAATTGAAGCAAAAGGTACATTCAAATCCAGACCTCGTGACCATTAGGCATTTCAAAAGAGCAAATTTAACCAGGTAGCAAATGGAAACTGATAAGAATTCCCTGGCAGTCCAGTAGTTAGGACTCCGAGCTTCCACTGCAGGGGACACAGGTTCGATCCCTGGTCAGGGAACTAAGATCCCACAAGCCACAAGGCACGCCAAAATCACTGAATAAACACAAATAAAACATGCACAGTTGACCCTTGAACACAGGTTTGAATCATTTATATGCAGACATTTTTCAATAGTAAATACTACAGTACTATACAGTGTGTGGCTAGTTGAATCCGTGGAGATGGAGGAATCCGATACAAACGGCAACTCTTTATATACTGTTATACACTATGTGTATCTTCCCCGGTGGCTCAGATGGTAAAGCATCTGCCTGCAACTCTGGAGACCCGGGTCCGATCCCTGGGTTGGGAATATCCCCTGGAGAAGGAAACGGCAACCCACTCCAGTACTCTTGCCTGGAGAATCCTACGGATGGAGGAGCCAGGTAGGCTACACCCCACGGGGTTGCAAAGAGTCTGACGTGACTGAGCGACTTCACTTTCACTTTCATACACTATGTATAAAGTTATACACTGATTAGTTCCTTATTCAAGGGTCAACTGCATATCTCACCTGTGTCTATTATTATTAGGGGAAAGGAGGGGACCCTATCTCTTTCTAGAAAAATAATAGTATTCTACAGCATTCTTTTTTTTTCTAGTCTCAATATTTAATTTGGAATTTGAAATTACATTAACTAAGTACATTGTATTTTATGAAGAGGGAGGGGGTTTAAAATAACAGCTTTCCTGAAGTATAACTGATATGATCCACTATGGGACATTTTTTTTTCTTAAACAATATACACATCTAGTTTAGAAGCCCCTCAAAAAATTACTAAACTTACGAATCCCTCAAACACCCAAAAAACATTCACTCAGGCAGTTTGTACAACACATCCAAAATCCAGGTTAGAATTTCCTGCCATAACGAATGGACCTAGAGATTGACATACTGAGTGAAGTAAGTCAAACAGAAGAGGAAATATTGTATGACATCCCTTATAGTCGAACCTAAAAAGAAATGATACTTATGAACTTATTTACAGACAGACTCACAGAGAATGAACTTATGGTTGTCAGGGAAGAAGGAAAGCATGAGGGGAAAGGACAGTCAGCAGGCTTGGGATGGACACGTACATATAGTTAGATTTAAAATGGATAGCCAACAAGGATCTGCTCTGTATCACAGGGAACTCTGTTCAATGTTATGTGGAGCCTGGATGAGAGAAGAATTTGGGAGAGAATGGATACATGTATATGTATGGCTGAGTCCCTTGGCTGTCAACCTGAAACTGTCACAGGAGAATCAACAATTCTCCAATAAAAAAATCAAAAGCTAAAAAAAAAATTTCCTGCCATAGACATATTGTTGTAATCAAATTAATTCTCTTATTTAGCCACTTAAGGTAAGTAAAACAAACAACAAAAACCTGAACTATCAAGTTTTACTTCTTACAATTGAAAGTAAAATGTTCTGTCAAGGCGGTCAAAGAACTTGGTCACCCAGCTTTACCCTCAACTTCACATGTCCAAAAAAAAAACCAATCAACCCAAGAAACTTTATGGAAACAAGAGGGCTCCATAGCTCTCTCTGACAAACACACACACACATCCGCGCACACACACACACCGTGAGCAAATTGAGACACACACCACTCCCCTGCAACAAGACCAAATTCTGAGTAAGACTGCAGGCTGCCTTTAACTGGTACAGACAGGGTGAGCGGGCTGCAACTTCAAAGGCAGGGGTGGGTGGTGGTGGTAACTAGAGTACTTAACGGTGAGGTCAAGTTGGAAGAAAGCTTTTGTGCAGCAAAGCTTTTTAAGTTCTACATCTGCTTTCAACACTCATTGCCTGTCCCCTTCACCCTTCACAGAGCACAGTTCTTAGGCTAACACAAAGAGCTGACCAAAGCTGGACGGGCTCAGAGCCTTACGCACTCACTCTTCCCCCTACTCCAATCCAGGAGCAACAATTACAACCAGACTGCTTCCTCCCAAGAAAACTGTCTGCAATTGTCAGCCCACAAGTCTAAGGTGACGGGAGCGCTCAGGCTCATCCTGTCCCCTCTCTCTCTCAACCCCATGAGGCTGAGGTGACGGGAACTCTCCTCAGGCTCATCCTGCCGCCTCTCTTTATAAATCCCCCATGAAACTGAGGTGACTGGCGCTCTCCTCAGGCTCATCCTGCCCCCCCTCCTCTCTAAATCCCATGAGGCTGAGGTGATGGGCACTCTCCTCAGGCTTATCCTGCCCCCGCTCTCTCTCAACCCCATGAGGATGAGGTGACGGGAACTCTCCTCAGGCTCATCCTGCCCCCTCTCTCTAAACCCCATGAGGCTTAAGTGATGGGAACTCTCCTCAGGCTCATCCTGCCCCCTCTCTTTATAAATCCCCCATGAAACTGAGGTGACTGGCGCTCTCCTCAGGCTCATCCTGCCCCCTCTCTTTATAAATCCCCCATGAGACTGAGGTGACTGGAGCTCTCCTCAGGCTCATCCTGTCCCCGCTCTCTCTAAACCCCATGAGGCTGAGGTGACGGGAGCTCTCCTCAGGCTCATCCTGTTCCCTCTCTGTAAACCCCATGAGACTGTCAAAACCAAAGTCTAACTGCCATCCCTCCCTCGATACTCACAGGAGTAACTGATATCGCCCAGTGAGCCACAGAAATAAGATCAGAATAACTAGACGGTTCCAGCGTACTACGAGAGAATGAAATATTTAGCATCTGAAGCATATTAGACAGATGAAGCATTTAAACAAGAACATAAATATATATTTAAAGGGATGAATGAGGACAGATCCTATGAAACAGATCAAGAACTCTAAAACAAGGTGGGAATACTAAGTATTAGAAATACAGTCACTGAACCAACCAACAAACAGGAGAACCAACAGAGGTTCAACTGAAGGAAAAAACCCATGAGATTTAAAAGCTCTCAGACAGGCAGTGGTAAGGAGAGAAAAGCTGTAGATATGGAGACATGGGTGATAACTGTTAACAACAGCTGAAAAAGAGAAGGGAGGTGGGGATCTGAAGCAATGAGTATAATAAATTTCTCAGAGTGAAAGAAATATGAAAATCCTTACTCACAGCACTGAGATGTTACTGAGACGTATAACTATCAAAGACAAAAGTAAATTCTAAAGGTGTTAATGAAAAAAGCAAATAACCTATAAAGGAAAAGGAATCAAAGTGACACCAGGCTTCAAAGGAAACACAAGAGTATACAACACAGAAGAAAAAAAATGAAGTGAATCTAAGATATTTAAGACTTTGAACCTAAGTAAAATTTCAGATATGAAGGTAAAATAAAAATTGCCTATGAGGCTTCCAGAAATATGCCACACTCGTATTCATTAGAAATAATTTTGAGGAAGTAAAAAAAAAAAAATCCAGATGTCACATAAGGTATGGGTGAATTAAAAATTGGTAAAATTTACTGTTGCCTAGAAGGAAAAAAAACAGAAGCCCACAGGAAGTACATTATTGGTGAATTTAAGAGATCAATAAGGGTAAATAAAGCTATTATATTATAAGCTATTTTATTATAGTAAGAGAAGTAAATTAAGTGAATGAAGACTGTTTACACATCTATCCCAGAAACTGATAAAGCAATTAAATCAATAGGCAGAAATAAAGAGAATCTGAACAGTACAACTAATATGCCTAAGCTACCGACTTTGGCATACAGATCTTCACTTAACATACCCGTAACATTTATAAAGTTTTATAGCTGTTGAAGGTTTTTTGAACTAAACATGCAATCAAGAAACTGGAAAGAGGAATAGAGCAAACCCAAATAAGGAAATAATGCTAAAGGCAAGGGGGAAAAAAGCAGCAATAACAAAAATACATGAAAATGGAAAATCAAAGGCTGTTCTTAAAACATTAAGATTGAGACAACTGACAAAACTAATGAAGATACAGAGTACAGAATAGACAATTAGATTTCTTAAAAGTATGAACGATATACTAATAAATTTGACACCTAGATAAAATGCATATAGTTAGAAAATAAAACTCCACAATTGACAAGAGAAATTGAAGACATTAGTTTACCAGCACACGTAAGCTCTTTTCACTAGTGAATAAGGTAACTACCTATAAGTAACTACCTACCCTAAGTAACTACCCAACTCATATTTCCAAAAGTATATATTTAATATAATTAGTAAATTCAAAGAAAAGGTCAAAAGATCATCAGAATCTATAAAGGACAAAAAGACCATTAAAAAATCACCAACAGACACCAAATCAGTGAAGAGATTATATATTCAATTCTGGTAAAGATCAGAATGCTCATTTTGATGCTAATGCTTAACACAATATTCAAAGTCCTGGCCAATCTTATCAAGAAAGAAAAATTATCATGGAGTGTGATAGAATGTGGAAGACGAGAATTAAAACTGCCATTGTTTGCAGATGAGACTTTGGGGCTATGGGAAAAATAAAAGAACAAATTACTATACAACAAGAACAGCAAGATTTCTGGACACAAAATCAACTTTAATACTAATCAACAGCACTCCTTTATCATGAACAACTCAAACGGCAGCCCACTCCAGAATTCTTGCGACCAGCCTGAGGGACTACAGTGCACGGGGTCATGAAAGAGTTGGATATGACTCAGCAACTCAGCACAGTACATATACATATACACTGAATAACAAAATTAAGAGTCAGAAAAAGTCAAACAGAAAATACAGTAAAAAATAAAATAACAGGCACAATAACAATACAAATTAACTAAGAATACTTTGTAATAAAATACAGAATACGATCTGAATAAATACAAGGACATGGATGAGACCATTTAATACCAAAAAGATAGTGGAATTCCTATCAAAATTTTAGTTGCTTTATTGTGGGGCCCTAATAAGCTCACCCTCAACCATACATGGGATAACAGGCTACAGATGGTAAGATCAATCCTAAGAGTGTGTTCCATGATGGGTGAGAGATGGTAGGAGAAAGCAACTCACTGTCAGATATGAAGACATACTCTAAAGCCCTAGTCAGTAAGTGAGACAATCACAAAAGAACAGGCAAAGAAACAACGAAGAGTGCGCTCAGAGACAAAGGCGTGTGTAAGAATCTGATACGTGATAAAGGTGGTAACAGAAACGAATGGGGGAAAAAAGGAACCGTGGAGTGGAGCGTTATAAAAACTTACTAAGAAATAGACAGGTGATCTCTAGAAGGATTCATGGTCTAAAGGTAAAAGATAAAACTAATCAAGTCAATAGGAAACGTAGGAGCAAGGAAAAGACATCTTCAAAAGAACAAGACATAGGTAAAAAATTTAATGAACATAAAAATCAGGGATTTAATGGAGGAAACCAGGACAAAATTAATAGAAAGGACACAAAAAATTAGTTACAAAGTCTAAAACTGAGCAAGGATTAAAATCTAGAACACATAAGAACTACAAAACAAAAAAAAGACAGTAAACCCCCAAAAGTGAATGGGCCAAAGGGTAAATACAAATGAGCAACCTAAAAGGCTCATTCCCAATTATGATGCAAAGAAAGCCAATTCATTAAAAATCAGAAAATACAAACAAAACAAAAGGAGCCTGCATCTCTTAGGCTGGTAAAGACAAAAACTATAAGGCTGAATGATGCCAACTGCTGGCAAGGACACAAGGCTAAATCAACCTTCACATCTCCTGGAAGTACTGAAGGCTTGCATATCCCGTAACTATCAATCCCACCGGGAAGTACATACTCCAAAGAAACTCTCACACAGCCCCTTAAGAGGACACGCACGAGGATGACCATCACAATGGAATCTGTGTTGACACAGCTTGGAGACAATCCAGATGGCCGTCAAAGAAAAAGCATACAGTGAAGCATGGTGGACGTACATCACAGAGAGCCAGGCAACGCAGAGAAACTACTGACTAGAGATACATATAGACAGCAATGTGGGCAGATCTTAAAAGCAACGTTGTGTAAAAAAGCAGAATAAGATATTTGGGTTATTACTAATGACTTTTATCACCAATGAAATAAATAAGTCTGTATTTCTTCTAATTCTCTGCATTTCTAACAAATCTCTAAACAAATCTCAGGGATGATGTAAGATTCATATACTTCCTATGGAGATGAACCAAAATAAACTTTAAAAGACCAACTCTAAATTGGTACTTAGCAAAATTTTAAACCCCTAATAATCCTATGATGAACAGTAGCTTTTCCACTGTGACATACATTAAGTCCCAGATGACCTTAAAAATATTCACCTTCAACGCTGATTATAGAAAGACAGACTATGAAAAAGAAGAACGTGTACCTTTCAATGTATCCTGTTGGTGTTTCTACCAGACCATCAAGTCTTTCTTGAAGGGCTGCAAGAATCTGAGGATTTTGCATCATCTGAACAGTCAGCTGACGCGCTTTAAAAAAAAACAAAAGGGCATCGAAAGAAGGATTTTATGAAAATGTATTATGCTATTTTTATTAGGGCAATCCAATCNAAGTCTTTCTTGAAGGGCTGCAAGAATCTGAGGATTTTGCATCATCTGAACAGTCAGCTGACGCGCTTTAAAAAAAAACAAAAGGGCATCGAAAGAAGGATTTTATGAAAATGTATTATGCTATTTTTATTAGGGCAATCCAATCATGAAGCTTTCCTAACTAGCCCATAAATCGCTGGTATGAGTACAGACGAATAGCAAGCTAAGGAAAATTCACTCTAGGAAAACCTACCATGTAGAAAAAGTTCAGGTTCCTAAAGATGTCTAAGGCACACCACTTCTCAAGGCCACTGCCACAACTATTATGAACACTATCCTTTACCTTCATATGTGTTTTACCCACCTTGTATTTTGAGAAGTTCAAAGATTCATCCAGATGCCTATCTGTATCCTTTAAAGTCAGACAACACATAAGAAAACTGCAAAAATAGCAACACTTTCAAGCCTGGGAGAAAGACGGTCAAATGAATGATCTGAATGATTCTCTGAGCTTGTGCAATGTGTTTATGTGCATCTGAACAAAGTTAATAGTGACAGTCAAAGGCTGTAACTAAAGCCAAACAAAATTTGGTTATTAACGGCCTCTAAAAAAGATACTCCATCCAAAAATAAGCTAGATTTGTGCAAAATGAACTATTCTGCTATCTTATCCGCTCTGTCAGTACAGACTTAACCAAAAAATTGCATTAATTTCCCAGTTTATGTCTGTAAAGATCAATTTATTTCTAATAGTAATTTGATTCTTGGATGATGTACAGTTGTGATAACCAATATACTTTTAGAAGTACCAATACTGGCCATAATGATACAGTCCAGTATCATTAGTTCTGTAGTCTTCGCAAAAAACCTCTTTTCTGGCCTAAAAACGGAAGTCAGGTCATCTGGTACCTTGATATTCTTGGCTCCTTTAAGCAGTTTAATTCCCCACTAACCATTATTGCCCCTTTTAAAAATAGACTGCTAGATTGGGAGTTCGTGTACACCCGTGGCGGATTCATGTCAATGTATGCCAAAACCAGTAGAGTACTGTAAAGTAAAATAAAATAAAAATTTAAAAAAAAAAAAAAAATATATATATATATACTGCTAGAGAAAATAGAGTGATTTTTGTCTACATTTAAGAAATGTTCTTTGTTTTGTTAGAATGGATTAAAAAAAGACAGACATACATACCANCAATGTATGCCAAAACCAGTAGAGTACTGTAAAGTAAAATAAAATAAAAATTTAAAAAAAAAAAAAAAATATATATATATATACTGCTAGAGAAAATAGAGTGATTTTTGTCTACATTTAAGAAATGTTCTTTGTTTTGTTAGAATGGATTAAAAAAAGACAGACATACATACCACATATTTTCTACATGTTAAACATTCTCAAGTCTAGGCTAACGTTTAGAGGCACCACTACCAACAACTCCTACCACTACCTAAGACTTCTAAATTCAGATAAAACTCATAGGGAAATGTTTGACAAGACATGATGTCAAACCAGCAGCAGAGGGCACCCAGTGATCGCTGATGGGTCACCAGATCCATACCTTCCTCCCTTACTCCATCCACCTCCATCTCCCTCTTCCTTTCCATTTCTCCCTCCCCATCCCAAACATACATTCACTGGCAAAATTGCTGCTGTGGGTGTGGCCAGTCAGAAAAGTGGACAGGTATCCAAAAAGAGAATGCCATTTATCACTGTCCTCCAAAAGAGGGGAGCCAGCAATCACTGGCTCCTGAAGTAATTTAAAATAATACCTTTGATTTTTGTTTCTTCACCAGTTTCTTCTTCTTCTACTTCTTCAACATCATCCAAATCTTGATCAAGTTCAGACTGTTCTTTGCTACAATATTATAGTATCACACCAAGGTTCAAATGTACCAATTACCCAAAAAAAAAAAATTATAGAAAACTTCAATTCATTTTCTAGGTTAATATGCCTCTTTCAAAAATATGAAATAGCAAATCTCAAAGATAATTCAGTTTTCCAACTTCATATGTAAATAAGTACAAATTGGAAGTACTTAAATTTTCATTTAAAAGCTTTTCAAATATTAAGTTTATACTTTTAGTTAAAATATGGTTTGATGGGTTGTGATTCAGAGACTATAACATCAGAAAGTATACGCTTCCAACTCAATATCTACTGATTTCACTCTTCCTACTTGATTTTATATGTGATGATAATACATCAATCTGACAAGTCTACGTATTCCAGCCTACCTTTCAGCTAGATATGGCTATATAACCAAATTCTGGCAGTGAGGTAAAAAGGAGAAGCAATGCAGAATTTTACCATACTCCTTAATAGGATGGTAAACAGCTGGAGGCTTTTTTGGTATTGCTCTCTCCCTACAACAGGGATATGATGGCTAGTTCCAGCAGCCATGTAGGACCACGAGGCATCCTGGACAAGTCTCCAGCTAAGAATAAATAAAGGAGTCTGGAAAAACAGAAGGCTCCTGAATCTCTCTTAGCTGTAGAACCACCACATAAGCCTGTATCTATCTCTGGACTTTCCTTTTTCTTTACTTCATAGTGGAGATGTGGAAGGACAGTAAAAGTTAAGGGGAAGACCTGAATCTACTTCATGCTCAGAGTAAAACTAAGAGAAAGTAACAATATCCTTCCAGTTTCATCTTAAAAATCTAGTTTTTGAACATGATATTGCGATCAGTATTAAAACAGGGATATCTGAGTCATTATAAAGATCATCATACAATTCCTCATATAATTCTACATTTTAGTATTTGGTTTAGAAAATTGGTGCTTTCATATCTTGAAAAAGCATTTGAAAACTTAATTTTCATATAGGAACAAATACCACCTAATTTTCATACAGTAACAACTACAGAAAAAGTCAACTGTATTCTACAGAAATTTGTTTGTCAACTAAGGGGGGAAAAAGCAGTCTTCCCATCAGAAGCAACACAGATTGTTTTGGGAGTATCTTTTATTAAAATTAAGCATATTTAGAGCTAAGGTCACTAACTAAAGATAATATGGAACAGTTCTTCCCCCAGGTGTCATCTCATTCAATCACTTATTGAACATCTAAACCTTAAAGCTTTAAACAAGAGTCCACAAACTGCATAGGGCCAAATCCAGCCCATTTCTAGTCTTTAAATAAAGTCTTACTGGAACACAGCCACATTATTTACTGGCTATGGTTTCCTTCATACAGCAGAACTTCCCTGGTGGCACTGTAACAGAGCTGAATAGCTGCAACACAGACCACATGGCCCAAAATGCCGAAAGTATTTATGATCGGATCCTTTACAGAGTCTGCTGACTCCAGCTTTGAAGAACAAGGATCCTCTCTCCTCCTTCCCTGCTAAGAGCTCACAGGCATCCAACAGTAAATAATGGAGTGGGAGGGGGCAGGGCAGAATCAAGCTATCACAACCAATTTATTTTTTTTTTCATTAAAACAAAATGAAGGCTAGATGGCAGATTGCACATACTCACCTGATCTTAACCCTTCTAAAATCTGCACTAAGATTATGATAAAGAAGTTTCAAAACCGATCCTGAAGGACAGGGAAATAGGAGCCAACAAACCCACCGAGGACTGAAGCCTAAGTCGGTGGTGGCAGAGCAGAGAGCCAGCCTCAAGTGTCTTTAAAGTACACCACTGCGTCGAGGGCTTGGTGGCGCAGGTGGGTAAGACAGGGAGCACAAGCAAAAACCGACAGACAGTGAAATCTTAGGGTGCTCTCTCTCTCTAGAATAGGTTCTGCTCTGGAAAGGGAACTGAGAGCTCGACCAGAGGACCACCCAAATACAGACATTCCTCCCTAGCTGCCCTCTCCCAAGTCAGCCCCCCAAACACTCTTCCTGGCCCGTGTGACCAGCCCAGGAAAACTAACACTGGGGATTCTCACAACAAATACCCACCCTAATGGGTATTAAATTGATTAAATACCAAATTGGTAAATCCTTCCCTTCCCAACACTCAAACTCTCCAATTAACTTTAAAAAAAAAAATCTTTCAACTATGCACTCCCCCCACCCAAGTCTTAATGAGCAAACAAGTATTACTTCCTATCTGAGGAAAGCCTCCTACACTGAGACCAAAACAGAGGAAAGAAAAATTTAAGACTGAACAGACAATACAAGGGAATGACTATCCAGAGAAAAGATAGAATCAATGAAATAAGAATAAGATGCGATAAAAACAGGAACAGAGAGTAAAGGAATGTTTGAAAACTAAAATAATAGAAATTTAGAAACTCAACACAAGCGTTGAGCTTTGCCCAGAAAGAAGAGCAAAGAGACAAAGACAGAAACTAGAGCAAAAAGCAGCAGTCCAACATATAACAGAAGTTCCAGAAACAGCAAACAGGAAGGAGACAGTCAACCAAGGAAGTCAAGAATATCCCCAGAACTGACAGATACCAAGTTCCAAGACTGAGAGGGCCCCCCCACTCTGTGCCTAACACAAGAGAGAAACACAAAAACCTAACAATGTAAACTTTTTTGAACTCTTGAAGCCTGAGCAGCTTCCAGAAATAGATATATATATCTGTATCCATTTAAAAGTGCCACATACAAGCGATTAAGAATTATGACGACTTTGAAATTCAACACTAGAAGCAAGCTGACAATGGAGCACTGCCCTCAAAATTCTAGAGAAAAGTGATTCCCAAGTCAGAGTGCTATATGCAGACTGTCAAGCCGAAGGGTGAGCCCGTCACTGTCAGTCATGCCTTCTCAGAGCAGTTCACGCCCCTCGCACTCTTCCAAGAAGGTGCTAAACCAAAAGTACAAAAAAGAAAGCTTGGGATAGAGCAAACTCCAGAGAGGAGAAAAAGAAACCCCAGGAAGCTAAACTAAATCCACAACGACAACTGTGAAGCCAAGGTCAAGCAATCCACACCAGGGCAGTGTGACTCAGGAGGCCATCATCACTGACACCCACACGTCTCCTTTTAATGAAGACAGTGTGCATGGGAGGACTGGCCAGATCCTTAGAAATACTTGAGCGTGCTGCCCTTGTAATCAAGTTTCCTGCCCTCCCACCTCCATGCTCTGCTGCCTACAACAGCTGTGGATAATCTTAACCCCTTCATCCTGAAAGGTTGTTTTACCTACTCCTTTGAGTTGGCAGACTACCATGGAATTACAAACAGCAACAGATAGTGCAGCTCATCCCATTCTCCTTGACCATACTTCCCCAAGACATCCTTCCACACTAGAAGCCTGCCAGATGCTGACATCAATAAACCTGTGTTTCCAGGATATATGGCCTTGCCCAGTGACTTCTTCAAAATAAGCCTTTGTAAAGACTCACAAACGCTGAAGGCAGACCATGGCCCAGACAGTCTCTCTTTATTTTCCTACTTTTGACTCCTCAGCTATATTGCAATTTTTCTTTACACAAGCTAAGTTTGTGACTGCCATTTAAGAGTTTAAAAGTAAATACTAATTAAGAATTTGTAGGTGCTGAAATTCTACAGAAAAACATAGAAGCGAACTAGACAAAGCCAGGGTAGTACTGACATGTCTGGAGAGAAGAGGAGGACGCAATTGAGAAGGGTCACACAGGGCTTCTAAGAGTAATGCTGTAATTCTTAAAAACGTGTACGCAAGTGTCCTCTTGTTCTTTCAACTCTACACATGAAATTTTATAAGCTCATCTTTATGTATGATACTTTACAATGCAAGCAGTAAAATCTTTGAGAAATGGTAAAAAATGAATTCCCCAAATATTTATGACTCATTATTGTGCTCAGCACTTTCCTAAGAATAAACACCGACAAATGGTTTACTCTATTTATGACAGTGATTACGTATACTATATTTTGTCTTGGATACACTGTACCCAGCTTTTAAAATAGTAGGTACTAAGCATTAGTCATTACCATACATTTTCATAATATGTAATTAGTACTGCTGTTAATTAAATCACACAGTACACAGTGAAGCCAAATCTCTGAAAAAAGAACCAACTTTCTGTCACTTACTTGTCGATGTCTGCCATGTTGTACAAATGCCAAATATCTATGGAGAGAAATATCAGTGTTAAAAAAAGAAAACATACAATTTATTTAAAACCAGTAAAAACATCTGAAACCAAAGCTCTTTAAATCAATACCATGCTAAAACTATTTAATACGTACGCACACACACATATACACTCCCATTAAAATCAGGGGCAGGGAGGTGAACACTGACACTAGTCACTGAAGTAATTTTCAGAGGATGCTACTTAAAACAAGAAAGTTACTACTTGGCATTCAGAATCTATTGGGCAAGGGTTTTTACAGCAGCACTGCTGGCTAAAAGAATCTGAGGTATGCTAGATCACAGAAGAGTTAATACAAAGAGTATTCAAATTCCTTTAACCATTAACGGTCAACTTGGGGGCTGCATAGTACCTCCCAGTACTCTTGAGGAGTTCTGATGAATATATATATATATATATATATCCATGAAACCATCAAAGTCACGATAACGAATATACCTCTGCCTTGTTAGGACACCTCCCTCCTCCCCTTCCTGCCTCCCATTCCAAGCAAGAGTTGCTTTGCCTTCTCTCACTATAGCTTATATTTTCTGGAATTTTATAGAAATGGCATCATAGAGTATGTACTTTTCCCCTTGGTCTGGCTTCTTCCATCCAGAATGAGATTTATCTATGTTGTAGTACTTAACACATAGTTCATTACTTTTTATTGTATAGTGGTATTCCACTGAAAACATACAATCTATTCTATGTTTAAGTTTTCAGCTGTTGGTGGACATTTGGGTTTTCTCTTGGGGGAGGGGGTATTACAAATAGAGCTGCTGTAACCATTTGCCTCTTTGTATGGACAAATGCACTTCCCTGGTGGCTCAGAGGGTAAAGCATCTGCCTACAACGTGGAAGACCCAGGTTCAATCCCTGGGTCGGGAAGATCTCCTGGAGAAGGAAATAGCAACCCATTCCAGTACTCTTGCCTGAAAAATCCCATGGACAGAGAAGCCTAGTGGACTGCAGTCCATGGGGTTGCAAAGAGTCTGACACGACTGAGCGACTTCACTTTAACTTTCTTTCACGGACAAAATGCTTTACTTCTCTCAAACCCACTCGATTTTTTAACAGTATTAATTTTTATCAAGTTCATGTTAAAAGCCAAAATCTGCCAAATACTGCATTCATGATCCCCTGGAGATCTTTCTTTTCCCCCTAAGTTTAATAATTCCTGTTATTAAATATCAGCCCTTTAAACTATTCAATGGCAGCTATAAAGCTCTGGTCCAGATCCACCAAGTACACATTCCCCATCCCTTCAAATGCACTTAATGCCACATCACAGAATACCACCATGCCTCCAGCTTACCCTGAGTATGTCAGCACATTGTCATAATGTTCTCGGTTATTAGGGCTGCCCCGGTGGCTCAGACGGTAACTAATCCGCCTGCATTATGGGAGACCTGCATTTGATCCCTGGGTTGGGAAGATCCCTGGAGGAGAGCATGGCAACCCACTCCAATATTCCTGCCTGGAGACTTCCACAGAGGAGCCTGGCGGGCTACCATCCACGGGGTCCCAAGAGTGGGACATGACTGAGTGACTAAGCAGTTAGGACTGGCCAGAGCATATCCTACACTCTTTCACACCATAGGATCAGGATTAACTTAGAGAAGACTGCTTTGAGAAAAACAAACCTCAGGACAAAATGTGTTACATTCATCCAGCAAAACAGCTGAGTGCCATGGGTAATGCAGACTTACTTTTTAAATAAGCTTAGTCTTTTCACAGCAGGTTTGCCACCAGGACACAAGTATCGCAAAAACCACCACTAAACCCGAGCAAAAATGGGAAAGAAGACCCAAGTCAACACTGCTGTCACTGGACAAGTAGATTCAGATGGCCACTACTGGCCATCTGATCTACAAACGCTGTGGGATTCACCTGGGAACCACTGAAAAGTCCAAAACGGAGGCTGCCAAGATGGGAAAGGGCTCTTTCAAGTACGCCTGGATCTAGGACAAACTGAAAGCTGAACACGAGTGATTACCACCAATGATATCTCCCTGTGTCAATTTAAGACCAGCAAGTATTCTGTGACCTAGCTGATGCCCCGGGACACAGTCACTAAGCTGTGTCAGACTCTTGCAATGCCATAGACTACAGCCCACTGGGCTCCTCTGTTTATGGGATTTTGCTTTTCATGGGATTTCCCAAGCAAGAAGATTGGAGTAGGTGGCTATTTCCTCCAGGGTACCTTTCCAACCCAGGAATCAGACCCACAGCTCCCTCACTGCAAGCAGCTTGTCACTGCGCCACCAAGGAAGCCCCAGGACACAGGGAGTTCACCAAAAACACAACTACAGGCACATTCCGGCGCCCGTGCTGGCGAATCTGAAGCTGGTATCTCTAAAAAAAAGGGCAGACCCACGAGCAGGCCCTTCTGGCTTCCTCTGTGGGTGTGGAACCTTCATTACACTGGAGGTAACGAAATGGACTGCACTGGGCCACCTACAGCCAGAGGAGATAACTGCTAAGGAAGTCAGCCTTCATTAAAAAAAACTGGCTACAATCCCAACACAGAAGCATCTGTGCCAATTTCTGGTTGTCATGGTGACATTGCTGGAACCAAGTGCCACCATGCCTTTCAAGGGATGCCAAGTCACCCATAAAGATGGCGATGCCCATTGAACCACACTGCCTGAAGCTCCAGACTGCACCCTGCCACCAACCTGCCCAACTGATAAGCCCTTGGGTTTGCTCTTCCTGGATGCCTACAAAACTGGTGGTACTGGTACTGTCCCTGTGGGTCAAACAGAGCCTGGTGTTCTCAAACCTGGCAATGTGGTCACCTTGCTCCAGTCAAGGAAAACAACTTAAGTCTTTTGGAATGCACCATGATGCTTTGAGTCATGGGGACAATGTGAGCTTCAAGAACATGTCTGTCAAAGATGTTCTTTGTGGCAATGTGGCTGGTGACAGCAAAAATGACCCACCAACAGAAGCAGCTGGCTTCACAGCTCAGGTGACGCTCTTGAACCATCCAGGCCCACATCAGTGCTGGACTGCCACACAGCTCTAATGTAAGCGTGATGAAGTGAAGACCGAGTGTTCTGGGGAAAAGCTAGAAGGTGGCCCCGAACTCTTGATATCTGGTAATGCTGCATCGCTGATACCATTTCTGGCAAGGCCATGTGTGTTGAGAGTCTCTTGGACTATCTACCTGCCTCTTGGCTGTTTGGCTGCTCGTGACATGAGACAGGCAGCTGCTGGCGGTATTAGCAAAGCAGTGGCCAAGAGGCGGCACCGGGAACTGGCAAGGCCACCAGGTCTGCCCAGAGAGCTCACGGCTACACGAGTATTACCCCCAATACGTGCCACCTCAGTCTCAATCAGTGGTGTTTGTCTCAATTGGCCATTTAAGTTTTTACAGTAAAAGTCTGGTTAATGGTAACTGCATTGCAAAACCTTCAGAAGAGTGTTTTGTGAACCATTAGTTTTGTGTGTGGCAGTTTCAAGTTATTAACTTTTAAAATCAGCACTTTTTAATGGAAATGACCAAAAATCTGTCACAGAATTTGAGACCCATTAAAAAAGTTTAATGAGAAACAAAACAAAAAAGGCTTACTCCGTTAAAATCAGTTTTTAATGTTTGAAAAGTTAAAACCTTTATCTTTTAAAAAGCATTTATATCTGGCTGCACCAGGTCTCAGCCGTGATGAGCAGGCCCTCGCAGACCCCTAGCTGGCCCAGGTCCCCAGAGCGCAGGCTTCTGTGCTCCATGGCACGTGGAGTCAGTTCCACAACCAGGAATCGAACCCACATCCCTTGTATTGCAAAGTGGATTCTAAACCACTGGATCACCAGGGAAGTCCCAAAACCTTAGTCTTTCACTCACAAAAAGTGGTTAAGATTTGATTCCTCCTATCAATATGCTTAATACGCTTTTTACTTTAAAAGACTGAGTTTTTGACTAGCAGTCAAGTGCTATCCTTTGGAGCACTATTACTAATCCAACATCCATACTTTAGACAATTATAAAGAAAATAATTCTTCCTACTGCAGCCTACTCTATTTTTAAATACTTTCTATTTACTGTAAGTAATCTCTAACAGCACTGATGTATTTCTCCAGCGATGCTGGTTAATTAAGTCAGCGTTAACAAAACACTTAGCAAAAAATTACAAATATACTAATTCAAAAATAATGAAAATATTGAATCAAAGAAACAAGTGGGCTTCAGATCTATCAGATCAGCAAGGGTTTTCTCTTAATGCAGGGAAAATTATGGTGAATATGCATTCTTAAATATGGCTACTGTTTATATAAACTATTTTCTTTTGGCTGTGCTGGGTCTTCCCTGCTGCACACAGGCTTTCTCAGGTTGGGGTGAGTAGGGGCTATTCTCTTGTTGTGGCTCTAGCAGTCGTGGTGGGTGGGTTGAGTTGATCCAGGCATGTGGAATCCTTCTGGACCAGGGAGCAAACCCATGTCCCCTGAATTGGCAGGCAGATTCTTAACCAGTACGTCACCAGGGAATTCCATAAACTGTTATCTTTCTGGAGAGCAATTTGGCTACGGAATAACAAACACCTTAAACATGTCCCTCTCCAGACTTGGTTGTTCAATTTGTGAGACCCTACCCTGAAAAAAAAGAAGTAAAGGATCTAAGTGCCTGTACACGTGTCACGTTTGTCTAACAGGTTCTTCTAAAATCCAAGTCCTACATATTCTTTGACTCTCAGCTCAAAGTTTTACTTCTTCAAGACAAAACAGACTGGCATTGACTATTTCAGAGATGCCTTCTCCAATCTGTACATCTTGGCTAAGTAAGATTTCTTGGTTGTACACACTCTTATAAAGCCCCATTTCTTTCCGTCGTAAGATATCTGCAGTTTGTAATTATAGATTCTTGTGATTATTTTGACTAAGGTCTGTCTTCCACCAGTGACCAGACCATAACATTCATGATTACAGGGATTATATCTGCTTTTTCCAACCATTGCATTGCATCCTTCATAGTATACAAAGTTTATATATATAGAGAGAGACACACATATACAGCAGCTACAATTACTCAGCAAAATTAAACTACCAGTGTGGAACGTGCATACAATGGAATGCTTTGCAATTACAACAACAACAAAAGAAGAAGAAAAAGCAAGACTTCCCTGGTGGCTCAGTGGTGAGGAGTCTACCTGCCAACTCAGGAGGCGGGCTCCATCCCTGGCCCGGGAAGACCCCACAAGCTGCGGCTGCTGAAGGCTGTGCACCACAGCGCCCTTGCTCTACAAGGAAAGCCACGACACTGAGAAGCCACCCAAGAACAGCCTGCACAGCAAGCAGAGGCCAGCAGAGCCGAAAATAAAGTAATTCTCTTAAAATTAAAAAGATGCCGATCTGAGTTGATATGGAAAGAGCAACCAAGCAGGAGTAAAGAATGTACGGCAAAATCCAACCTGAGTATATACGAATATCCATTCTCATACACATACTTTCTTATGAGTAAGACATTTCTAGAAAAATACACCAGAAACCTAACAGCAGTTGTCTATGAGAGAGAAAAGACTGGAAGTCAATGAGAGCTTACATTTCATACTGCATTATTAGGTTTTCCTATCCAGATACTATTTAGTAACAGTTTAGAATTTGATCCCTTGAATATACAATCTACTAAATTCAGCAATTATCAAAAAGTATGAAACAAAACAGAAACACCCAAACCTTCTAAATTCTACACTTGCTGCCATTATTACATTTAGAATTCAAACTCATCATTTTGACGCATTATTACAGAGATTCAAGATTCAAGATACAACAGGAGGGCAATTCATTTGCTCAGATATGCCTTCTCCCATCTGCCCATTCCGGCTGAAGTAACAGATTTCTTGGTCACATACACTTCTGCTTTATAAAGTATGCTTCTCTGATGGCTCAGTGGTAAAGAATCTGCCTGCAATGCAGGACACACGAGTTCAATCCTGGGTTGGAGGATCTCCTGGAGATGGCAACCCACTCCAGAATTCTTGCCTGGAGAATCCCACGGACAGAGAAACCTGGCTGTAGACTGCCACAGGGTCGCAAAGAGCCAGACACGCGCGCACACACACGCACAACAATGCCTAACCCTGCAGTCAGACCATTTGGGTCAACACCAGCTCTGTGGGAACTGAGCTCAGGCAAACAACTTCTGGCCTTATTTCATCTTCAAAACAGGAGAAAATGGTTCCTTCATTAGTTTCTCTTATTAAGAAGCAAATTCATGTAAAAGATCTGTTTGATATCTAATTAACACTGAACAGTTTCTTTCAATCTGTCCATTTTGAACTATCCTCCACAAAACAATTAGCTGGCATGATGGCTAAAATCAGATTCTTCAGTTCTGATAAATGTACAGACTGACCAGTAAATGCACTCTGGTAATGTAAGATATTAACATTAGGGGAAGTTCAGTTCAGTTGCTCTGTCATGTCTGACTCTTTGCGACCCCATGAATCGCAGCACACCAGGCCTCCCTGTCCATCACCATCTCCCAGAGTTCACTCAGACTCATGTCCATTGAGTCAGTGATGCCATCCAGCCATCCTCAGTCGTCCCCTTCTCCTACTGCCCCCAACCCCTCCCAGCATCAGAGTCTTTTCCAATGAGTCAACTCTTTGCATGAGGTGGCCAAAGTACTGGAGTTTCAGCTTTAGCATCGGTCCTTCCAAAGAACACCCAGGGCTGATCTTTAGAAATGGACTGGTTGGATCTCCTGGCAGTCCAAGGGACTCTCAATCAAGAGTCTTCTCCAACACCACAGTTCAAAAGCATCAATTCTTCATCACTCAGCTTTCTTCACAGTCCAACTCTCACATCCATATATGACCACTGGAAAAACCATAGCCTTGACTAGACGGACCTTAGTCGGCAAAGTAATATCTCTGCTCTTCAATATGCTATCTAGATTGGTCATAACTTTTCTTCCAAGGAGTAAGCGTCTTTTAATTTCATGGCTGCAATCACCATCTGCAGTGATTTTGGAGCCCAAAAAATAAAGTCTGACACTGTTTCCACTGTTTCCCCATCTATTTCCCATGAAGTGATGGGACCAGATGCCATGATCTTCGTTTTCTGAATGTTGAGCTTTAAGCCAACATTTTCACTCTCCTCTTTCACTTTCATCAAGAGATTTTTTAGTTCCTCTTCACTTTCTGCCATAAGGGTGGTGTCATCTGCATATCTGAGGGTATTGCTATGTCTCCCGGCAACCTTGATTCCAGCTTGTGTTTCTTCCAGCCCAGCGTTTCTCATGATGTACTCTGCATATAAGTTAAATAAGCAGGGTGACAATATACAGCCCTGACGTACTCCTTTTCCTATTTGGAACCAGTCTGTTGTTCCATGTCCAGTTCCAACTGTTGCTTCCTGACCTGCATACAGGTTTCTCAAGAGGCAGGTCAGGTGGTCTGGTATTCCCATCTCTTTCAGAATTTTCCACAGTTTCTTGTGATCCACACAGTCAAAGACTTTGGCATAGTCAAGAAAGCAGAAATCAATGTTTTTCTGGAACTCTCTTGCTTTTTCGATGATCCAGCAGATGTTGGCAATTAGATCTCTGGTTGCTCTGCCTTTTCTAAAACCAGCTTGAACATCAGGAGTTCACGGTTCACATATTGCTGAAGCCTGGCTTGGAGAATTTTGAGCATTACTTTACTAGTGTGAGATGAGTGCAATTGTGTGGTAGTTTGAGCATTCTTTGGGTAAAGAGCAAATGGCAACTCTGAGCTATCTCTACAACTTTCCCATAAATCTAAAATTATGAATAAATCTCAAAAACTAAAAATAAGGGACCAACTCCCATACCCAGATTCAAAACTAACATGTCTGAGAGAGCAGATGCAAAAAAAAAAAAAATTCTAAATAAGAAACCCAGCTTCTGAGACAGGTGGTCTCAGGCAATCAGATTACATCAAAAACCACAAGTTTAGTTTAATATCTACTAAGTAAAATCAGTAAGATTTTTACTTATCAGACATGAATTTGCTTTCTAAGAGATCTGAAGACTTTCCATTTCTGGAAGTGACAAGCTAGATTATGCAGACCACCTCTACTAATGAAAACTAATTAAAAGTACAGAATCAAATATTTGTCTAAAAAAGTAAGATAATAAGAAATTACTAACCCCAAACTAAAGGCAAAACAAGAAGGAAAAGGATAAGTAAAACGAATCCTGCCAGCCTCAGATGTGAACCGTCTGCGGAAACCATAAGCCCTGGACTTACCAAGGTAGGGAATCTTTATAGCAACCTTCCCAAATGAAGCAGAAACCTCAAAGCGCTATGTTCTCAGAGATAATAAACAAGTTCTCCAGGACAAAACCCCAATCCACCTCATCAGCCTTGTGACCCCAACTTCGAGCTGTGAGCTTAGAGCCATCAGCAGCACTCCCAGGCACCTGCATAGCCAGATGTAAGTGAGAGCACCACGCTAGACCTCACATAGTTCATGAAGTCATCTGCAAGAACAGGAGCGACAGAGGGCAACTGAAGTCAAACCTATGGAAGACTTCAATACTGTCTAAAAGACCCCAGCACAGGAAAAACCACCATGCCTTTTAAGTGTGGAAATATGTGTCTGCAACAGTCTCTACAAGAAACTCATTTACTAAGGGTGAAAGAGCAAATCTGGCAAAGAACTAAACAGAATCTCCAGAAATAAAAATAACAGAAATCAAACTAAATGGGCAGTTTTAACAGTAAACCAAACACAGCTGGAAAGAGAATTAAGTGGTTTGAAAGTGAGCTTAGTAGAAATCTTCCAAAGTATGGCAGAGACTAGAGAATAAAAAATATGGAAGAGACATTTTAGGATACAATAAAAGTCTAACAAAGATTTAACAGACGTTCTAGAAGTAGAGGAGAATGGACAGAATAGCTTAAGAAATAAATAGCCAAGTTATTTTCCAGAACTAATGGAAGATAAGTCCTACAAATCGCAGTTAGCAAAATAAAAACGCCACACTTAGATACTTGAGTGAAAATGCAAAACGAGAGACAGAAGTCACCTCAAAAAGCATTCAGAAAAGACTCAGATTAACGTCAAGCGCCTGAGACTGACAGCTGTCTTCTCTTCAACAGACACCAAAAGACGACGGACGGTCTGCGCTCTCAACGTGCTGAAAGTAACTGAGGACCTTAGACTATTACACCCAACTGAAACATCCTCTGAGAAGGTAAAACAGGTGCTTTCAGGCTAAAATATCTCCAGCACTCTCATTAATGAATTCTTCAGGCAAAAGGCAAGTGATCCCAAAGAGAAGGTCTAAAGACACAAGAAATGAGAGGCAATAAGGATATTCGCATACTATCAAAATAAAGTATTTTAAGGGAAATATTACCACTGTGTAATGTGTCAAATTTAAACTACCATAACATTAAGTCAGCAGTGAGAATAAGCGGGGAGGAAATGGATTACTCTACTGTTCTTAAATAAACACGTTGTAATTTCTAGGGTGACCCCAAAAGTTCAGAAACAGATCACTCTTGTGATCCCACAGACTGGAGCTCACCTATCCATGGGATTTTCCAGGCAAGAATACTGGAGTGGGTTCCCGACTCAGGGACCGAACCCGAAACTTCTGCACTATAGGCAGATTCTTTACCACTGAGCCGCTGGGGAAGCTATATTTATTTTTACATCAATCTAAAAGAAAAACAGGCTGGACAAATAAAAAGCACACACACACAAATTAAAATTAAACCTAATCATAGTGATTACATAAATCAACTAAAGGCGACCTTTTAGAACTATCAGATTGAAGAAAATTCAACTGCATCCCACTTATAGTAAAATACAATCCTTAACCAAAAGCTGGTATCATTGTACTAACATTGGGGAAAAAAAAAAAACAGATTTAAAGGAGAAACATTCCTAAGGATTAACATTTACAATAAAAGGTTCAATCCAGTACTGTGTTACAGATCTCAATGTAAAGACAGGGTTCATAACAAGACTGAAGGCAAATCTTAACCAGAAAACCTGAACATGAAGAAAGTCTTCCAAGGGAGAAAGAGGTGGAAATGAGTGATTCAATCAGATCATTAGCTGATTATTTTGTGGTTGTGTAAAAGCTAGACATCCAGAAACCAAATGACCTACCATTCCAGTATACTTGATTCTGTTCTTACTTCCAACGAGAAGGAAAGAAAATATTTACAGAGCTTATTCTGTAAGACAGGCTCTCCTCTTATTTGCTGATAAAATAGTAAGCAACTTGCTCAGCAACACAAAAATGAAAAAACTAGGAATTAAAACCTGACTTCCAACACCCATGCCAATTCCACTATTCCAAAAGCCAAACCCTATCCCCTACTACACAAATTATCCTTACAGAAAACAGCTGCTTCACGGTGAAATAGCCAACCATTAAAAACTACACGTTTGGGGTCTTCTCTGGCAATCCAGCGGTTAAAACGCTATACTTTCACTGTGAGGGATTGGGTTCCACCTCTGGCTGAGAAACTAAGATCCCACAAGCCTCGCAGCACAATCAAAAATCTAAAGTAAAGTTTTAAAGGATAACAGAAAGAAGACTATAACAAAGCTATAAGTATATAGCTCTATATACTGTGTTAGTTGTTCAGCTGTGTCCTACTCTCTGCGACCCTGTGGACTGCAGCGTGCTTCTTCTGTCCATGGAATTCTCCAGTCAAAAGCACTGGAGTGGGTAGCCTTTCCCTTCTCCAGGGGACCTCCCCAACCCAGGGATCAAACCCAGGTCTCCTGCATTGCAGGCAGATTCTTTACTGTCTGAGCCATCAGGGAAGCCCGCAGTGGTAACCCATCCACCTGCCAACACAGGAGACAAGAGACTTGGGTTCAATCCCTGGGTGGGGAAGATCCCTTGCAGGAGAAAAGGGCAACCCACTCCAGTATTCCTGCTTGGAAGATTCCAGAGAGAAACCTAGTGCGATACTGAGTGCGCACAGACACGCGCACGTCTTAAAAGCAAAAAGGTTCAGGGGAACCAGTAAAACCCCAAAAGGAACTTCCCTTTACCTGAGACCTACCTCAAGCTGAATGCATTTTAAACAACCTGTATTTTGGACACTGCTGTTCTCCCAACAATTTCAGTGGGCCAGGGGCTCAGAACTCGATTCCAACACAACCTCATGGTAGTAGTACATCTCATTCTTTACGCTCACTTTTCCACTTCAGAGATACCAAGTCAATCTAGAACTGACTTTTATACAGGCCCCAAGCCAAATACACTTCTATTTGAGAACACTATCTTCTGTTCAAGTCATCGCATTATCTATAGTACCATCTGACCAAACAGCAGAGAAACATACATGGACCGATAATCTGGTGAAAATGCACTCAGCATTAACAAAACTACAAGGTATCCACATATGAGACATATATCGGAAGAACTGTCCTTTGAAGCCCAGTGGAACCCAAGCCGAGAGTGCTTTTAAATTCTAAACAGATATATACTGTTTAGTGAAGTGAAAGTCGCTCAGTCGTGTCCAGCTCTTTGCGACCCCATGAACTGTATAGTCCATGGTATTCTCCAGGCCAGAACACTGGAGTGGGTAGCCTTTCCCTCCTCCAGGGGATCTTCCCAACCCCGGGATCGAACCCAGGTCTCCCACATTGCAGGCGGATTCTTTAGCAGCTGAGCCACAAAGGAAGCCCAAGAATACTGGAGTGGGTAGCCTATCCCTTTCTCCAGGGGATCTTCCCGACCCAGGAATGGAACCGAGGTCTCCTGCATTGCAGGCGGATTCCTTACCAACTGAGCTATGAGAGAAGCTCTATATACTGTCAAGTACAATTAAGTCAAGGGAACTTCCTTTAAACCAATATAAAATCCTTATTATAAACCATCATTTCTCAGTTATGTAATCTTGGATAATAAGGTCTTTAACTGCTCTGTACCTCAGTTTCCTCATTTAAATGTTGATACTACTTATCTCTAGGAGCACTGAGTTATATATGTAGAATAATTTTAAAACATCGCCTGAATAATCATGCAAGAAACCCTATTATTTATGTCTGTTGTGTTCATTTGTCTGTACCCTCTGTACCTGAGACAGTATTTTCAAAGTAATGACAAACTCTTCAAAATTATGACCCCCTTTTCCAATAAAAATCAAAATGTATAAAACTTCTGAACAACAACAAAAAAAACTTCTGAACAAGTAAAAATATATCAAACTATGTAGCAGTAGAAAGCAGAGTTGGTAACCAGAACTAACTTTGGGTTGAGACCACTTGGCAAGTTCAGCAATGTGATCTACTGATGTGCAGTTGTCCTAACTAACTTACAAGGATGAGTGAAAACAGCAGTGCTCACCTTCTAATCCCTACTCTGCCCAACTTATTCAGATGGAATTAGTACGAAATGGGACTTAATATTAGCATAATTTTAACAAACTCCTTTATGTAAAGAGGTTACAGATACTCCTCCATCTCCCACTTTCCAGCTCTCTTTTTCTTCAGAACATTCATAACCTCTCAACAATTTATATCAAATAAGCAATTTGCCTGTTTGGCTCATGATATAAGATATATGTCCAAAGAGGAGCTAAAATATTTACTCAAAGAATCAGCTAAGAACATAAGCAATTATAGATTTGATTAGACTTGAGGGTATGAACAGATTGATTATTATTTCCTAAATTGATCAGCATTCATTGCCTCTTTCATTAATATTTCAAATTATTAAGCAGAAAACAAAGAAAAGCAATGTTTAATTATGACATCTTCATACCTTGAAGTCAAACAGATTCTACTTTTAGCCACTTTCCTACAAAAGGATATGTACTGAATACATTTGGTAGAGTTCAAAATCAGTAATCTCAAGGCAATATGGGCAAGTTGAGTTAAGTAATAAAACAAGCAGTAGCACCGTGGATTAAGTTAGTTCTGGTACACGTGTGGGTTTTGTTTTTTTAATCGTTAGATGACAAAGACAATCGCGTCACATTTAATATCAGCTTAACAATTTTCCCTGTCAATAGGTCCAATATCAAAAACAGGTACCTTAAGATAAAACTTACAAAAATTTTCAGACTGGTATGAAAGGACCAATCTTCCTAAAACATAAAAGGCCCATTTTAGATCTGGGCCACTAATCTGAACTCAGACAACTCTGAAATAAGCCTGAGACATCAGTCCCAGAAGGTCACTGTAAACCTCATTTACCTCCTGTCAGCTTTAAGTAAGTTAGTCTAAATATAAGGCTTTTCCTTTATCCAATCAAAGGTAAGGTGTATTACTTCCTAAGGGAAACAAGTATAGAAGTAGTTATGAAAGCTAACAAAAAAACAGGACCTAAAACACTAATTTGAAAAAGTATTTTTGACGCCACCTACTTTCAAAAATGGCAAATTTCGTTTTCCAGCTCAGCTCTCCTGAAATCAGATAAGCAGTGTAAGTTGTGAGCTTTTAAAATGCAGTCCTTACAGAACCCACAATCAAACAGAATAAAATTGGGGCTCCTTGAGGACATCACGTGCCCGGCTCTTTCTTCCTCCAAAAACCCAGCCCTCCCCTACAGGCCTTCATTCCCCGCCTCCTTTCCCGGCTTTTTTTTTTTTTTTGAGGGCAAAGCATGAAGCACTGATGAGGCAGCAGGTTACAAACCTGGCTCAGTACGTTTACTTGGGCGTCTCATTTCACCCTATACACCTCCACCATAACGTTAAAAACCAAACAGCTACCTTACAGTGGGAACGTGAATAAAGGAACTAGTAAGAAAACAACGGAAGCCCTCGACGAATTAAAAAGACACTGCAGGCCAAATCCTTTACTTCTACTCTTCAGGAGTCGACTAATTACGGTCAATGCTTCCCAAATAAAAAAAACCCTGATCAAGATACCCATCCTAATTCTAATTTGTACTTGAGATGACACAAAAGAATCTCTTGTTAATAACAGCTACCGTAAGTGCTTTACACGCGATAATTCTTAAAAATCCTAGCAGTGAAGGCCCCGCTCCTTCATCCATCAACTAACATTCACGCTTTCTTGCGGTACCTAAAAAGATTAAGATCAAAGAGAAGCAGGGAAGAGTTGCAAACCCAAGAGCTGGACTGATTGGCTCCCTGCTCACCCTCGCATCCCACCACCTCCTCAACTTTTAGTGGAGGGCTACCAGAAGGGGTCTGCACCCGCGCCTGGGCCCCGGCCACGTGCAGAGGGAAGCCGCGGGGGCTTCCCCTCCCGGCCGGGTCGCCACCTCCCGGGGGCCGGCAGCCCTGAGCCTCACCGCCTCCCGCCCCTCCCCGCCCCGGGGCCTGGTCCCCGCGCAGCCCCTCCCTCCCGTCGNGGGGTCTGCACCCGCGCCTGGGCCCCGGCCACGTGCAGAGGGAAGCCGCGGGGGCTTCCCCTCCCGGCCGGGTCGCCACCTCCCGGGGGCCGGCAGCCCTGAGCCTCACCGCCTCCCGCCCCTCCCCGCCCCGGGGCCTGGTCCCCGCGCAGCCCCTCCCTCCCGTCGGAATTCGCAGCCTCCGCGCTCCTTCCCTCCCTCCGCGGCCTCCGCTCCAGGGAGTGGGCGTCGCGGCCACTGTGGACTGCAGACCCCGACTCGGGCTGCGCCCCGGGCGCCTCCCGGCTCCCAGCGGCGCGGCCGCCTCCCCGCTCCGGGCGCCAGGGCTTCGCCGGGGCCGCGCCCTCGCGGGCGCGGAGAGGCCGGCGGGGCTGAGGGACCCGGGGCGGACCCTCCCGGGCCGCGCCGACGCTCCCCTGCCCCACGCGCCGCCCAGTCGGCTCTCCCGGGAAGCGTCGGCCGAGCCGCGGGCCCTCTCCGCCGGCGGGGTCGCGGCTCCCACAGCGGCTCGGGCTCCGGCCTCCGCGGACGGCCCCGGAGGCCCCGCTCGCCGTCCCCAGCCCCCTCACCCCTCCGCTCTCGCGGGCCGCCCGGGGCCTCCACGTCCCTCCCTTCCCCGTCGGGCCCCAGCCCGTTACCGGTGGCGAGCGCGGGGAGCNAACCCAGTTCCACTTTAGAGGATACAGGTTTTTTCCTCAGCGCTCCCAGCCTCACTGAAACTAGTTGCCTTTCCCACTCTATGCTACAGATGCCTCAGTTTATCCATTCATTTTGGTTCTTCACATGTGATTCTTCTGGTTTCTCAACTATTTGTCTTCATTGACATTCTACTCGATAGTGATGTAAAACTCACAAGGATTATAATAACATCAGTAATGACTCCTCAAGAAGAATTTACAATATACAAGATAGGTAGACCAGTGCCCAGTATGTCAGTAACCTTGGCACTGATTTCTATGGCAGCCTCAAGAGCAATGCAGTCTGAACTGAAATTCGTTCAGTCGTGTCCAACTCTTTGCGATCCCGTGAGTCCTGGAGTGGGTAGCGTTTCCCTTCTCCAGGGAATCTTCCCAACCCAGGGATCGAACCCAGGTCTCCCACGTTGCAGGCAGATTCTTTACTGTCTGAGCCACGAGGGAAGCCCCAATGCAGTCTAATCAAAGCTAAATAACTTGTACTTCCTTTCTGTAACTTTTTGTGGTTTGACCCTCTGAGACCAAATTGAAATTAGCCTTTGTGATGACTTCCATCCCGCTCTTGGGAACCCCACCAATTTCAGCCACTGATTTAAGGCTTCTAATTTCTGACACTTGAACTCCCACCCCCTATTCAAAGGGTTATCATTCAGTTCAGTTCAGTTGCTCAGTAGTGTCCGACTCTTTTCAACCCCATGAATCGCAGCACGCCAGGCCTCCCTGTTCATCACCATCTCCCGGAGTTCACTCAGACTCACGTCCATCGAGTCCGTGATGCCATCCAGCCATCTCATCCTCGGTCTTCCCCTTCTCCTCCTGCCCCCAATCCCTCCCAGCATCAGAGTCTTTTCCAGTGAGTCAACTCTTCGCATGAGGTGGCCAAAGTACTGGAGTTCCAGCTTTAGCATCATTCCTTCCAAAGAAATCCCAGGGTTGATCTCCTTCAGAACCAGTTTATATTCTCTCTCCCTTTTCTTCAGCTCCTTCCTCCAGTTTCCTCCTCCCTTTTCTTTCGTTTATCCTAGCCAATCTAAGAAATGAAACGCTAATAGATTGCTAATGCGATCTTTTGAACCACAGTTTGTAAATCTAAACCTCTACCATTTAAGCCCAGAGGAGGGCAATCATTTAGGCAGTCATTCAGCAAGTGTTTGTCAGGAACAACTTGAGACACTGGGAATACAGCATTGAAAAAGAAAGACATGATTCTTAACTTTATTGAACTCGTGTTCTGGTGAGATGGGGCGAGTGGTAGACAAGTAATGAAATGATTTTACGTATTAGTAAGTGATAGAGCTGTGGAGAAAATAAAAAGACAGAAAGGGGTAGAAGGTGACTGGTCCGAGCATCAGTTCAGTCTCTCAGTCCTATCCCACTCTTTGCGATCTGATAAACCACTGAGATTTTCACGTGGCTTCGACCCGGTTAGGCCCCAGAATCACACAATGGAGTTAACCCATGTAATTTATTTACAATAAATGGTGGCTCTGGTCACTGATTTTGGATCATGCAAAACTTTTTATTAGAGTTTCTTTTTTCTTCATTCCCAATTATTTTCATGTGATGGATGCTTACAGCATTGTAGCCCAGTGGGTTGGAAGTGTGGCTTTGAAGTCACATGGCCCATTTTATCCCTATTTTATTGTGAAATGTTAAACAGCATGTAAGTTGCTTGACCTGGCACCTGATGGACAGAAAACATTCCATAAAAGTTAAACATTATAAACTTCTTACTGAGGTTTTATTTAAAGGTTGAAGGAACTATACTAAAGTCTAATCATATTTGACTCCATTTTTTTGGTAAATATTTTATCAAAGCTATCTTGTCACAAATTTGAAAACATATTTTCCTGTGCTGAAGCAATCCACACTAGAAAAGTACTATATTCCACATTTCTAAATATTGGATATAGACACTGTAGAGCTCAACCAGAGAAATCAGTGACAGAGATGCTATCTTAAATGTGCTTCTGTCTAGAACTGTCCCTAAGTCAGAGGACAGTACACAGGTTTGAAAGACAGGCTTAGCTTCATCCTAACACTGTGACCTTGCAAAAGTACTTACACATACTGACCCTTAGGCTTTCCCAAATGAAAAGTGTATGAATAATTCTAATAAAATTTGCCACTTTGACAGCATCAAATAGAAACTATATGTAAGCCCCCACCCCAGAGCAATGATTGCATTTAAGCACTCAATAAATGTTTATTTTCTCTCCTCACAATCACTATGTAAAATATATAATGGCACCAGTCATAATTATCATCTAAAAACTGTACTTTTTAGTACCTGGTTGGTTTTCTTTTTTTCCAAATTATTATATAACTGCAACATAAAATCAACCAAAATTTCAGTGAACAGTTGTGGGAAAGTTCTCTTAAATCTCCCTTCTACATCCAAAAGTGGATAAATAGGTTTTTGCAGGGGAAGGTTGTTGAAAATATCTTTATTTTGCTTTTTTTGGCTGCACCAGGTGACATATAGGATTTTTAGTTCCCCAACCAGGGATCAAAGCCAGGCCCCCGCATTGGAAGCTCAGAGTCTTAACCACTGAAGTAGTTGTAGATTAACTCACAATTGTGTAAAATAATCCGTGTAAACTTTACCCAGTTTACCACAATGGTAACAGCAATCCACAATCTTCTTCAGATTTCCCCAGTTTTACTTCAATCCACTTGTGTGTATTTAGTTGTACACAGTGTCATTATGTGTAAGTTTCTGTATCCCATTAGGCAAGATAAAGCACAGTTCCTTCACTGCAAGGATACCTTATGTTGCTCTTCGATTCTTTTTTCTTTTCTTCTTCTTTTTTGACTCACATGCTAAATAAAGTTCTGCTTTCCCAGATTTTACTTTTTTGCTTGTTTCTCACAAATAGACAACTTAGTGAGAAAACAGGCCCTGTCTGTGTTCAATATGTCTTACCTGAACTATATGTAATAGACTTGCAATTGACCTCCTTATTACCAATCTCATCCCCCTCTGCCCTAAATACCAAAGTTATGGTTCTAAAATACAAATCTAATAAAGTCAACTTTTTAATAAAACCTTTCGTGGCTCTTTGATGTCCACATGACAAAATAAGCCCTGCAAAGCCCATCCCAATCAGAATCATCCTACTTTTCTAGCCATGTGTCCCACTCTCTACCTTCATGAACCTCACATTTCATGATTTTGAACTACGCAGTAGACCCTCAGCACGAGGAGTGTCTCTACGCCTTCTGCTCTCCCCTTCTATTAATCCTTCAACATCTAGTTCAAATCTTTATCTCCTGCGGAGAATCCTTCCTAACTCACCAAGGCCAATCTGGCTGCACCCCCTTGTCTGTTTTCAGACAACTCTTTCCTCTATGTCTGTCTGCCTGTTCCCATGTTTCCTTCTCCCAACACACACCACAGCAGAGCAGGCCATCTCCTTGTATATACATTGGTTTGTGCAATGACTACTACAGGCAAAGATTTTCAACAAATATTTTGGGGGGAGATTAAATGAAAGGAAAGAAGCAAGGAGGAAAGAAAGAAAAGGAGGGAGAAAGGAAAGAAATGTCACTGAAAACAAAATAGAAGTCACAATACTTTAATAAGTCATCCTTTTTTGGGGACAACTACATCAAGGAAATGGCACCCCACTCCAGTACTCTTGCCTGGAGAATCCCACGGACAGAGGAGCCTGGTAGGCTACAGTCCATGGGGTCGCAAAGAGTCGGGCACGACTGAGCGACTTCACTTCACTTCACATCATTTCTACATTTATCACAGAGTCTATGTGAGGAAAGTTGAGAACCTAGTCAATGCAAGGAGATTTTTAGATATGGTTTGGATATTGTTTGAATATTTGTTTAGATATTATTTTCCCTCATGTATAAAGTAACTTGATGATGAAAAGAATGTAAAGAAATGCTGAGATCTCTGAGATCATAATGAATAAAGAAAATAAATTTCATGGTAGTATTTGGAGAAAGTTGGAGCATCTGTCATTGGGAGAATTGATAGTGAACTGTGGTAGATGCACATCATAGAGAATTATACAGCAGAACCTGGGATGTAATATGGCAACAGGAATGAATCTGTAAAATGCAGTGCTTGCAAAACAAAAACCACAGTTAGGGGAACTCCTTGGTTGTGGTCCAGTGGTTAGGAGTCCATGCTCTTACTGACAAGAGCCCAGTTTCAATCTCTGATTGGAGAACTAAAATCCCACAAGCCATATGGTGTAGCTAAACATAAAATAAAATAAGATTGAATAAATAAAACCACAAGTAGATATTATCACACACAGAGTTGCTCAAATTAAAAAAAAAAAAACTGGTAATACAAAGTGCTGGTATATATGTGGAACAACAGGAACTCTCATTTATTGCTGGCATGAATGCAGGGTGGCACAGTCATTAAGTCAGTTTAGCAGCTCCTTATGAAATATACACTCACCATACGACCCAGCTTTCTCATATCTGGGTGTTTATCTAAGTGAACTGAAAACTGCACATGCATGCACATACACACATACACACACACACCTGAAGGTGAATATTTATAGCAGCTTCATTCATAATTGCAAAATACCAGAAGCAATAAAGATGTTTTTTCCACAAGTGAATCGATAAATACTGCTACAATGGAATACCACTCAGAAATGAAAAGAAACAAGCTACTAATTTACTCAACAATATGGATGAATCTCAAATGCATTTTTGCTAGTGAAAGAAGCCAGATTCAAAAGGTTATATATTGTATAATTCCATTTATATGGCTTATGGAAAAGGTAAAATTATAGGGATGGAAAACATACCACTGGTTGCCAGGGTTTCAGGAGTGGTAAAGGGTTGACTCTGAAGGTGCTGTTGAGGGAGGGGATGCTTTAGGGTAGAAACTCATTTACATGTGAAAGTGAAGTCGCTTAGTCATGGCCAACTCTTTGCGACCCCGTGGACTGTAGCCCACCAGGCTCCTCCGTCCATGGGATTCTCTAGGCAAGAACACTGGAGTGGGTTGCCATTTCCTTCTCCAGGGGATTTTCCCAACTCAGGGATCGAACCCAGGTCTCCTGCATTGCAGGCAGACATTTTAACCTCTGAGCCACCAGGGAAGCCAAATAGATATGATGCGTTTGTCAAAACCCATTTGCTGTATTCAAAATTTTAAAAATCAACCAAAATGCTGAGAAATCCTGGGATGGAATCCTGATCTCACACTATTATATTACAAATATATAATAGTTTGTCACTGTCTGCATTTATCAATAACCTCAGATATGCAGATGACACCACCCTTATGGCAGAAAGTGAAGAGGAACTATAAAGCCTCTTGATGAAAGTGAAAGAGCAAAGTGAAAAAGTTGGCTTAAAGCTCAACATTCAGCAAACGAAGATCATGGCATCTGGTCCCATCACTTCATGGGAAATAGATGGGGAAACATTGGAAACAGTGTCAGACTTTATCTTTTGGAGCTTCAAAATCAGTGCAGATGGTGACTGCAGCCATGAAATTAAAAGATGCTTACTCTTTGGAAGAAAAGTTATGACCAACCTAGATAATATATTCAAAAGCAGAGACATTACTTTGCCGACTAAGGTCCATCTAGTCAAGGCCATGGTTTTCCCTGTGGTCATGTATGGATGTGAGAGTTGGACCGTGAAGAAGGCCGAGCGCCGAAGAATTGATGCTTTTGAACTGTGGTGTTGGAGAAGACTCTTGAGAGTCCCTTGGACTGCAAGGAGATCCAACCAGTCCATTATGAAGGAGATCAGCCCTGGGATTTCTTTGGAAGGAATGATGCTAAAGCTGAAACTCCAGTACTTTGGCCACCTCATGCAAAGAGTTGACTCACTGGAAAAGACTTTGATGCTGGGAGGGACTGGGGGGCAGGAGGAGAAGGGGACGACCGAGGATGAGATGGCTGGATGGCATCACTGACTCGATGGACATGAATCTGAGTGAACTCCGGGAGATGGTGATGGACAGGGAGGCCTGGCGTGCTGCGATTCATGGGGTTGCAAAGAGTCGGACACGACTGAGTGACTGAAATGAACTGAACTGAACTGAATGTGATCTAACTGATTGAAGGGGTAGGTAGAAAAGGAACTGACTTTGGAAAACAGTGTTGTGACTAGATATTATAAGGCTAAAGGCAAAAAGAGCTATACACAAACTTTGTACTCCGATTGGTAAGTCTGTTTCTCATAGGGCTAAGTATTAGGAATTTCAAAACTAATTTACCTGTACACTAGAAAATCTATACTAGTTTGCGAGGGCTGCCATAACAAAGTACCAAACTGGGCGGCTTAAGCAACATAAATGTATTGTCTCACAAGTTCTGGATTCTCACAGTTTTAAATCTACAATTGTGAGGAAAGGATCTGCTCCAGGCCTTTCTCTTTGGCTTGTGGATGTTCATCTCCTTCCTGTATCTTCACATCTTCTTCCCTCTTTGCATGTGACTGTGTCCAAATTTCCCCTGCTTTTAAGGCTACTAGTCATATCGCATCAGAGCCCACCTTAATGATCTCATTTTAAGTTGCTTACCTCTTAACTCTGTAAAGACACCCTCCAAATAAAGTCACATTATAAGGTACTCGGGGCTAGGACTTCAACATATAAACTTCGGGAAAACACAATTTAATTCATAATAGTAGGTTCAAACACGGAGAAGGCAATGGCACCCCACTCCAGTACTCTTGCCTGGAAAATCCTATGGCTGGAGGAGCCCGGAGGGCTGCAGTCCATGGGGTCACTGAGGGTCGGACACAACTGAGCGACTTCACTTTCACTTTTCACTTTCATGCATTGGAGAAGGAAATGGCAACCCACTCCAGTGTTCTTGCCTGGAGAATCCCAGGGACAGGGGAGCCTGGTGGGCTGCCGTCTATGGGGTTGCACAGAGTCGGACACGACTGAAGTGACTTAGCAGCAGCAGGCTCAAACAAATAAGTAAATAATTGTAGATAATGGGAGCCAGGTATCTCATTATTAAAGAAAATGTCATAAACAAGGAGAGAAGGCTAAAATGAGCTCTGGGGTGCTGAATTAAGGCCATCAGCAGAAATTTATGTTATACATGAATAGATAGATAGATGTGTGTATACATAGCTCAGTATATATATATATTTCCTAGCTTTGTCCCTTGAGAGGGTCTAGAAGCAATGGTGTTCTAATAGCAATAACCACACTCAGCACCCTGATTTTAATTTCTAAATACTATTTTCCTAGAAAAGGAGAAATGGCTGATTTTCTAGGACTGGGGAGGGAAAATACGAGTCTGGAATATCTTCTAATGCCAAACAGGAAGGAAGTTTGAAAACAGATAAAAGCGATGAAGCATGTCAAAGGAATCTGAAAGAGTTCCCAATGGCCAAAGCTGAAACGATTTCAGCAAGAACATAAAAAGAGTTATGCTGTTTGTTTCTTCAGTTTCTTTCTTTATTCATCACATGGTGTAGTATGGCCGAGATCATGGTCACAGACTCAAGCAGCTACAGTCGCCAGGACAAGAAGTTATTGTGTGAAGTCAGCCAGGTATAGGATAAAGGGAGAGGACCAGACTGTGAACAACAGGAGACCACTGGCCTCCTTTACAGGGAGTAGCTCCTCCCCAGTTCCAGCCAGCTGTAGTCACCTGGGCTCAGTATTATCAGGGTTTCCAATTTTTTCAAGAGAGGCTGACTTTGCCACATGAAATCTCCCAATGCTGAGAGGAGTGCACAGAAAAAGTTCAGTTCTGGACATGCTGTGTTTGAGACAGCTGTGATGCATGAAGGTCAGGAGACTAGCTCGAGTGGCAAGTACAGATTTAGAAATCCTCAATGCAGGGAGTGTAGATGAGGATCCTCATAGAAAAGGAAAGAAGAAATTCAGAGAACCACGAACTCCAGCATTTAAAGAGTTGGCAGAAGAGGGAGAAGCAAAGGAGACCTAGAGCAGAAAGAAAGGCAGAGCAGAGTAGAATTTGAGATGCCAAAGGAGGAAGGTAACTCAGGCAGTATCTACCAGACTAGGGGCTTTTCTGACGGCTCAGAGGGTAAAGAACCTGCCTGTAATGCAGGAGACCAGGGTTTGATACCTGGACCAGGAAGATCCCCTGGAGAAGTAAATGGCAACCACTCCAGGATTCTTGCCTGGAGGATCCCATGGACAGAAGAGCCTGGCAGGCTACAGTGCACGGGGTCACAAAGAGTCAGACACTGCTGAGTAACTTTCAGTCTTGTTCAGGAGGTTTCCCAAGTGGTGGGATGGTAAAGAATCCGCCTGCCAATGCAGGAGACTCAGAAGGCGCAGGTTCAGTCCCTGAGTCGGGAAGATCCGCTGGAGCAGGAAATGGCAACCACTCCAGTATTCTGGCCTTGGAAATCCCATGGACAGAGGAGCTTGAAAGGCTACAGTCCATGGGGTCAAAAGAGAGTCGGACATAACTGAGTGACTGAGCTAGAGCTAATCTTGTTCAGAGTTGATGTGCTGATTCCCTTGCGTGAAAGAGATCCCAGATCTCAGTAAGAAATACTACAAATTTAAAGAAAAACTATTCACAGCCCAAATGGGCTATGACTTTCTTGTATCAAAATTAGCACCAGAGGAGGATCCCAGAACTTTCCTACCGCTAATCACTCTGAGGCGCTAACTTAAAAGGGAGAAGGATTTCACTTCCATTTTTCCAACTTTAGTAATATTTTATTAGTATTATAATTATTGCTCCAAGACATAACTGAGTGACTGAGCTAGAGCTAATCTTGTTCAGAGTTGATGTGCTGATTCCCTTGCGTGAAAGAGATCCCAGATCTCAGTAAGAAATACTACAAATTTAAAGAAAAACTATTCACAGCCCAAATGGGCTATGACTTTCTTGTATCAATATTAGCACCAGAGGAGGATCCCAGAACTTTCCTACCGCTAATCACTCTGAGGCGCTAACTTAAAAGGGAGAAGGATTTCACTTCCATTTTTCCAACTTTAGTAATATTTTATTAGTATTATAATTATTGCTCCATGTTGTCAGGTGTTCTTTTTTTATATCCAGTTTGCTCTTATGACATATCGAAAGTTCTAAAATATTTAGCAAATTTCACCAGAACCACCAATAATAAAAACTGTGATTTTAGTGGAAAAGCCATACCCATTTAGATTTATAATTACATAAAAGCATTTTTCACACCTACAAGTTAAAACTTGGTTCACACGTCAAAAATTATGTATAACTTTGCTCAGACACTTTTTTTTTTTCCGGTGAATTTAGGACACCTTCTCCTATGAGCAAGGAAAGCAAAGGAATCTATCTGCTTTTTGGGTTCCAGGGAGCCAGTAAATAAAATCCATTTTCCCTGCCTGAGTTTAGAACCAGTTGAAAGACAGATGCAGGAGGTAAGCAGACGGAGATCAAAATAGCACAGGAAAAGTAAGTTGGAGAACATGGCTTTGTATTTGCTCAGACCTCACCTCTAACACAGTCCTCCTCGCCTGAAACAGGAGGGAAGGGAACAGGGCACAATCATTAAAAGAATGACATAGCCCAAGGACACGACACAAAGTGATTAGAACCAAATGGGTCCAAGATGGTGGAAGAAGCAACTTCCTCGAGACCTTGAGCCTTGATGTTACACCCATCCTAACACATCAGCAAGCTGAATGACACACCCACAGCGGCCACGACAGTTTCAAGGCCCACCATAAAGGCCAAAAAAATGGGTGCTGGACCAATTTCTAAAAAATCCCACCTCTTACCCAAAATAGCTGGAACACTCCCCTCATTCTTTAGCCTATGAAATTAACCACTCCTATACAAACTGATAATCCCTTTTGCTGCTCTCACCTTCTGAGAATGGCCACACTCTGCCGGTGGGGTATATTTCTCTCTAAATAAATCTGTTTCTTACCTATCACTTTGTCTCTCACTGAATTCTTTCTGTGGTGGGACATCAAGAACCTGAGCTTCATTTAGTCCTGAGCCCAGGTGAGTGACTGTTAGTCACCAAGTCGTGTCTGGCTAGGCTCCTCTGTCCAGGGAACTGTCCAGGCAGGAATACTGGAGTGGGTGGCCATTCCCTTCTCCAGGAGATCTCCCCCACCCAGGGATCAAACCTGGGTCTCCTGCGTTGCAGGCAGGATCCTTACCATCTGAGACAACAGGGAAGCAGAGATAGGTGTGATCCCAGCTAAAAGACCATGGGTTCAAGGCCCAGTCTGGGTTGCTTGGGTTCAAGGCCCAGTCTGGGTTGCTTGGCTTCACCTTCATGTACTGGTTCTCCTGTGCCCTCAGGAAGGCAGAAGAGAGACCTGGACAACAAGCTCTGAAATAAAGGGAACCCAAGAAGAGACTGGGTTTGTTTGCCCAGTTCTTTCTTCCAACTTCCCCATCAGATACATCACACCTTCTGCCCTGGAGATAAGCAATTCAGTCAGAAAGAATAAACCTTCTGGGGGAGGTTCTTCTAAAGGAAAACCTGCCCCCAGAGGGCAGGGAAATGGAGGCCCCTTTGTAATACTCCTTACTGCTGGCTCAGCTGGTAAAGAATCTACCTGCAAGGTGGGAGACCTGGGCTGGGAAGATCCCCTGGAGATGGGAAAGGCTACCCACTCCAGTATTCTTGCCTGGAGAAATCCATGTACTGCACAGTCCATGGGGTCGAAAAGAGTCAGACATGACTGAGTGACTTTCACATTCACGCTGCCTTATCTCCTTCCAAGTGCATCCCACAGGTGGGTTCTGTTATTCCCACAGAACAGTAAATGGGTAAGCCTGGACTCAGTCCCAAGTTGTGAGATTTTAGAACAGTGAGCTTCATACCACCCTGAAGGTTATGCCCCAGAGGTCTGTGGTTAAATAGCATAATCCTATTTAAATTCCTTGGGTGGGCAGTTAAGGAAGAGGCAGTAATGAAATAGCTACAATAGGCTCTGTAATGGGACTTGGAAGACCCAGATCATGGTTGCAACAGTGCTCCCAGCCAGTTGCTTGGCTGTGCTCAAGTCACTGTATTCTTCGTTGTTACTTAGTTTTCTGATCTGTGAAACTAGTTTAGTGAGTCTTGCCATCCTACTGTCTAGACCATCAAATGAGAGACTTCATAAAAGCACTCTGAGCCAGCATCATGCTATAGTTAAAAAATATATATATATATATACACATACACACACACACACAGATTGTTTGCAATGAAACTATTGTTTCAATCATCTTAAATAAAATAGGAAAAGTAGACTTTTTCTGAATGCTTACATTTAAAAGGCAGATGCTAAAGAGGCTGATAGAGGTGAATTTAAATCCCAGAGTCCTCCACTCACTCACTCACTACCCAGTAAATCTCGACAAGTAATTTCATCTTTCTGAACACTGAAGAGGATCAAAATGGTATGCCACCCAAAATATTCCACTTTGGCAAAAGTACTATTTTAAGCTGAAGGCAACTGAAAGTCTGTAACAGAGTTCTCTGCCCTCCCCTTGTTGCCTGAAATCAGGATATAAATTAACCTTTGAGAAAGGTGCCTCCCCCAGCCATCCAGGGAAAGAAGAGTGACTCTTATCATCAAAGATAGGGAGTCAACACCCAGAGGAGTTTGCACAAATGGAATTTACTAAAGTAGCCCTTAATTCTATTAGCTTCCTCCATATATTTATTAGTTCAGTCGCTCAGTCGTGTCCAACTCTTTGTGACCCCATGAATCGCAGCACGCCAGGCCTCCCTGTCCGTCACCAACTCCTGGAGTTCACTCAGACTCACGTCCATCAAGTCCGTGATGCCATCCAGCCATCTCATCCTCGGTCGTCCCCTTCTCCTCCTGCCCCCAATCCCTCCCAGCATCAGAGTCTTTTCCAATGAGTCAGCTCTTCGCATGAGGTGGCAAAAGGACTGGAGTTTCAGCTTTAGCATCATTCCTTCCAAAGAAATCCCAGGGTTGATCTCCTTTAAAATGGACTGGTTGGATATCCTTGTTGTCCAAGAGACTCGCAAGAGTCTTCTCCAACACCACAGTTCAAAACATCAATTCTTCGGTGCTCAGCTTTCTTCACAGTCCAACTCTCATATCCATACATGACTACTGGAAAAACCATAGTCTTGACTAGACGGACCTTTGCTTGGCAAAGTAATGTCTCTGCTTTTGAATATGCTATCTAAGTTGGTCATAACTTTCCTTCCAAGGAGTAAGCATCTTTTAATTTCATGGCTCCAATCACCATCTGCAGTGATTTTGGAGCCCAAAAAAATAGTCTGACACTGTTTCCACTGTTTCTCCATCTATTTCCCATGGAGTGATGGGACCAGATGCCATGATCTTCGTTTTCTGAATGTTGAGCTTTAAGCCCACTTTTTCACTCTCCTGCTTCACTTTCATCAAGAGGCTTTTTAGTTCCTCTTCACTTTCTGCCATAAGGGTGGTGTCATCTGCATATCTGAGGTTATTGATATTTCTCCCGGCAATCTTGATTCCAGCTTGTGCTTCTTCCAGCCCAGTGTTTCTCATGATGTGCTCTGAATATAAGTTAAATAAGCAGGATGACAATATACAGCCTTGACATACTCCTTTTCCTATTTGGAACCAGTCTGTTGTTCCATGTCTAGTTCTACTGTTGCTTCCTGTTAGTCACTTCTCCACAATTTAGCTCAAGTTGTCTTTGCTAAGAAGTGTATAAAAGCTCCAGAGTATAATTGCTTCTTTGAGTTTCACTTATTTTCTGTAAACTGTCGCACATGTAAATATTAATAAAAATTCCCTGATAGTCTTCCCTGATAGCTCAGTTGGTAAAGAATCTGCCTGCAGTGCAGGAGTCCCCGGTTTGATTCCTGGGTTGGGAAGATTCCCCTGGTGAAGGGAAAGGCTACCTGCTCCAGTATTCTGGCCTGGAGAATTCCATGGGATCACAAAGAGTTGGACACAACTGACCGACTTTCACTTTACCTAATGGGGTTTTGTGAGGAATATATATATAAAGGGCCCATCATACAATTTACTCAGTAACTGTAGTTTTCTTTCTTTTTTTCATTCTAATCTAAGGACCAAACTTGGCTATAGAAAGCTTTTCCCCCTTTTTAACCAAGTGAATTTTTATGTGTTATATGCATAAACCATTTGATTGAACTATTAACTTTTTTGAGTAGTTTTGATTATTTTCAAATGCTAGATTAATGGACTAATCAAATAAACATGATTCCATGACAGCATTACAGAAGAAATTAGCAGCCATCTTTAATACTCCTTAATAGATGTCTTGAATACATGAATTTTAAAACATTTGTTTTTACCAAAATAATTTAGGCAATTCCCTGGTGGTCCAGTAGTTAAAACTATGTGCTCCCATTGAAAGGGGTGTACATTTGATTCTTGATTGGGGAACATGTTGTGCGGCACAGCCGGAAAAAAAAAAACAAAATAATTTACTTATGAAGCAAGAAGTCTGCTTCTCTTCGTTTCAAGCATCAGCACGTAAACATATGTTAATCATTAATTTGCTCATTCAATTAACAAAGTTCTATTCTGTTAACACTGGGGACACGATTTTATGATCTAGTTGAGGACATATCGCAAATAAACATAAAAAAGGAAAAATGTACTATAACAAGGAACAATATTCTATGAAAGTTACATAATGTCTCAATTTCCTTATCTGTAAAGTGGAAATAATTTTGATCCCATAGGACTGTTACAGTCATTTTATAGGATAATGACGTTGGTATTAGAAGAATGATTTCCACATTCACAGCCCCGTCAGCCTGGGAAGAGAATACCCCTTAGTGGAGACTCTTCCTTACAAAAATCCAGTCTTGTTTCCCTCCAGGGACCGTGGCTGTCATCCAAGACTAGCTTCCTCAGGCCATGAACACCAAGTTATGACTGTGTTATCAAGTTCTTGCCAATAGAATCCAGACAGAAGAGGCACGTGCAGCTTCTAGAGTGGGTTTGAAAACCTTTGCCTTCTCCACATTCTCATTGCCTTGGTGGCAAAGGGTCTTCAACAATGTAGGTGAGGACATACCCTAGGGGGTAATGGAATACAGCCAAGTATATGAGTTTGCATATTGTCTGATTATTTTCTCTATTATGGTAGGGTTAAACTGTTGCAAAAGAGACATAACTGTGGAAAGCATGAACTGTTTACTGTATGGCCATTTACAGAAAAAGTTTGCTAACATCTGGTCTAGACTATCAGAAAAATTACATTTGGCATTTAGTGTAAAGTTATATTCTCATGGAAAGCCTAAAACAACTATATTAGCTTCAGTGGGATGTAGGGGGAAATGAAATGAAGAAAATAGAAAACATAAGACTGGTCCTTCCCTCCCCCATTCAGCCTTCTGCAGGCATCTGTTTGTTTAGGAGCTGCTATATTCTTCTTTTTTTTTTTTTTAAGAGAGCTAGGAAATTACAGAGATAGATAGACAGGTAGATAGATATTGCGTATGTCTGTACATATGTAGGACTGCATCTCACAGGCCTACAAGCCCAACTTCAAGCCCAAAGAAAGTAACTGGAATCAGTAACAGAAGCATCAGTGGTTTAGTGGATGGGGGAGCTTACACGTCTGAAGCAAGGCCCACTGTCTGTTTGTGGTAGACAGTGGGCAGCTGCTATATTCTTTCAAGGAATTTTAGATGGAGATCAACATCAAAGGGTGTGTGTGTGTGTGTGTGTGTGTGTGTGTGTGTGTCTATGTGTGTGACAGTGGTGTGAGTCCCATTTGAACTGCAAATGATAGGGAGGGACCCCATGCTGGCAAACAGTTCAAAAGGAAAACCTTCACAAGCTAACTTTCTATTTGTTATAATTGAGGGCCTCGCTGTGGCTGGTAATGGGGTAGGGAACGGGGTGACGGACGTGATTTTCTTTAATGGACTACACACACCTGCACGGGACAGAACAGTGTCCTGAAAGGGTGGGGAGCTGCGGGTCTGTGATCCTGGTTCCGACACTTTCCACCAATCTCGCTCAAGGTTTGTGAAGACAAGACGCACTCATGATGCCTCAGTGGCTTGCACAGTACCTGGCACATATCAGCATTTGTGCTGCGTGCTTAGTCACTCAGTCGTGTCTGACTCTTTGCAACCCTATGGACTGTAGCCTGCCAGGCTCCTCTGTCCATGGAGATTCTCCAGGCAGGAATACTGGAGCGGGTAGCCTTTCCCTTCTCCAGGGGATCTTCCCCACCCAGGAATCAAACCGGGGACTCCTGCACTGCAGGCAGATTCCTTACCAGCTGAGCCACCAGGGAAGCATTTAGAAGCTCATTATGTTTTCTTTTATAAACAGAATACTGATCAATTGAGAAAAATTAAGGAGAAATAATCTGAATTTTTTAGAATAATGAGTTTTGGAGAAAACAGAAAGCCATAAGGAGGAAATGTTTTTGTCCCTGAATTTTCTCTCAGTTATTTAAATGGGGCTGCGGTTTCAGTTCCTCTGGCTACAGCTTTAATGCCATCTTCCTATTCTCCTGATGGAACGCCTAAGACCTGCAGAAGGGATGCCCTGAGGAGAACTAGCCTACTGGAAAATGAAATGCTACTGAAGATTTTCCAAAAGAGCCAAAATTCCACTTTCTGAATTTCTCCCTCTGCTCCTCTGGCCTACTGTGAGGGGCTGTTCCATTTCTTCCGGGACCAGAAATCCACCACCACCCTCTTTTCTTAGAACTATGCTAAGTTGCACAATGCAGTTGACTCCAGAAGGTCACCACAAGAGTACGTCTAAGGAGAATGAAATGATGAGGCCTGGATATTTATTCTGTTGTGTGTGTTTGGGGAATTTTTGGGTGCTTGTTTTTCTGCTCTTGGAACTTGATTTGTTTCAGAACCCTCTTCCCTGAAGCTGCGAGCGAGTGTGCTGGGAGCAAGTGTCTGACTCTTTGTGACCCTAAGGATTGTATCCCACCAGGCTAAAGACTGTATCCAGTGTTCTCCAGGCAAGAGTACTGGAGTGAGTTGCCATGCCCTTCTCCATGGCACCTTCCCGACCTGGGGATCGAATCTGCATCTCTCGTGTCTCCTGCATTGGCAGGGGGGTTCGTGACCACCTGCACCACCCGGGAAGCCCCTCCCCGAGGCTGGCACTATTGATATGGCCTGTGTCTGTGGAGTACGGGGCCGTCAGCTTCAGAACTGTGCGCCAGCTGGCATGGTTTCTTCCAACCCACTTTCTAGGCAGAAAACTCAGAATATTCCATCCCGGATAGTAAAGGGCTGCCCAGCTCTGACATTCCGTGTTTCTTCCCAGTTCACAAAAGATATTGCCCCAGAAACCCATCAGGTTTTCTGTTTATGAACTCTGAATTCCTCTTCCCAGGTGCCAACAAGAAAGGCTCTCTAGAGTGGTTCAGAACTGCAAAATGAGTGACCCTAAGTAAGGTCTGCATTTGACGGCACTCCTTACACAGTCCCTTTCTGATAATATTCTTTCCACCCTACGTTCTGAATCCTATGTCCGTTTCTTACATTCTCGGGGGGGGGGGGGAAGAAAAGGGTGGGTGAAAATAGACTTTGTCTAAGCTTTGGTGAAACCTCCTGCACTCTGAGGATGTTTTGCTGCTGCGCACAGGCTTTTTGGAAAAGCTTCTCCTTTCGTGATAACTCAGCAGGTTGGGTGAAGTCAGCCAACTTTTGGGGGTGGAGATGAAGGAAGGTTGGTCTTCCAGTCTCTTTTATTTGATATCTTTAAAAACATACTGTTTTAGAAGGGTTTTTCAGATCTATAATTAGCAATTGACATTGCCAAAAACTATTTCTCAATCTCTTTAAAAACAAAAACACTGAATGAGATAATAATAGCAAACAACTTAACTGAGCTCCTCCCAGGGCCAGGCACTGTTCCATGTGCTTCACAGGCGCTCACCTTTCACAGCCCTCTGAGGCAGCTACTGTTATCATTCCCATTTTCCAGATGAGTGACCGAGCACAGAGTGGTTAAATTGTTTGCTCAAGGTAACACAGCGACTACGTGTGAGAGTCTGGCTCAAGGATCTAAAGATCTAAAGGGGCTCGTATACAAAAAGCACTATTTCAGTTTTCTCTGATAGACTGGAGAGGGTGGTAAAGAGTACACAGGACTCTGGACTTAAGACAGCATAGGGTTTAAGTTCCTATTGTCCCCTTACCAGCTGAATAACTTGGGACAAGTAGATTCATCACTCTGAGCTTTACTTTCTCCATCTGCATTTTGAAAATAACCATACCTTTCTCATAGAACTACTGTGCAGATTTAATGAGAAAACCCTTGTTTAGTAGAGACCAAGTAACATAGCATTACAGTTGGAATGAGAAATCATTCTTAGATGTCAGGACAGAATTACTTAGGGCATGACATTTACAAAAGGAATTACAAGTATACATGAAGTGAAGTGAAGTCGCTCAGTCGTGTCCGACTCTTTGCGACCCCATGGACTGTAGCCTACTAGGCTCTTCTGTCCATGGGATTTTCCAGGCAATAGTCCTGGAGTGGATTGCCATTTCCTTCTCCAGGGGATCTTCCCAACCCAGGGATCGAACCCGGGTCTCCTGCATTGTAGACAGACGCTTTACCATCTGAGCCACCAGGGAATACCCATTCATATTTGGACCAATCACCTTCCTCAATTCTACCAGCTTAGAATGATGTTGGGATTTTGTAAGCTCCTAGGAGCCATCCCAAATAAACAGCCAGTAATTTTAGTGATTCTAGAACAGAACTGTCTAGTTCTGTCCACCTTCAGCAGTGACTGATGCATTCAATATCTGCACTGATTAATATGGCAGCCACATAGTGGCTCTCCAGCACCTGAAATGTGGCTTCTGTGATTGGTTGTTGTTCAGTTGCTCAATTGTGTTCAACTCTTTGCAACCCCATGGACTGCAGCACGCCAGGGCTCCCTGTCCATCACCAACTCCCGCAGTTTACTCAGACTCATGTCCATCGAGTCAGTGATGCCATCCAGCCATCTCATCCTCTGCCGTCCCCTTCTCCTACCACCTTCAATCTTTCCCAGCATCAGGGTCTTTTCCAATAAGTTGGCTCTTGGCATAAGATGGCCAAAGTATTGGAGCTTCAGCCTCAGCATCAGCCCTTCCAATGAATATTCAGGGTTTATTTCTTTTAGGATTGACTGCTTTGATCTCCTTGCTGTCCAAGGGACTCTCTCTGATATTTTAATTTTATTTAATTTTAATTCATTTCAATTTAGATAGCCACACGTAGCTGGTGATCATCAGGTGAGACAGGAGAGTCCTGGATCAGCACTCCCCAACCTTTCTGGCACCAGGGACCAGTTTCGCAGAAGACAATTTTTTCACAGACTGGGGTGGGGAGGGGGTGGTTTCTGAGACTATTCAGGTGCGTTACATTTACTGTGTACTTTATTTCTTTTATTATTACATCAGCTTCACCTCAGGTCATCAGGCATCAGATTCTGGAGTGTGAGGAACCCTGCTCTAGATGATCTGATCAGGAGGGCTGCCTTGGTGGCTCAGACAGTAAAGAATCCACCTGCCAAGCAGGAGATCCGAGTGTGATCCTTGGGTTGGGAAGATCCCCTGTAGAGGATATGGCAACCCACTGTAGTATTCTTGCCTGGAGAATTCCATGGACAGAGGAGCCTGGTGGGTACAGTCCATGGGGTTTCAAAGTCTTGGACATGACTGAGAGACTTTCACTCACTTTATTATAATTTTTTAGATTTCCTGCCCTAAATGCAAGATGGGAAATGAAACTGCTTAACTATTTTCTCCAATGAACCATATAAGTAAGGCCTAAATGGAATCAAAGTATGACCTGTTCTCACTCCTAAATCATGGATCAATTAGTGTTTTGAACTACATCAGCTTTCTTCCATTATCTGGTTATAAATTTCAGAAACATTTATTCTCATGTTATCACTATAATGCTTTACTCCATCATATTAGGAGTACAGCTAGAAATGAAAGCTAAGTCACAGACCCATTTCATTTTGACAATTAATAGGTGAATGGAATAAATGCTTTCCTGCTATAGAAAACAGGAGGATGAGGAATCTGTGTTGTTGGCATTCCTGTTTCACTCAGAAAAAATCCTCCTAAGAATCAATCAGACCAATTCGCTAGTTGGTGTTAAAAATCTTAGAGGTCTTTACTCCCAAACTCACATTTATACCTATACAAATGTGGCAGTTTGCAACATTTTAACAGAACAACATAAGCAGACTCCAAAGGTACCTCAATTCATTCAGCAGCTTGGGAGGTGCCCCTTTTACCTGACTCGTCCCCACAGTCCAGGACGGCATAATGTTCTGCTGCCCTTTCTCTTTATGTGGTATAGACCTTGGGAGCCTCAATCAGGTACTTAATCAAATTTTTGATAAAATAACTTGATTACATTTACACTCGCCCTTGCCATCTGCACTTCCAATCAACTGAGTGGAAATTCTGCCTGGGTCAGAATGCCAAAGCTTGGTATCTTTTCTTCCTCAGCAGAACAAATTTGTTCTCTGCTACCTGGTATCTATAAGGTGACTCCCTTTATCCATTCACATAAAATATCTTCATTTCCCATACCTGTGGTGGGAAAAATTCACTCAAAAATTGACTGAGATATGTTACTTCATAATACTTACATAAGCCTCTGAGATTGTAAGGAACTTTTATCATTATGATCACTATTAAGTCTTGTTTATTTGTTTTTTTGGCCGCGTCACAGGGCACGTGGGATCTTAGTTCCCCAGGGATGGAACCCACATGCCCTGGAGTGGAATCACAAAATCTTCACCACCGGACTGCCAGAGAAGGGCCATTATTCTTTTTTTTTTTTTTTTTTAGATTTTCCCCTAGTTTTGCTTCAGTACTGTAAGCTAATAATACTAGCTCTCATTTATTGAGCATTTACTTTATCTGAAGGAGTATATGAGTTCTCTCGTTTAATTCACAGAACACACGGAAGGGTAGAGATTAGTGTTACAATTGGAAACCAAGGCTCAGAGGGAGTGTATCGCCCAGATCACCCGGCTTCTATGGAGTGGAGCCAGAGTGCATACTCAGGGCCTTTTCACTCCACAGTCTGAGCAGTTAAACACCAAACTATACTCCGTCTTAACTCACTGGTATCAGTGTACCTGGGCCATGTAATCTGTTATCTACAAAAGCATTCTCACTAGCCGAGTGTAAAGTTTTAGAGAGCATCTGTAAAATAGCGCGTTGGAAAAGCATTTGGTTGTTCTGCAAAATCACAAATGTGGTCATTTCTGTTCCTTGATGGCTTTGGGTTCAGTTGAAAGAAAAGTGTCTCTTCGTGTACATGTTATTTGCAGTTAGAACAAAAGCCCAATATGTTTTCACTTGGGTCTTCACTACCAAGAAACTTGGCCAAGTTCATTTCTAAACTAGCACATTGAAGTTACCTCAAGTGTTTAGCGCTATTATCTGTTTATTCAGCATATGATTATATTTATGTAAATAGAAGGTATTTATGAAGCCTATTATGTTTAGGGGGCTATGATCACATCTGGGATGCAAAATAGAGAGGTGAACTGACTGAAATTTCCTCAGGGAGCTCACAGTTGAATAGGGAAATAAGAGATTATATAAAGAATAACACAAATAATTAATTATAATTGTGATTAGAGCCACAAAATGTAAATGAACTGTGGCATCGCCCAGCCAGGCAATAGTGGTTTCATGGGTCGGTGAGTAAGAAAAACCTTGGAAAGCAGACTTTGCGATCATTAGTCAGCAATTCTATTATGCACTGATATTTCATTGTATGTAATTTGACAATCAATTCATTAGAAAAAACAAAAATATATAAGAGGCATAAATGTGCCTTTTACTTATCGAGAAGTACCATCTAATTATTCTCCCACTTCTTTTTCTTTCAGTGGAAATCTTGTTTTAAAAATTCCCCTAGAAAGTATGTAAAACAGTTTTACTATAATAAAAATGAAAATTGAGTTGAAACAATATCATCGCTTTTAACCTCTGCATTATTAATTTGGAGAAGACAAAGACTAATAGGACTTTAACCTTCTGTTCAGAAGCAAAGATCATGCCTTATAAGCAAGCAAGGATCATGCCTTTGTGAAATAATTAATTCTTACTTCAGAAAGCTATACCCAAAAAATGACTAGGGAAAACCACCTCCTGCCTTTGAAGGCTTTAGTCTGCTATCGTCATTAAGAATTGAGATTCTTTCCTAATCGCTGGTCCTAGGGCGAGTCAGTCCCCACAACAGAAGGGGCCGCTCTCTCTCCTCTTCTCTTGTCACGTGGCCTGTTGTTCCCGGGCCCAGAGATCTGACTTGCACATCTCAGGGCACAGCTTCACTCCAAGTGAGGTGAACAGGCTTCAGGGAGCTGGCCCTGGCATCCAAACAGTATTCATCCTATTGTGTCCATAGAGAAGGTGTTGAGAGCACAGTAGACTCTCAAAGAGTCTTTGTTTAAGCAAAAATGTGTTTAGTCGCGGTGAGGTTCGGAACATGCTACCCCACAATATAGTACCTTGCCATTTTGAAAAGTTTACACTGAAGGAATCCGAGAAATGACAGGTCTAGGGAGGACTCTCTGATCTTCCTCTGAAGTAGATCATTTCCTCAGCCCCACATCCCCCTCGAGAGAGGTGCTGTCCTACCCCCAGAAAGTGAAAGTGAAGTCTCTCAGTCGTGTCCGACTCTTTGCGACGCCATGGACTGTAACCTACCAGGCTCCTCTGTCCATGGGATTTTCCAGGCAATAGTACTGGAGTGGATTGCCATTTCCTTCTCCAGTGGATCTTCCCGACCCAGGGATCGAACCCAGGTCTCCCGCATCGTAGACAGACGCTTTACCGTCTGAACCCCCAGGGAAGCCCCAGAGGAAAGGAGGATCCTGTCTCTGAGATGCATAGACGAGTCTGGGGGAACCGGCCTCGCTAAGTTTCCCTAGTTTACTACCCTTAGCTCATACTCTCTTTTTTTGTATCATATTTCCCCATGACTTTCCACTCTGCATCAAACCTAGTTTAAAAATACTCAGACTTAACTGTTTCCCAGGTCTTCATTTCCTTATAAGGCTACCATGTCATGCAAAACTTATACTAAATAATTTAGTAAGCTGTCCTCTTAATCTGTCTGTCAGTCTAATTTACGTGGCTCTAAGTAGAGAACCTAGGAGGGAAGAGACCGTTATTTCCTCCCCTATAGTTTCCCCCCAGACAGTCAATGTCTATACTTAGAAAAAGGATTACACACATAGGGTGAGGGCTCCCTATATACTGGAGGCTTATTTTACTTAGAGCCTGGTTCTCTTTGCTTTTTAAATTTTTAATGGTAAAGGATTTTTTTTTTAACCTAACAAGATTCCACAAAAGGAAAACAGAGAATAGATCCTATGCAAAACACAGGAAATTTGGAATCCTGTCCTGAAGGGTAGATTCTACCGAGATACAAACGAACTCTTTGATAAGTGCGCACAGAACAGGAATTAAGGATCTGCATACCCAAAAGGAATAGGCTACATCTAACAACCCAATTGTCATCACCTGAAAAAGCTTTCAGACAATCAACATTTACCCACTTAAGTTCCAAAGAAAATGCACTGCATGCATTGAACAGGGGGAGGAGAATACAAAGAATGTTTCCTCTCAGATTCTGAATGAACCAGAGAGAGATGATGACTGCCTACAGGATAAAAGCCCAGGGCATCACTAGCCCATTTGTATTGGTGGTCATAACCGCTAGTCTGGTTCATGACAGAATTGATTCAGTGGTAACAACTGCCTTCAGCACTAAAGAAAGCATAAATGAATAGATCGATCAAGGCCCAGTCTAGTCTGCTAGCCACAAAACTCTAAAAATAAATAAATGTCGCCAAGGAGAACATTAAAAGAGAAATGTTACCTACTAAAAAGGGTACAGTAGCCCTTTGTGTTTTTTCCGAAGCCATTATTGAATGACTAGGGCAATTCATATGCCTCAGAACTGCACTCTTTATTTGTATATTTTGATCCCTCAGCAGTATTTGTGTTTGGTACTCTTTTTTTTTTTTTTTTTTTGGTAGAAGAGCAGGATAGGAAGCAGTTTGGTTCAGAGTTTCCCAGAGTATGCATTGCTTATGGACTGTATAAAAGAAGATGAATATTACGGTCCTGGAGATAGGGCAGGGAGGGCTTCTCAGGACAAGCTTGGAGACACATGGCATTCATATTTATTTGATGTGCAGCCTTCAGTTCCTAGCCAGACTGGGGCAGGGTGGAAAACGGAAGTTAACCAAGATCCCGTAGGGCCACCTAAGACAGAAAGAAATTGTAAAATCACGATGAGGTGGAAATAGGTTTGGGATGAACTGAAAATCAAGCATTTTTGCACATGGAGATTTTTATACCTTCTGTTTATGACCACTGATACTCAGTTCAGTTTAGTTGCTCAGTCGTGTCCAACTCTTTGCAACCCATGGACCAGAGACGCCAGGCCTCCCTGTCCATCACCAGTTCCCAGAGTTTACTCAAACTCTTGTCCATGGAGTCGGTGATGCCATCCAACTATTTCATCCTTTGTCATCCCCTTCTTCTCCTGCCTTCAATCTTTCCCAGCATCAGAGTCTTTTCAAATGAGTCATTTCTTCGCATCAGGTGGCCAAAACTTTGGAGTTTCAGTTTCAACATCAGTACTTTCAATGAACACTCAGGACTGATCTCCTTTAGGATGGACTGATTGGACCTCCTTGCAGTCCAAGGGACTCTCAAGAGTCTTCTCCAACACCACAGTTCAAACGCATCAATTCTTCGGCGCTCAGCTTTCTTTATAGTCCAAACTCTCACATCCATACACCACTACTGGAAAAACCATAGCCTTAACTAGACGGAATTTTGTTGGCAAAGTAATGTCTCTGCTTTTGAATATGCTGTCTAGGTTGGTCATAATTTTTCTTCCAAGGAGGATGCATCTTTTAATTTCCCAGCTGCACTCACTATCTGCAGTGATTTTGGAGTCCCCCAAAATAAAGTCAGCCACTGTTTCCACTGTATCCCCATCTATTTGCCATGAAGTGATGGGAATGGATGCCAAGATCTTAGTTTTATGAATGTTGAACTTTAAGCCAACTTTTTCACTCTTCTCTTTCACTTTCATCAAGAGGCTCTTTAGTTTTTCTTCACTTCCTGTCGTAAGGGTGGTGTCATCTGCATATATGAGGTTATTAATATTTCTCCCAACAATTTTGATTCCAGCTTGTGCTTCATCCAGCCCAGTGCTCCTCATGATGTACTCTGCATATAAGTTAAATAAGCAGGGTGACAATATACAGCCTTGGTGTACTCCTTTTCCTATTTGGAACCAGTCTGTTGTTTCATGTCCATTTCTAACTGTTGCTTCCTGATCTGCATACAGAGGTAGGTCAGGTGGTCTGGCATTCCCATCTTTTTCAAAAATTTCCACGGTTTATTGTGATCCACATAGTTAAATGCGTTGGCGTAGACAATAAAGCAGAAATAGATGTTTTTCTGGAACTCTCTTGCTTTTTAGATGATCTAGCAGATGTTGCGGGGAAGGCAATGGCACCCCACCCCAGTAGTCTTGCCTGGAAAATCCAATGGACGGAGGAGCCTGGTGGGCTGCAGTCCATGGGGTCGCTAACAGTCGGACAGACTGAGCGACTTCACTTTCACTTTTCTCTTTCATGCATTGGAGAAGGAAATGGCAACCCACTCCAGTATTCTTGCCTGGAGAATCCCAGGGATGGGGGAGCCGGGTGGGCTGCTGTCTATGGGGTTACACAGAGTCGGACACGACTGAAGTGACTTAGCAGCAGCA